>CM034146.1:878735889-879335889 GCA_019776745.2 Taxus chinensis
ACGCCTTTACCACCAATATTCTCTATTTCACCACAAAATTGATTGGAGGACTGCCACGTGGTGTGTCCTCAAGCCACCACATGGCCTGCCACCAACTCTCCACATAGCATCAATCCCAACCAAGCCATGCATCTAGTATCTTAGCACTAAGTTAATTACGATTCAGTAAGTCATGGATAGTTAGGGAGTTCAATGACCGAGCTCCGGACCAGTGAGATAAAATATCAACGTAAGATACCCAACCACCTATGTAGATGGTAAAATGGATTTACGTGGTTGTACCCACATATCAAAGGAGCGGTCAAATCTTTTAAAAAGGCTAGAGTGAAGTTTATACCCACGAATGTCAAATTAATCAGTGGTTAATCCCATGAGAAGTGGGAAAAAACATGCCATGATTTTTTTAAACTGATCCACACAAAAAATGTGCGACATGGAGCATCCAAGAGATAAGCTTATTCATAGGCTAAGCCACATAATGCATAAATTTTAAGCTATGGTGGTTTAGATGGTGGATCAGTCAACCAACAGCCCCCCTAGAGCTTAATGGATGCGGTGGGTAAAATAAAGGGAATGTGGTTGGGGTGGTTCAACCCCCTTTAACATTTATAATATTCCAAGCGTCGAACCATTCCACAAAATGTGGGTAGATAACATGGAAGCGGGCAGCTATATAAAGTAGATACGTGCTATGAATCCTAAGGAAGGGGATTCGAACCCTTGACCCGTTGGGAAAAAGAATAGAGCCCTAGCATTGTTCCATGCTTGGAAGACTGTACAGAGTTGGTGGATGTGAACTAGATCCAAGGTTTTCAGGCCAAGCTAGGCCTATTAAAGGCCCCCCCTCCATTTGAATAGAGAAAAATCTCTCCATTTCAAATCCAATAAGAGTTAGAAGGAGGAGAGTTAAAAAAGGTTTTAGGGCAATATTGTGAAGAATAATTAAGTCCTATTATTATTTTAATAGGAATTATGGAGCTATAAGACCTATATTATTATTATAGTCATGAAGAATAGAGAAAAATACCTATATTATCATATAGGCATGATGAAGATATAAAGTCTTATTATTATAGGCAATTGTTAAAAAAATTAGGGTTATTATTTTAACTCACCGACATTGGTAATGTTGATTTAAAGCCTGATTATTCTCGTGTAGGAGCCTAGAGATGTCAGTGAGAAGCTGAGGGATGTAATGTAGCACTAGAGAAGAATACACTCACACATAGGCTCTAATTCTTATTATGTTGCGTGTATTTCCAACTTAGTTACTTAGAGACCACAAAGGAGTTTCATAATTATTATTGAGCTCCTTGACGAGGTTGGGTCTTGTCTTAGCTCTTTGTAGAGGTTAGAGGTCATGCAATAGAGTGGAATATGATTTCCATCGTCACTAGACAACATATCTGATCTTAGCTCTACGCAGCAGTTGGAGGGCCATGTAACAAAGTGGAAGATGATTGTTGTCAACATCAGACATTTAGAGACTTAGCACTGTGTAGAGGTTATTTCGTCATGTAGCGGAGTGGAGGTCAGTAGGAGGTGTTGAATCAAGGATTTTTACTAGAGAACTAAGCTTCTAAAACCAATCTAGGTCTATTGGACCGATTGGCACACCAGGTTTGATTGAACAATCATTCTAGTATCGTAAAATTTATTTGCATTGTACGATCAAAATTTTATAATGAATTAGTGCAACTAGTTTGTGAACTCGGAGACGTAGGCATTCTGTCGAACTTCATTATCAACCCTTGTGTAGTTTGGTTCTTATTCTTGCATTGTATTTACTTAAAGTTTATTTTTTGGGGGTGAATTATTTAAAATAATAATCTACCTATAAGGGTCTATGGTCAATAAAAAAATTGATTGGTTTACGAATAATTTATGGAAATTTTTCCTAAAGGTGAAGATGACAATTTTTTAAGCAGAGATGGGTTTTTGAGCATGTGAAATACCTATAGGATGGTGTAAAACAATTTTGAATCCAAAATATTGAGGATATTAGTTCAGGATGAGCTATGTGGAAGCTCATTACAGGTCCATGGATCATCATATGTTACTGAAGAAGACAAGAAGTGCAAGTATAGTCCAAGGAGGAGTCATGTAAGAAAGTAAGTTTGAGTTCATTCATTGTTTCCATTGTGTCTTGTCTTATGTTATAATTTTCCATGTCTAGTCATCATTGTGTCATTTTCCATATATGTCAAATGGGGAGAGTAACATCATAAACATGGAAAAGAGTCATGTAGGTGTTTGGTCTTGTTAGTTACCATCAATGTTTTTGAAGGTGGTTTTCATCGATGATAAAGGAAGAAATTGTTGGCCATTTTGTCTTAGTGTTTTCATTGATGGCAAAGGAAGTGTAGAGATCATATGAGTCCCCATTAGGTGAAAACCAAGGTCAAGTTTGAAGGTTGATTGGTAGTGTCATGTTTTGGTAAATTTGTAATGGTATCTAAGCATGATGCAAGCATGTTTGGCCATGGCATGAGGTCAAAAAAGGTTGACATGGTGTGTTAAGGATGTCTATGTGTTTGTACATGGTCAGTTCATGTGATGTCATGTGTTGTAACAGTCATTATAGGAATATTTATAGTCCTAGAACATGCAGAATGAGTTAGAGGTATAATTTTTGGACCTGATTAGTATTTTTGAAGCATGGTAGGATCATGGTGACATCGTATATTAGGTGTATAATGAATTTCAAATCATTACTTAAATGTTTGATGATGTTTCTAGGTCCTTATGAGCAAGTTTGTTGAGAACAAGTTAGGAAAGCACAGGTTATTCACTATGGTTGGAGAGTTCCAAGAATATTTGAGCTAGGTGATGAGTTTGAGTAGTTATAGGATATTTTATTTATACTTATTGACCAGTTTCAGGTCAAATTGAAGAATATTTTGCAAGATATGTCATTTTTGGTAAAATCGAGTTTAGAAGAAGGAAAAATCAGCTCAAATTGACAACTTAGAATTGCTCGTATGCTCTCATACACTTTACATGGGACCTAGAGGTTTTGGGGGATGTTTTTCAATTGAGCTACAAGGTTTTTTCAAAAATAATGATGTGGTTTGACCATCAGGTGTTTATGAACAATCGTTAATAAAATAAGTTGGTTTAAAACCCTAACAAAACCCTACTTCTCGAGCAACTTGGGAGATTTTTGTTTTATGATATCTAGAATGTCTTGGAAAAAAAATTAATGCATCAAGGTTGAATAGGATTCCTCATATCTCATTTTGGTTGTGGTTTGGTGTTCCAGCTATTTTGGGAAGAGAGAGAAAACCCCTAGTTGTGTGGATTTTTACATTTTCAGGGCTGATATGATGGTTCTAGGATGAGGAGTGAATCGTTACATAATCCTTGGGAGTTTTTCTACATGGAAATGAAAATATATGAGTGGTTATAGTGCAGAAAATGTAATCTATAGGTACTCAAAGTGAGCCTACCGATTTTGGCCTTAAGGGCTAAAATGTTTAGTCTCTTGGTTTGATGTCAATTTCATCATTTTGCTCGATGGAGTTGATGTTTTTAGTCATGGATAGTTTTTAGACACCTAATATGATGATTTTAAGTGCTTTATTTTATATGGTTAAGTGGTTTTTAGTTGAATACCTATTGGCCTGGAAATCCCTAGTTGGTTTTCTTGAGAATGTGATAGGAACAAGTGTGTTGGGTGATATTTCTCCACATAAGCTATGTATGTTAATGCTTTTACATGTTGGTAAAAGTTTCCTTAAATTTTTCTAGGTGATGGTTGTGCTAAGAAGTTTATTTCAAAGTATTTTTGCATGTTTCTCTCAAGACTAGTTCTTGAGTCCTTGAAGCCTTAAAGAGTAGTTTCGGATATTGAATTGGTTGGAGGCCTTCCACTATGAGTTGGAAGATGAAATAAGTAGTTATGGAAATTATATTCAGATAAATTTATAATGATATATGTTTTTTTTTTCTTGATGATATGATTTGATAGGTGAGCTAGCTTAGTTTAGAAGACCTAGTTTTTGGGGTCTTCAATCTTGTTTGGAGCAGTTGCAGAGTTTGAGTTGTTTGGAGGTATTACACTTAGATTTGAATGAAAAAGTGAGTTGTTATCGAAATTAGACTCAGATATATTTTGAATGGTATAAGAATTGAGTATTAATGATGATATTTTAAATGTCAAGCTAGTTTCTCTTCAGGATTGAAATTTTGGGCATTAAAGACCTAGTGGGGTTTGCATGCTTCTTGGTGAGTTTCATGGTGGATTTGGATATTTGATGCTTTCTAAGATTTTTTTTACGATAAGGAACTTTTTATGACTTTTTTAGAGCTTATGGAGACTTTCCAAAGTTTTTTGAAGACCTTGGAGCTATTGGAGCATTTGTTGGTGTTTGAGAAGCCTGTTTTGAGCTTGTTTGGGTTCTTGAGCTTGTTCATGATGATTTGACCTCTTCCAACCCTTATGGTTGTTTTATATGATGTTAATATCATATTTTTGAGTTGGGGTGACTGACTCACTTTTTTCATGGCTGACCCAAGAGGTGTTATTATATTGAGTTGTGTATATAAGCATGGTAAAGGAGTCATTTGTTACTTGTTGTGTAAGAAGGGAAAAGTGTGACCTATAGAGAAGTGAAGAAGAGTTAAGAGGGGTTAAGAACATAGTTTAGAAGAGTTATGAATACCTAAAGAATATTAAATACCATATGTGCAAATAAAATTGATAAATTCATCCTATGAAGAAGAGATATTGAGTGATTTAGAGGGAATCTTGTTTTGATTAGGGTGTTTTCTATTTGAAGGTTGTGTGAGCTGAAATTGGAGCACTATCAATTATGTAAGAAACATAATATCAATTATCATCCATTTCCAGGTGGTTGAGTTGGTTTTTTTATCACCTTAGGGGGTTATAGCCTCCTTGTAGGTTTGGTACTCTACTAAACTAGGGGTTGGTGCCTCACTAAATCAGTGGTTGGTGCTCCTTGTAGGGTTGGTGCTCTACTAACTAGTAGTTTTTTTCTCCTTGTGGGGTTGGTGCTCTACTAACTAGTAGTTTTTTCTCCTTATGGGGTTGGTGCCTCACTACATTTGAAACATGGCTATATAAATTTTTGTTCTAGGGGTTTTTCTTCCCCTTGAGGGTTTCCCACTTAAATTTGGAGTCTTTGTGTTATTATGTTCTTCTTGCATATGCTTTGATGATTGTGTTATATTGATCAATCTTAATAGATAAGCTATGGTGAATGGTTGATTAAAGTTAATGGTTAAAATGGATGAGAATTTGTATGCATATTGATTCACCCCCCCCCCCCCCAATGTTTATGCTTCTAACAATTAATCCATAAAATTAGGTTAAACCCTCGCACGATACAGTCTCAGTTTTTAAACCATCCACACATACATGAAAGAACAAAGCACCCAGAAAGGGTCATAACATCCATGAAATATGGCCCTTCCTATCCTCTTTGGTACCTTTCCCTCTTATGGAAATTTTCTTAATTAAAATTCCTTTAGGACACTTTTAGTCAGCCTTATCTAATATTTTCAAATCCAAAATGCATATATAATCTAGTTACTCATATCTTATCAAAGAGGAAATCATGCACACTTAATACCCAAAGATCCTAATGAGAATAAACTAATAGAAATCAATAAAAAATCCATTCCAAGACTCCCTTGATCTTCATATATTCTGCATATTCATTCTAGGGTAGTCATCCCACTCAAATATGGAAATACAAGGAACATATTATAATTCTACGTCAGGTCAAGGCAAAGATGCAAATACAATATCATTATTACAAGATTATGGTTTTCTATTCGGATATATGAATTGTAGAGATCATATGTTAGGTGAGAATTCCATGAGGTTTGAGCCATATTCATAGTAGTGGTGACGTCGGCAGTATATGGGGTTACCCAAAACCTATCTATTTTTATTTTACAAGAATTCTCGGCTATCTAGGGTTTTGAAGGATCAATCAACTACACAATCAGCATCACACAATATCTAAGGTACTAATTATAGATAAAATCATATCAAAATATAATTCATAGACCAAGAATTTATCAGGAGAAAAGGATTTGAAGGGATGAGAGTGTACGGAAAGGGACATAGTAGGGGTACTCTTTGGCCCATGCCATGTATTTTCATCTGTACAATAGTTCAAGATACAATTTCCACAATGAGTCTCTATTAGGCATTTTCCAACATATTTCAGTCATCATAATAACTCAGATCATCACACAGAAAAATATATTAGTTAAGTCATCTTCTCTCTCTCATTACAAGTGTTTTATCTATTGTTACGTATCATTGGTTATCATTGCTTAATGGTTTATTCATGTTATTTATGCAATTATCTTTGGAAACTAATTGATTAGGATAATCTACCATGGGTTAATACCCCTATAATATTTTTTTCATGAGTTTTTTGCAAGGGAAAAATTCATACCTGAAAGCATGACAACCATACCCTACTATGAAAATGTTTTGCTTAAAGATCATCCTGAGCCCTCCTCCATATCATTCTAAACCCGGTATCAATCCTATCCCATATTTTTGAGTATTCCAATGTGTTAGTTCATCATTTTTTTAGGTGATTTTTTTATATCCATTCCATTCAAGCACTTTCAAGACAAGCTCTTTGAGAAGCCTAAGAAAATGTTATTCTCTGGTCTTCCTGAGGCTAGTATACCCCCCGAGAGCGGAACGAAAGACTCAAACCCATCAAAGAGATATATTAGGGAGATAAAAAAAACTTGTACAACTGGTTTTGGAATAATTTGTGAATTTTAAGAGGTTTTGAAGCAGTTTCAACAAAATTAGGTCCTGGAGGGTGAAGTAGTGTACATTGCAAAAACAGCTCCTGAGCTTCAGGAAGTGATTCTAAGAGCTCCATAAAGATTTGGAAGCCAAAAAAATATCACCAAAAAGATAATTCATAACTCTATAGGATGGTGCTATCAATTTTTTCACAATAATATGATATTTCTTCCCACAACCTATTTTTAAATACACAACCTTTGAGCTTAAAGAAAAAGCCTACTTTGCAGGAGGTTTCAGAAAAAATCAAGGTATGAGACCCCCACCATAGTGTTAAAAAATACTTTTCTAATAAATTTTTATATAAATAAGTGTAGGAAAATGCATCCAACATATCAAGTTATTGATACGTCAAGTCGCTTTACAAGGTATAGTTTAGGAGTTAGTCGATTTTCAAGCAGGAAAAATGAACCAATCAAAGAGTGGCACACTTTTGTGCACCAACCATCCCAAATGTTTGGGATTTTTGGGACACAAAAGTGTGCCCCCATACCATGTAGCCCCTTAGACCTTGATACGACCATATTGGAGCTCAATTTTTCAATCCCTCGTGTACTGATATCAAGCCCCCAACCTCATCTAGACATGAAGTGCCAAGTGGACCAATTAGGAAGGGGTGCACTTTTTTGCACCAACCGTCCCAAATTTTTGGAACAGTTAGAACAAAAAAATACACCCCCTCCCATTTTATCCTCTGGTCACCCACGTGACACAAAAATTTTCCAAAGATATTTTTTTCAGCCCCACTCTCTCCTGCCTCAACAAATCTCGTGACGACACATAGACCAATGAGACAGGGGTGAAATTTTTTTCACTAACCATCCAAAAGGTTTGTGATGGTTGGGAAAAAAAATTCACCCATGCTCAATTTGTTAAAATTTGTAAATTTTTAAAGTTTATTGTTGCTTCTTACTACTTCTACTTTTACCTGCACGCATGCACAAGAAACCATTCCTTCCATATTTCTTCATCTCTTCCATTACTTCCACTTTCTTTCCTTAACCATTGCTTCCCTTATTCATTTTCCATCCTCTGATGTTTCATCCATCCAAAAAAAATCTTTTCTAGTTATTGCCATGCTCAAATTTTACCAGAAACCCTTGTGAGTCAAAATGAAGAAATGTTCATATCTTGCAAACCCCAGGGCAGAATCTTACAAAACTTGTCTAAAATATGAACAATTTACAAAAAAAAAATCTAGAAAGATATTTTATTCAACATATTTCATATGGGATACATTACAAATATATAGGAATAATAATTCCTATTATCGAGGAGGTTGTTTAAAAACATCTCCCATATACATGAGTGGTTATCAACCACTACTAATACTAAACTAAGTTTTTTATTCAAAAACTTAGTTACACAACTAATAAAACATAATAATTAATCCCTTAGTTATTAATTACAATAATTTAAGCACTATATAATTTCCTAACATTAGCCCCTTAGTGCGAACATGGTGAAAACCTATCTTTGTACTTGCACCTTCTTTCATGATTAGGTGATTTTCACAGGACAATCACAAGCCTAATGGATGGTCTTACAATAGTTGTTCACAAACCAATACTGGTGGTTTTCAAGTGGTTTACCACAAACCACATCATGATGTGCCAAGTACTATTTTTATCCCTCATCAATATCTCACTGTGGGAATAACATAGGAAACACAACTCACCAAACAGAATAATAGAACACATATTAGAAAATTTTCACATTTCATCTTATAAGAATCGCAATGTTCTTAATTATAGCCACTATCAGCAATCGCTTCCACTTGATCTCTAACATCAAAAGAAATTACCACTACTACTAAAAGTTGCCCTTAACTTTAGTCGTTTTAGGCTCAGAATGGAAATAACTCAATATAGACTAATATGTACACATTACATTAAACCAAATATAAACGAGACTTATTGATGCATTGAACATACTCTATAACACTACTAGTTTACAAACATTGAATGAAAAATAAAAACAAGATTATCCTTGATCCTATTAGATCTACAGAATTCTAAAACTCTTTTAAATAAATCCACACTAATTTGACCGTGAAACAATATATATATATAGAATTTTAATTCAAACCCTAACCTTTTTAACATGTGGATAGTGGTGTAATACTTCAATGAAGGAAAGGTTATTTAGTAGGTATCATATGCTTATGCACTGAGATAATTTGGTTATATAGATCTACAGTATTTAATTCAAATCTGTGTATTATATAAGCCTCCATTCAAATGAGATAATGTATTCTTTATAAGAAAATAGATTGTGCAATTCAATATACAAGGATCTAAAAATAATATTAATGAAATGATGCAACTTGAATGTCTAATAGATGCATTGTCACATTACACGTAGAAATTTCATTATTTCCTCCAAAAATGCAACAATCAAGTGTCTTGTATGGTTCTTTTTTCACACTCAAATGCAAATTCGTGCCCTTTACTTTCAGCAAACTACACAAGGATAACTGATGAAAAATAATTTTATATGTGGTGCCAACAATATAAGAGGATCATGAAATGAAAAATCATACAAAGATTGTATTTGTTGCTTCTTATATTCTACTTCAATGAACAATATCACTCTCTCATCCACTGTTTTAGCAAATCAGCTAAGATTGAATATGCAAAAGAAAAATTTGTTTCAATGTCCACCATCTACATCTATATGAAGGATTCAATGATTCATGAATACAAATCATGAAACTTAAAAAATAAATGATCTAATACAACTTGTGTTAACAAATATTTGCACACAAATTTGGGGCAAACAAACTTGTTATGACACAACCTATCTGAAAAGGAATTATTCTTCCATTATGAAAAGAATCACTTTGATGCCAAATCTAAAGTATAAATAATTTACACAAACAAAAAACCAGAAAGATATTCTATTCAGTATATTTCATATGGGATACATTATAAATATATAGGAATAATAATTCCTATTATCGAGGAGGTTGTTTAACAACTTCTTCTATATACGTGAGTGGTTATCAACCACTACTAATACTAAACTAAGTTGTTTATTCAACAACTTAGTTACACAACTAATTACACATAATAATTACTCTCGTAATTATTAATTACAACAATCTAAAAACTATATAATTTCCTAACAACTTGGAGTATATCTTCCTCTCTCAGGTGCCTTGATGCTGCAAAAACAAAATTTGTAAAGGTGCCTCATATTTTTTATGGAATCCATTTGAATTTTTGTACCCTAAACTCTTCTTCTATCATTTTTCATTGATTTGGAAAGTGGGTTGATCCAAAATTTTACAAAGAGCATCCAGAAGAAAAACTCATAACGAAAACAATGTTTTTTCATCAAACTGAGGAGTATAATACTAGCTTCCAAAAATAGTAAGTTTCACTGGTTTAAACTTACTATTTTTAGTAATTTTCCTAAAACGGTAAAAACCTTCAGAAGAGCAAACACTGAAAATCATAGAAATGGAAAACTAGGGCACACAAGCCAAAAAGTTAAAAAGTAAAAAAAATAACTTTCTAAAAATAGAAATTCCTTCAAATTGGACCTGAAACATTTGTGGACATGATTTAAACATGATGAAAACCTCTCAGTGTTGACACCAAGGCAAAAAAGTAACCCTGCCCAAAATAGCAGTTCCTAGAACCTAGAGTCTAAAAATAGCATGTTTTGGTTTTGTGTAAAAATTTGCTATCACCTCTATGGTAACTTATATCATTGCTTTTTGTCATCATAAATTTCAAATTTACCAGATCGAAGCCTATTTTGGATCTAACATTAGACTTCCGAATGTGGGTGACAACAATTTTGCTCACATTGTCCTAGAGGAGCTCAAGAATAGAATGTTAGGTGGGCCAAGAGAACTTATTGAGGAAAATATCATTTCCATTGGACTACACACTATGGGTGGTCATTCTATGTCCTTGAAAAAAATTCAGTTAGTGTTGACATTTTCCCAACACTATGATCCATACACTAGGACAATTAGGGTTGACGATAACTCAGTCTTAGTCATGCTCACTCAAAAGGCCATATCACAAGGAATACAAATCCCCGCTATAAAATACATGGTCGTGATCACTAAGGAATTTACATCTTTAGAATGGTTCAATATTGAGTATTATGTTCAATTACTCATCCTTGGTCCTAGTTGAAGCATGAGAGAAATCCATCTTGTATGTCAAAGACTCTTTCCCACAGTTAGTTTCATGAAGCTTTTTCCGATGCCATCATTATCTTAAGTCGAGTAATGGGTGAAGAGAAAAAAAAATTCATGACTGGATGACACTCTTCATTCTCACAATCCTTAAAGACAAGTAGGTGATTAATTGGGGTCATCTCATCATTGAAAACTTGTATTTATAATTTCTCTAGGTCCTTACTTCAAATAAATTCTTCATGACCTCATATCTTTTATACACCTTTCTAGACACAAGACCATTCATGGGCTTCACAGCTGCTCATAATGTCTCCCAAAAATCTATTGCATTCTATAAGTAGCCACAATTTGTCTTGAAAGAAATTAATCAACATTTTTCTAAGGTAAACAATACATTCACAATGTATGTATTCAATTTACTTAAGGGAAATCAACATTTGATAATGTCTCCATAAGCTTCCACCCTAGTCAAGAAGTATAGCTAGTTCTTCAATCATTTATCAACATTATCTTACATCAAGGTGTTATTATTTGATCTTAATCCATGGAGTTTTCCTCGCTATCCAAGCGTCAGGATCTTGTTGATGGAAATATGCATACAATTGGTGTATATGAATAGCAAGCTGAAGAGAAGGAAAAAGAAGCAAGTTCTTTCCCTATCTCACTAGGGATGTTCACATGCAAGTGTTCCCATGATATTGCTAATGTTTAATTTTCCCTGGACCCTATCAATTTACACTCATACACCACTAGGGAAAAATTTGGAATCAGATAAGATCCAAACTCATTTCATCTTCCTAACTTGCATCATATGCCTTAAATTGAATATTTCTGGGAAAAAAATTTATGAGTATGAGGTCTGAGAATGCAAGCATAAGAGGACTATAGTGGATCAAAAGAGGAAATTCATATTTTATTAGGACAAAGATGGTGTCTAGGAGGATGGCTTAGAAATTTTTGATCTAGAGTACCCTGCAATGAATGCTTCCCCTCTTCCCCAAGTGGTTTGGAGTGTTCATGAATTCATAGATATCAAATAATGAATGGAGGTAGTGATAAAAAGGTATAAATATTTATTCAAGAGAAAGAGGGTTGATCTCATCTCATTAGGTAACTTTCCATCCCTCAAGAGGAAAGCATCCTATCACTCCTATTCTAAGGTCAAGGACAAGGCTCAAAATTTAACTCATTTAGGAGAAAGCTTGAAAAGGAAACCAAAAGAACCTAAAGCCCCTCAGTATAAGAGGTTGAATAAGAAATAAAGAAAGGTAGAAGAACATGTGGTGGATCTTGAACAAGGGTAAATTGACCCGGAAGACCTCTCTGCACCATAGTATCCTCTAACTCCTTCATCTCCTATTTTTTTACCACCTCCACCTGGACAGGATGCACCTCCTCAGGCAGAACAAGAATCTACAATGATGCCCACTGTCGAGCCAGAGACCAATGAGATATTACCCTGGGTATAGGAGATGATGACAAAAAAGACCCACACAGTGTAATAAGTAACCATTCATGACTTCTTAGCTATTACTTCAATGGTCAAATAGAAGAAAGGGAGATTGGCTCAAGTGGATTCTCAATTTTTCACTAGTGCTTTGGGGATCTAATATATAGAAGTAGTAAAGCCATAATTCATCAATCCCATTGAATAAATACCCCCGGCTGATTATGAGACAAGAAAAATTCCCCTAGGACTAGAAACACATGAGGGTGATGTGCACTTATTTCAATAGTATACCACTCTCCTTGTTGCAAGAATTCAAGAGTACAAGGAAAATATAGATTAAGTAGAAGACCACATTCACACCCTCACTTCATATGTCCAAGTTCTCCTAGATCCAAATATTTTAAATGTTCTCCCATTTGAGGAAGTCTCTCCAATTAGTAGATTTGATCCTGAGTCCTATGTCCAAGTTCTCCTAGACCCAAAAAATGTCAATGCTCTCCCATTCGAGGATTTCGATGAGTTGGCTTCATATGAAGATGCGGTTGAAAAAATGTGAAAGGATTTCGATGCTTAAGTAAATAATCTTGGGGTGCCTGTTATGAACGTAAAAACTTCAATAGATGATTTTTTGAAGGATTTCAAATATTGAGTCAAGAGGGAGGCCAGAGATCCATTCTTGTTCAATGAAAACACATTGGAATCTTTGGAAGAGATAAGGGAAAAAATTTCCATCACCATAGAGAATCATCAAGCTTAGTACTCAAAGTACAGGAATATCAACTCTCTCATGAATAACTAGATCAATTTACTAGGTTTTATTCACATACCTCAAGAGTGGAAAGTGGCATTGGCTGAGGAAACATTAAATAAAGAATTCAAGGGTGTTGAGGTTTCACCTGCTGATCTTTCCATGAGTCCTTCAATGGCGGGTTCTTCATCAAAATAGTTCTCTCTCTCTTCTTCCTTATTTCTCTCTTTCCTTCCCCTCCCCCTCTTTCCTTCATATTCTAATTCTTCTTTTGGGGGTTTCACTTCTTTTTTTCATCTTATTCACTTTTGTCTTATTCATTAATGTGACTATATTCAAAATATGTAATAAGTTACCCTTATTTTATAAAAGAGGACTTAATTTTCTTTCCTAGGAATACCAAAAGTCGCATGTGGAAAAGGCAAGTGAAAATACACATGAGGTGTAGGTGAAGAGTCATTTCTTGATCTATATAATGTAATGACACCCTCTTTCTAAAGGGTTTTCAATTTTTTGCACTCAAGAGAGAGATCTATTTGAAAAAGGCAAAAGAGATAGCATTCTTCCACTTTCCTTATCTATTTTTTTCTATTCTCTAGCATTGTACAACTTGTGAAGATGTCAATAAAGAAAGGAGTTTCTTATTTTCATGATGCTTGAATGTGTGCAACTTTGTGTGTGTGGTTTCCTCTCATCATTTATGTTTTAAACATGGTTGTTTCTTTCATATAAGTTGTGAATGTGATACATCTAGTTAACTTTGGCAAGAATTTGATTTTCTATTTGTAGAGTTAATACCTCCCACCTAACTTCTCACTACCTTTCCCCTATATTTCATAAAATTCCTCCCTTGCAATTCATTACAAGCATTTTCTGCGGGTATAATTGAGTGTGCCTGTTGGATCCCCGGCCTCTTTGGTCATCGACATATTTTCCTTTTGGTTCATTCACAATAAAGTGGAGCTGTGCCACACAAAAAGACAGACCTAGAGTCCCAGAGTGCCTGCAAGATACCCACCAATTTGTCCACCTGAAAAATTTTCTTGCCAAAAAATATATTAACCAATTTAGGTTAAATCACCAAGAATGAGGACATTTTGGATGAATTACGAAATGAAGTGTTATATCACCATTCTGCAAGTGTTAACCACTTGACCTATCTCTCTTTTTTATATGAAGAAATCATTGTAGATACCCCTCCAAACATTTGTTTACGACCTCATTATATCCATCATATTGGGGATGATATGATGAACTATGAACCAATTGAGTACCCAAACATGAGAATAAATCCATTCAAAAAATTTAATTAAATTTAGGATCATGATCACCAATGATCCAGATATCAATTGAGTGGACATATTTCCCAAGATCTCCAAGAATCATTATAGTACAGAAGAGTAGGCCAATATCTTTCCATTGGTATATTGAACGCCGAAAATAGAGGTAGTATGCTGAAGTTTTTGCACACTGAAATTTTGGCAATCTAGAAAAAATATGTGACTGCACGCAGGTTCAAGATGATTTGGACATGTACACACTCGCCATGTGGACCAATCAAATGGAAAAAAGTGGAAAGGTGATATTGAGAAAAAATTGTTTTACACCTTCATTCTTTGAAACTTGTTATCGTACGGGTGAGCCCCACTATTTGCTGGCTAGGGGCCCTGAGCCAAGGTTGACACACTTTTTTTACAGAGGGTTGTCTTTTCCTTTGTTTCTTTATATCACTATATTCAAACTTATATATTTAATTTCTTTGACCTTTCACCACATTTTGCATGTGGGATATTTAATCATTGTATTATAAACTATATTATGCATGCATTTGGGCTGAGTTAACAGGTTAGCTCACCCATCTATCAAGCTATATACTACTTGTGGTGCAACATTCTGAAAGCTTGGTAAGATATCAACGGCCAAGCCCAAACAAACCACTGATCGGCATGATATAGCTAGCTCACCTTGTGGAAAACAAACCCAACATCCCCACCTATATGGAATTCCAAGCTCATCACAACTTCTCGTTGACATGCCTAGCTTAGCATACATCCAGTATTCGTGCCCATGTGGGAAACAAAACATAGATATGTGTTTCCCAATCCATGGTTAAACCAGTTAGCAGCATGCTCATTAAAGCCTTCAAAAATATTCTAATATGGAGATGTGGGATTATTATCCCAAATAAACACAAAGCAGTTCCACGAGAGTCAGGGCGATTCGAACCCCCAATATCCCATTTACCAAAATTAACACCCCACCATAAGGCCATAGGGGATCGATAGGCCTATATAAGGGCTAATTTTTATTTTAAGTGGATAATTGATATGAGTATGTAATAAGAATAACCAGGTACTTTTAGAAAATTACAAGTTTGAGAAACTTAGAGGAAGTTTCAAGTCTCAAATTGAACTAGAGAAGTGTTCAAAATTTAGAGATGCTCCTTGTGGTGTACTCATTTTCTCAAAATTGGATTTATTATTCCATAATTTTAAATCATTTTGTGTCGATTTTGATGAAGAACTGAGGGAAGGTCACCTTGCGGAGATGGGAACAAACATGAAGAGAAAATGCTGAAGTTTTTCAAAGCTCCTTGGTTCTCATGGTCATCTAATGTAGGTTTTGAGATTCATTATTTGATTTGTAAGTTTATTTGAATGTACTTATAAAACTAACTTTAATGGATTAGTTCGTATGAGCTCGTGTTCATAGGAACTTTTGAACCTCATAAACAATCTTGTGTCGTGTTATTTTATGATTTTTGTATTCATTTTTCAGATTATTTGCATATATATAATCATATTTTAATTTGAATGCAATTCTAATCAATAATGATAATTTTACGAAAAATTAGGTATAATGGAAATTAGATTGATTTGAATGTACAACTAGAATGAGTGATTTTTTAACAATCAAATGCAGTTTTAAATCAGTTTGTAAACACATTTGAATCAATTTTTAGATCATATTTTTAATCAGTTTTATTTGATAATGGTTACAAACTGATATATTTAATTTATATTGTCATAACATTAAAAATAGTAGGGGGTTCCTACAAATTTAAACATCAAATTTGGTATCAAATCTGGTTTCAATCAATTTTTTATTTTAGTT
This sequence comes from Taxus chinensis, assembly GCA_019776745.2. Taxonomy (NCBI): domain Eukaryota; kingdom Viridiplantae; phylum Streptophyta; class Pinopsida; order Cupressales; family Taxaceae; genus Taxus; species Taxus chinensis. The sequence continues at coordinate 878,752,166 of CM034146.1, forward strand.
GTGTTATATATCAGTTTTGATTTACTAATGCCATCATATTTGTCAACTTTGTTGGCTTGATCTTCCGTTTTACATTTTGTGTTGTTTTGGAAGTACAGGTGTTTTTTAGGTATCTATTGGTAAAGCCTTAAAAATAGAAAGGTTGAAAGAGCTAGAAAGAATCAAAAAACATATTCAAGAAGGAAATTATTTCCTAATATACAAGCTTTATTCCCTTGAAGAGAATATTAAACATTTGAAATTAGATCTAGACTCCAAAGATGAGCTCTTGATCAGGTTGAAATGTGGTGAGCCGAAGAAGGAATTACCTTCCACTTTAGATGGATAAACCATGAATGATGAGTGTATTGTAAGTTATTCACCATGTGATTATTCTTCCTCCCATTCAGATTTGGATTCAGGTAATGCTTTGGTTTCATTTGAAAAATACACTAAAGACATTAGATCTAAGTTATTATTTTATATGGGATTCTGATGGAAGAGACCTTGGTAAGAATGGCCTAGGTATTACTAACCCAATATATGTTGAGGATCATCCTCATTTTATAGTTCTAGGTTATCCAAGTGTGGGAATGGAAATTGGAGAGTGCTCCAAGAGAACACCCCACTAGTCCTATAGGGTGACTCCATGCATGAAATAGGTGATTCTTCATCACAAGATGGATTTGGTAAGAAATTACAAAGAAGAGGTAATGAGATTCTACCTCCTAATTTTTATCATAATCATACTAAAAAATTAAAATGTTGTAAAGCTTTTTATCCTCTCTTTCAGTTTGAAAAATATGGCTATGATATTCAGAAAATGTGACATGATTTTGCTTTCACTTTTTTGGGTTTAGTAACCATGTTATTGTTAACTATTAGAAGAGAATGACACTATTGAATAAGTCGATGTCATTCATCAAGAATAAGGAAAATGAAAAATACCAATCTCATCATTCAGAGGAGAGAAATGGAAAATATAATTCCTCTTGTTCTAGGAATTCTTGCAATCATTGTCGTATGAGTGGACAAGAGGTTGAAAAATGATGAAAAATTCATCCAATACATCATTAAAGAAATGGTAAGAAAAATTACGAGGTAAAAGAAGTTGTTAATCCACCAACTGAGAAAAAAAACCTTGGATCTATCCACAGATGATTCCATTTTATTTTGATATGGCTAATGAGAAATCATTTGTTTTGGATATATTTATAAATCATTTCCGATAATGATAAATAGCATGCTTTTCATTCATTTTTTTACCCTTTCTTTTGGGATTCTAGTTGAATTGTGATAAAGGAATGAAACCCAATTTTATAAAGCAATTAAAAAGGGAAAATGAACTTTTAGAGTTCATATTCATGAGAGAAATTGGGAGACAGGTTTATCATACTCAGTGATTTTCTTACATTGAAAAGTTTTAAAATACTTCATTTGCATCTCCTTATTTAGCTTTGAGTTTCTAGTACAGTTTGGGTACAGTGATTTAAACTCATGTTTTCAAGTATTGGGTATTTTAACAGTAGTTTAAGTAGTTTTTTGGGCACATTCGCAGTGTTCGGTTTTCATACTTGCTTTGTAGAGTAATCGTTATTTTTGGAAGGAATATATTATTAGCATGTATATGTTGGATGTATTTTAAGACCCATATTTTGGGCATGTTTGTGACTATTCTCATAATGTGAAATCTAGTTCTAGACATACTTATAAAACACAGGTCCATGTGTGTAATAAATGTGATTTCTAAATAAGGTAACAAAATAAGAATGCCTTATGATTACACTAACAAATGTAGCTACAATTGCAGTGATCTGATAGTTTCACAGGGATAGTGGAAATTATCCTAGTTGTTGGATTTTTGTGTCTAATTATATCAAACTATTTTGGTGGAATTTTGTTTATAGTGATGGTCGTATCACAGAGTATCAGTTGGAAAGTTTCCTCTTTTGGCGAACAATTTTTTTATTTATTTTTTTAAAAAAATTGGTATATTTTTTTATGATGGCAATTGGAGTTACTGGGATTTAAAACTTCTACAAAAATTTAGTTGGACATTCGCCTTTTGTTGACATTATTTTTCTTTATTGAAAATGGTTTATGTTGATTGTAGAGATTGGTAGAATCATAGAGTATCAGTTTGGTAATTTCCTCTTTTGGGGAACAATTGTCTATTTCAAAACTAATTGATTTCTCATGATAATATTTTCAACAATTTGCAGTAATATTACCCATAATGTTATTTGTATGGATCTTGTATGTGGTAGTGATATGAGAGAATATGATTGGAAACATTTTTAGGAGAAAAAAATATTTTTGTGGAACAAAATCCTTCTCCGTGGGGAGGTGTGATCTAGAGATCAATTTAGTGGAAAAAGTTTCCTGATATCACCCAAAATCATTACAATATGGAAGAGTAGATTGAGAGCTTTCTAGTGGTATATTAAACACTGAAAAAAGAGGTCGTATGCAGAAGTTATTGCCCATTGAAATTTTTGGAAATATGGAAAAAAATATGGGACTACACGCATTTTTGAGATGATGTGGACGTGTGCACACTCACCAAGTGGACTAATAAAATAGTGACAAGTGGCAAGTTTATATTGAGAAAAAAGTTATTTTTAGCCTCCATTCTTTGACAATCATTATCAGATGGGTAGGAACCGCTATTTGCTAGCTAGGGAACCTCAGCCAGGGTCAACACACTCTTTTTGTGGAGGGGTGTCTTTGCCTCCATTTCTTCATATTACTCTGTTCAAACTTTTATAACTAAGCGCTTATACCTTTCACCAAATTTTGCATGTGGGGTAATTAAGCATTGTATTATAAACTATACTATGCATGCATTTGGGCCAAGTTGACAGGTCAGCTCGCCCACCAATTGGGCTACATATTACATTGGGTACAATAGTCCAACATTTTAGTAATCTCTCAATGATCAATCCCAAACAAACCACCAACCGGCCCGATATAGCAAGTTTTCCCTATGGCAAAAAAACCCAACAACCCTACCTACATGACATTCCAAGCTCCCCACAACCATCTGGTGACATGTCAAGGTTGGCATGTATCATAAATTATTTCCCATGTGAGTAGAAAAATAGAGATATGCATGGCCCAAGCCATGAGTAAACCGGTCAACGGCATGCTTATTAAAGCCTTCAAAAATCTTCCACCCCATAGATGTGGGATTATTATCCCAAATAAACACAAAGTGGTTCCACGGTAATTAGGGCGGTTTGAACCCCAATGTTCCATTTACCAAAATTAAGACCCCTCTGCTAGGACAAATGGAGTCGACAAGCCTACATAAGGGATCATTTCTATTTGAAGTGGCTAAGTGTTATGACTTTGTAATAAGCATAACCAAGTAGTTATGGAAAATTACAATTTTTAGCAACTTGAGGGCATTTTCAAGTCTCGAAGTGAACTATAGAAGTGTTCAAAATTTAAAGACCCTCTTTATGGTGTACTCATTTTTCCAAATTGGAGTTATTATTCCATTGTTTTGAATCCTTTTGTGTCACTTTTGACAGAGAACAGAGAGAAGATCCCCTTGCGAAGATGGGAAAAAACATGAAGATTAAATGTTGAATTTTTTCAGAGCTCTCAAGTTCTCATGGTCTTTTGATGCAAGTTTTGAGATTCATTATTTTATTTGTAATTTTATTTGAATGTACTTGCAAAACTAGGTTCGTATGAACCCAGGACGTAGGAATTTCCAAACCCCGTAAACAATCTCGTTTCATATCCTTTTCTAATTTTTACATTTAGTTTTCATATTATTTAAAGATATTAAATCATATTTTAATTCTAATCAATAATTATAGTTTTACAGAAAATTAGGGATAATGGAAATCATATTGATTTGAATGTACAACTGGAATGAGTGATTTTTTAACAATCAAATTCAGTTTTGAATCAGTTTTTAAACACATTTGAATCAATTTTTTGATCATATTTTTAATCAATTTCAGTTGATAAAGGTTAGTAATTGATAATTTTAATTTATATTTTTCATAAAAATTCAAAATAGTAGGGGGTTCCGACCTATTTACAGATCAATTGACTATAATCTTGGGTTTTCCATATATTTTCTTAATTGTATCCATAAAATATATGGAAAATTTACTCGCAATAAATGGATTAGACAAGGCACAAAAATGAGCATATTTGGTGACTCTATCCACAACCACCATAATTACACTTTTCCCTTAAAATTTTGGTAATCCTATTGTGAAATCCATAGAAACCTCTACCCACTACTCACTAGGAATAGATAGATGTTGTAAAAGGAATGTAGACTTAATAGTTTTACCCTTATTACAATAAAACACCAAGTATTCTACCAAAAAAATTGGACATCTCGTTGTAGACACCTAAATTCGGTATTTATACCCTTAATCACATGTGTGTGCATATTTATTTAATCCATCCCCCTTAATTTAATTTGAATTCCCTTATTATCCTATTACTTTTAATCCACATTAATAAACATTAATTAATTAATCTTCATTAATTCATTATCAATCCACATGCCCTAACCAAATTTCCATTTGGGATGTTTTTATTCTAAATTTGCATCTCCATGATTTTCTATGCTTTTTTTAACTTGTCTTTATCCCCAATTTATCCATATCACATTCCTTCTTGCCTACATGCTTTAAAGAATTTTCCCAGTCCTTAAAATCCCAAAACCATGTCAAAATCAAAAAATATAGCCCCATTTGGGAAACTTTCACCGCAATCGGCAGTGACTCGTCCCAGTAGTCATCGACCCTATAAAATTGAATCATTTCTTTCTATAGTGAGGCGGAAATCATTAGATGCATGCACACACCCGAGCTTTCTTCCAACCTATAAACTTCTTCTCATACCTGAGCATCCCTGCAATAGCCACAAACCACTTAGAGCTCCCTTCAACTTATCGTTCATCGCTCAGGATCATCCTTTGTGAGATTGCTATCATTTTTTGTTTTTTATTCAGATATTAGCATATTATCATTTCCTTTGTATGCATCTAACCTTTTTCAGGACCAGCAATAGTCATGACTCTATTATCTGTCTATTCTATCAGTTCTTCTACTCACAGGTTCTCTAATCCAACTTGTTTGCCTTGGCCTTGTTCAGCATTTCCCAATTCCTCGTCGGCCCACTCAGGTTGTCATCAACCTAGTCCTTTGTCATCATATTTTCTATTTAAGATTCCTCTTAGTTCCTGCTCCAACCCTTACATTGCTTCCAGACCCCAAATCTTCCACCTTACTTCTCTGAACCTATCTAGTTCTCAGTCCAATCCACCTTGATCCTTATTACCTTACATCCCCTTCATTTCTCTACCTCATACCCCCTTTGTAGGTTGTTTCAAGTGTCTATAAACCTCTATTCACCTTCTAGTTTGCACTTAGATATTCTATATCAGCATTTACATTTGTTGGTCCATCCTTCTATCTCAGGTCATCATCAACCTACCTCTATGCAACCCTAGTTTCCATCGACCAAAATCCAGGTAACCTTGTTTTGCATTCATCTAGATCAGATTTCTATGTGCCTTACATTTCTACATATTTTAGTTTCTATGTGCCTCAGATTCTACATATTATCTTGCTTATTATTATTAATTTTATTTTTCTTATCAAACACGAGGGTTGACATCTGCCAAGGAAGTTAAGGCTTCTTAGATCCTCTTTGTCAATAAACCCCCACATAAACTATCTAATCAATCTTCTTTAGTGTCTTTTACTTACAAGTTCATCAGCTTGTAGCAGTAAGGATCCATCATCCACTTTGTGCCCACTCATCCATCACATTGCATCTGAGGTACCATAAAGCCTCCATCATTTCTGAGTTATATACTTTCTTTAGTAGTTAACTCATTAACTTTAATCGAATGAGAAAAATACTAAAACATTATTGGCACACCCAATGGTCCTTTATTTTCTATTTTCTTACTTCTTTTGTCTTCTATTAACACTACAATGTGAGGCCCTACTTCTTACTTGTTCATGTTGGTTTGACTGTTAGATTGATCTTCCCACTAAAGTTCAGATAAAAAGGAGAAGATTTATCTAATTATTCCTCTTTTTTCCATATTTTCTCCTTTTTGTATCATATTTCCCTTTCCTATGTGTGTCCTCATCGAAATATCACACTTTGATTTGGTCTAAAAATAACCTTTCTTTTTTACATCTTGTTTGCTCACAAAGTTTAAGTAGGAGGTTAACTTGCTACATTTCATAATCCTCACACACAACCTAAAACTCACACATCAAAACATCTCCTCACCCGAGCAACTACTTGGAATTTCATCACCCAACAAGAAGCCTCCTAATATTTTCCCAAGCCAAAACAATCCTGAAATCAGATCTAGATTGCCTTTTCCTAGGTACCCCTTTATCCACCCCTTTTTTATTTTTTTACACTTTCTTAAATCCAGATAATGAAAAATTTGTTGCTTGACTTGTTTTTTAACATTTCATAAGAAAATATTTCCTTATTTCACACCAGATATTGTTTCCTTTCTTCAAAATCAAAACATGCAACAATTTGATAATGATGCTACCACTTCATCCAGAAATATATAGATTCCGCATAGGATCTCTCAACCTTGTAAAGACCATATTATTCAAATATATCCCCCTTTTGAAATAGATTCACCTATTTCCCCTCAATATATATCCCCTTGAAAAGTCACACCACCACCTCCTACTCCTTCATAGGCCTTTGAGACTCCCTCTAGCCCCATCTCTGACTTCCTACTTTGTAGACCCCATAAAATATCTCAATCTTATCAACCCATCCAACTGGAGGATTTTATTCCACCTAAATTCTCCCATAGCAACACTATCTCTACTTCAATCAGTGTTACCAATGGAATACCCATTCAAACACTCAAATCCACCCTCATTTACACTTCATGTATACCTCAATAATTAAATATTTCAAATTGACCCCAATCATCCTATCCAAAATCCTCTTCAGCTTTAACACACCAAGCCTCCTTACATCCTTATCCTCCCACACCTTATATTGAATAACCAAACCTATCTGACACTTATCCTACACCCACACCCATACCATTGACATCCATCACTACTGCTCCACAAACACCTACCATGATTGATATTTCATGTGTGTCTCCTTTTAGCCCCATCTACGACTACTTTCACCATAGGGTCATCTTTCAATCATGCCAACTAAGTGAATCTTGTTTCACCCCCATCACCTTATATCAGTTTCATCCCCACTCCATCTACCATGCTTATCAAACAATCACCATCTTTTGACATTTCTACTCCATATATGTCTCAAAAGATTCAACCATTCTATTATGTCCCTACTTTCCAACATTATACAATCCCCTAGCCAATTCAATCTCCACCTCTCGGTACATTCCGACAACCCTTCCCCAATCCACCATCGACCCATCCATATCTACCTTTCACATCTTATACATTCAATCCTTATTCAATCATTATGATACATCAAACACCTTCATCCTTACTTATCTCATCTACCTCATCATCTACCCCTATCGCAAACATTGTGCCTACCAATCCATTAATACCTTCCCCTACATCTATATCAACCATGTCTACTATCATCACATTAACTTCTACCACATGTTCTACATCTACATTTATCCTTACCTTTACCACAACCATATTGACTTTAACTATACCCACATCTGCACCAAACACATCCATCATTACCTCACTTATATCCCTTTATATCCTAACTACATCCACATCTACTACATCAACAATCCCACTTACATCTACCATGGAATTTTTGTCACATGTACCTACATATTTTCCTATGGCCACACCACCTATCTCATCCCGATCTCCTATACATAATCCTTCAACATTAACTGTATCTACATATATTACCGCTACTACCCCAATCACATCTCCTCCATTTGGAAACACATTAATGACACCTCTTGAGACATTCGTGGACCAAGCCCCTCCATCTAGGATAAACATAAGGGGAATTTGTTCTCCCTTTAAAAAATTGATTGTTTCTACATCAACCAAACCAAAACCTACACCTAAATCTTCAGATCCACTAGCCAAGATTGTTATTAACCCCACCAAGGGTAAATCCTCTCGATCAAAATCTAAGACTCATGGTAAAAATTCTCAAAATTCTCCTATGCATTCTCATAAGAAGTCAAGTTTTCCCTCTTCTCATCAAGCCAATATTACAACCTCTATCCTAGGCACATCCTCATCTATTTTAGGGTTAATCCCTTAATCTAATACATATCGTAATAATAAATCCCAATCCAAACAATCCAACCCTCCACTCAAAATTGATTTTCCTTCAAATACGCTTAATACACCCATCCAATCTACATCCACCTCTTCCCCTAAATCCAAGTCAAGGTATTCTATTAAAATTCACAAAATTTATCTTCCTTCTAGTACTTCGATTGGGTCCTACACAGATACCCTTCAACATTTAATTCAAATATTTGGCATCACGTTTCCTCCCATTGTACATTTCAATCCTCAAAGTAAGAATCCATCATGGTTAAATCCCAATTGTATTTTTACCTATCACCATACCCTGGGTCATGATGTTGAGCATTGTAAGGCCTTTCAGACCATCATCCATAATCTTATTGAGAAATATGATTTCCTCATTCAGGAAAAACCATCCTTCTCCATCTATAACCAATCCAATTTGTATCCCTTCCATCAGGTTTCCCAAGATTCCTACATCCACATCATCCCTTAGCATCTCTTTTGCACATGACATTCCTCCTAAAGAAGTTCTTTGTACGACAGAAAAGTGACATGTGAGGATGATAATTGGCAAGTGACCTTCCCCGTAACCGACCTCCTGAGGTTGTGCCGAGACAGCCGGTGGTTTGAAATGCGGGTGACTTAGATGAAGTCACAGCTGGGATTATGGCCAATTTTTAACGATAGAAAAGCTACAAGCAAGGATGAGAATCGGCAAGTAACTTTCCTATAGCTAACTATAGGAGGATCAGTGACTAAGATCTGGTAGTGTGGTCTCCTGGTAACTAAATGACAAAGGGAATATTTAGAGGCTATGAATGGGTAGCATAAATTCCCTAGTGGTTTATCCTCCTAACTAAGATCTAGGTGTTAATCTAGTTTTGAAGTCTCTAAATTAACTTAAACTGAAAATAATAATTTATACTACTACTAAAAAGGAAACTACTCTAAACAAAATATATGATTGAAATGTTATAATTACAAACAACAATTAAACTACTTTTATACTAAAACTAAACAAGCAAGATAACCTGGTGTGGTTATTCACCTGTGCAGATGTGTGAATCTAGATAAAAGATAGTTAATTAACTTAATTGAAAACCTTTAATCTTACCTCAGAAGTGAGGAACAAATCATAGTTTCTCAAAAACTATCATTCCCCATAGCTTCCCTGGCCATATTGAAAGTGAGCTTAACTGAAATAAAAAGATTCACTACTCTATTTGATACGTTGTAACTAGAACTTTGATAGATCAAACATGGCATTTACAAAACAGTGGTAAATCCAGTTATGTGTGATTTCGTCCCCTTAGTGTGATCTCCTCATTCCTTCATGTCCTCGTGAATCCAGAAAGCATGTCTATGATAGTATCAACAAAGGATGGTATTCAAACAATGGCATCTTTGGATATAGATTGAATAAAATGCGAGTAGGAGAGGGATAATGCAAGTGAATAGAGCTTGACTATGCAATTCCTAGCGAGATTTATTGCAGGAATACAACACAAGTGTACCGAGAGTTTTAGAACCTATCTTTATGAAAAAACAAAACCTGCAACTTTAATGGATTCTAGTCTAGAAATGAAGCTATTCTATGCTAAACTAATTGTATGGAACATAAATGGAACAAGACTGAAACAAGAAGATTAAATGACCTCTAAAAGACCAATAATGGAAGCAAAACATGAAATTGATAGAATTCTAAGCAATAAATTAAAAGACTGAATAAGAGATTTGAGAAGATGAGGGGCCATTTGCTTGAAAACAAGATGGCTATTTATAACCAATGCATTTACCAGAGGGTAACTCCCATTTGAACTCTTTTACTATAAATAAAGGAAAAATACTATTACCAGGGAACCTAAAACATTAATGCAAACCAAAGTGATCGAAAAAAGCATGTAAAACTGAATATTTACGTTTGACGTGATAGTCGGAAGAATCTAGAAAATGCGTACAGGACCGCCACCATGTGCAGGGTGGCGGTTACGAGACTACCACCCTATCCTGGGCAGCGGTCATAGGACCGCCACCCAGACAAGGCGGCGGTTTCATCACTAAAGACAAAAAAGCAAGAAGAAGGGGGGCAGAGGGCAAAACAAAGCATGCAGAGGCTGAGCAGGGCATCCAGGATACAAGTGTATACTTGGCAAGCTTTTCCTGATTCCGAACACCTTGTAAGGAGACCCGTATCATCATTGGGGCATGTGTAACATCATTTTGGCGGTGTAGTACCCTACAATTTCGAGTATGTACAGTCTTCCCTAATACATCGATATTTTTTACCTTTCTAATCATCCCTATGGTCCCTAGCCATCTATCCAATCTAAATATATATTTATAATCAACAATCCCATCCAATCCCCTTCATTATACACGTGCTCATTTACATCTAAATCATCCAATGTGACATAGTCTCTTTTGCTGGGGAAGCACCTTCCCTTCATTTTCTATCCTCTCATCCACACATCTTATCGACATAAATTCATATTTTATCCATCCACGCAATTCCCTTGATGTTGGGGGACTTCACTTTTTACATCACCTTATTTAATCTCATCCAATCTTAAATCCCCATTAATCTTGTTTGAATCTTCATCTCATTTTAAGCCCACCTTTGTGGCCATACTTGTCTCTCCCTTGAGGGACCATTTATTTTCATCAAAGTCCACCTTTGTGGCCATATTCGTGTCTCTTTTATGAGCATCATCTATTTCCATTTATTTTTCATTTCAAATTCCACTGTTGTGGCCATTTTTGTTCCTCCTTTGAGTGACCATTCATTTTTTTTTCCATCTTAAGTCCACATTTGTGGCCATATTTGTCCCTCTCTGAAGGGACCTTTTCATCTCAAAGTCCACCATTATGGCCATGTTTATCCTTCCGTTGATGACCATTTCATCTCATCAAAGTCCACCTTTGAGGCCATATTTTTGCCTCTTTTGGGGCACCATATTTTTCATCTCAAAGTCCACCTTTGTGGCCATAGTTTTCCTTCTCTTAAAGGACCATTCATTCTAAAGTCCTCCATTATGGCAATAATTATCTCTTTGTAGAGAAACCTTTTACCTTCATCATAAGCCCACTCTTGTGGCCATTTTTCATTTCACTGGGATGCATTTTTTCTCTCACTTCCTCACTTTTTAAAGGTAGTGCGTAGTTTCCATATTATCTATCTCATGACATCTTATCCAATATTTCATCTTATCCTAAATCCATCATTTTGGTCATATTTGTCCCTCCCTATGGGGACCATCTACTCGTCTCATTGGGGATGCATATTTTCACTTCCTTAAGGGTAGCACATAATTTTATCTTTCCTCATCTATCTCATAATATCCCATCCTATCAATATATCATCATGTCTCAAATGTGACTTTAATCAAGACATTACGTGGAAATTTTTCCCTCCCTTGGTGGTAAACTAGAAGTGGAACCTTTTAACACATTGCACTTGTGACCATTCTACTGTTAGCATGTCTACTAGTGCTCTTAGTCATATTCTCTAGATCATTCCTCCATATTAGCCTCTTTCATCCCTCATTGTGATGATTTGGAATTATGTGGTCTTCCGTCACTTCCTAGATTTGACCTTAAATGTGGGCACTACGGCTCTACTTGCAGCATATTCCTTATGGATAGCTTCTCCCTTTTTGGTGAGAACTCTACAATCATTACATACATCACCCTCTTATTTTCCTATTGGAACCATGCAAAGGGTCCAAGGGTGTTCCTTGTACATTCATTATCCCCTCTTAAGTTATCTACTTATCTAGTCCCAACTCTCTCCATGTAAACATCAAGAATCATGGATGTTCTTATTAAAAATCAAAGTTATAAAAAATAGAGTGATCCCTCAAAGGACAGTTGTTCATGCAAAAAGAAAAAGAAAAAGCATGCAAATCAAAATAAATAGACTAATCCCTTGAAGGATGGTTATCATATTATTCTTGTCATCTATATATTGTATAAAGTAGACCATTCCCTCGTAGGATGGCTACTCCTTATGGCATTTGAAGGATTCCCACAATAATCATCCTTCCATTTTATTAGCATCCTATGGAAGCTTCCCATATTGATTAGCTTTCTCTCAACAAACTACACGCATTAATCAATTTACTCTTTCCCAAAGCTAGGGTATAGTTTTAGGGAATATCACTTTTGGAGAACCCTCTTCCCGCATACAAGGTTCATCTCAAACCCCTTTGTCATTTCAACACTAGGTTTATGATTTCATTTCATTCATGCCCCTTATGATCTTTGGTATGACCAACTGTTGTTGGTGGCATACTAACATTTGTTCTAGTCACATGTGCCTTGTGTCACCTAGATCCTATTTTTTTACCTCCAATGTAATTGGAGGAATATTTTCCTCATACGTTTCCTGATATGATATATTTTCATCCACACCCATAGGTCTTCATTATTAAATTCACATCTTATCATGCACCTCATCTGATATTATCCAATTCCTCTAACATTCAAGTCCTCCTTTGAGGCCATATTTATTCCCCCTGGGGCACTTTACTCAATCTTTCATTTATTTCTTTTCCTTCACAGCCCCATGTACCCTTTGGGAATTTTATTCCAATCTACCCTTGAATTCCACATCTGTGGCCATGTTCTTTTTTTTTTTCTTTAAGCATTTAGTTTAACATCCAATCTACTCTCAAAGTCTACATTTGTGGCCATATTTATTTTCCCTTCAGAAATTTAAATTCTACATTCAAATCATTAATTTATACATTCAAATTCCTACCGAGCCCTACTTATTCCTTTTGTTTTCCAAACAACTATCCTAGTTATTTGGGTAACTTGTATACACATTTTGGCTCTGAGCTATTCATTGCAAGGTTGTGCATGCTCAAGATCACTTGGCATAGTCCCTTGGTTGTAGTTTCCCCTTAACGCCCCTTATTTTCCTTAAACACCCTTGTGAGCTTTCTGTTCTCCTCTTCCACTTTCTTGTCCTCTTTGGTCCACTCCTCTCTCGCACCCACCTTCTGTGCATTCACTTTCTTCCTAAGCATCTTATTTTCCCCACACACGCATCTCACACTTGCTTTAATTAGCTAATTTCCTGGCCCTCTCGCACATTACACCCATTTCTTTGTAATGATTATGCTTTGACCATGCGTTCTATGCTCACAAATTTTCCTTATTTCCTCGTGTACCTCATGCACGCGTCCCTTTGTGCCTTCTTCTAATTTCTTCCTCATGCCCTCCTTTGTGCCCCTTTGTTCTAGGTCACCATCTGTCATTCTTGAGTGTGCCATGCATGACCAGAAAAAGTGCACCAATAGGACACATAATCCTTACAACAAATTAGTAGCTGGCACATGGTAGAAATGACAAATATTTCCATAGTTGGCCATAATTTAATCCAATCTGTGAGTGCCACATGTTTTGTTTGTGCCAATGACTCTAACATTCACATCTTTTTCTACCGAGCTCAGATCGGTGTTCACCTGGACCTGTCAAAGAGTTCCTAACATCAACTACAGTTCTATAAATTCAAATTCTTACCAAATCTGGTAGGTGAGAAATGTGAAAACATCTTTCTGAGCTTTAATGAGTAAATCTAATTGCTCCAACCACTCGGTTTGATTTGATCCATCCTCCTTCCTCATACAACATGTAAAATAGACCTAGGGAAGTGCATTCAACAGATTCTCAGGAGGATTTACAGGCATTGAATGCTTCTTGTTGGTGATTACATTTCAAATTCAAGTTTTCCCTCCTTTTTCTATAGATTCATATATAAATGTAAGATTTGGGCTCATTATTAATGTTAGACACTCTAGATCCTTACGTATTCTACTAAGGACTTCATATTTTCTGTATTTTGAGTTACAGACCTCTAGATCTAGCTTTTACATGTGGATATTGGCCTCCTTCACCATTGCAATAGCTTTGTGCATTTTCAGAAGTAATAGAAACATCACTTTGTGACTATTCTTTGTCTTAACTTGTTTGCATTCCTTTTTCTTATATTTTCTTGTGTTGTGTGTTGGTTGTGCCATTTCACATCCCTTGCAATTCCTTATTTAATTGTGTTCCATGAGAACAATCAAGTAAATACATTTTTAGTTGCGCTACTCGTGTCCAACCTCCTTTCACGTATTTCCTTTCTTTCCTACTCAGAACAGATAGTGTTCATCCCTCATTTTTGGTGCTATCACCTTCTAGAGTAAGTTTCCTTTCATGTTATCTTTCTATACCTGGTCCCTTGGCATTCATTAGCTTAGTTTTCCTTTTCAGAACTAGGAGTAGTAATAGCATTAGAAATAGATAGAGGAAATTTCCTTCTCCAGAGATCCATTCCAATCGCACAAGGTCCCCACAACTTAGGGACGGTTCCATTGTTGTCTCAAACACCTCAATCCCTCTGAATCTGAGATGTGGGTGCACGTTTGAGAAACCAACAATTTTTGGCACGCCTGGTGGGACCAGCAATGAAATTTTAAACTTCATATCTCTAAGTTCTTGTGTGTGGACTTAGTACTTCAACCTTTGGAGGCTCATTTAAACACATCTTGTGACTCCTAACATTTCCAAATATTTATTTTAACAGTACCGAGTTCCTTTCATGAGAAGAGTGCATACAAGAAGAAGTACAGCAACTGAAGATTCTTTTGATTACCTCTAGCTATCCCCAAGAATAGTTCGTTCCAAAAATCCCATGCACTCATCTCCATCTTGTTATCTCATTTTTAGTGATTTCAGCTGAAATTTAGATAACCATAGAATTTTTTGAGAAAATATCATAAAAATGCCCTTTAAAGGAGATCTTTGGGTTTTTGGGTTTCCATCGCATGAAAACATGTCTTTTACATACTTCATGTCAATTGTCTTTCGAAACTCGAAAGATCGAATATGAATTAAATTTAATTGTCTCTAATTAAATTTCCTGGCGGAAATTCTCCGGGCCGATTACATTCCAGTGTATCAGGTTTTTAGAACTCAGGAGCATCGGAACATACCGTTCAAAAAGCATGCTTCATGCTACTTGTTTCCCAAAACCTGAAACCCAAACCTTTCCTTTGTATCGGGTTTTCCGAACTTGATAACATTCAAACATGTATTTTGCATGCTTCATTTTAGTTGGTTCCTGAAACCCACTTTCATAAGAAAACCTTTGTATCGGGTTTTCGGATGTGCTAAGCATGATGACATGGCATTAATGTCGAGTTATCTGGTAGTTGGCACATGTGTTGGAGGAGGTGTAATAAATTTTAGCGCTTTATAAATAGTTTAATTTTACACGTCATTTTTACCTGACATATATTCACTGTGTGGATTTTTTGTACATGCTCCTTCGACCTGCAAACCAGACTGGACCTCTTGATCGATTTTGTGATCCTTCTTAGACCATTTTTTGAAGTTATTGAAGGTATTTTTCTCTTCTTACCACTTTGAGGTCTTTAGGATTGATTTTGAAGTGTTCATTTGGCATTTTTCCCTCTTTTATTTTTCTCTCCTCTGGGTTTAGGGTTTCAGGTTTTTTTCTTCATTTTCTATTATATTCCCATGTAACCTCTTGTTTAAATTTCATCCTAGGCGTTTTCTTATTTTTTTCCCATGGATATACTCTTTAGAGTGTTGAGAAGAATCTAAAAATCTTAACTTACAAGCTTGGTGGAAATTTTACATGTTCTGACATCCCAAAAACCTGACACCTGTGTTTTGGGTTTTATAGGGTGTCTGACATCTTCCAACTTCCATTTATGTTAGGTTTTATAGGGTGTTCGACATTGTTTGGTTTCCGCAGAGTGTCAGATTTCTCCAAGTGTCCAACATCTTCCAACTTCTGCTTGTGTCATGTTTTACAAGGTGTCCAACATCACCTAAGTTCCGCCTTGGTGTCAGGTTTCACAAAGTGTCTGACACGACCTAGTTTCCAATATACACCACAGTGTGTCGGGTTTCACGAAGTGCTTGGCAAGTCTCAAATTCTGGTTAGTATGGCGGATCTGTAGGGTTGCTCAACAAGCTTTCAAGCTTGATTGTTCAACTAGAAGTCATCGAAGCATTCTTCCTTCAGGACTTCTCATGTCAGATCCTGAACAATCTAAGGATAACTTAGAAAGATCATGAAAGATGAAGTATAAGTACTGGAAGATGGAGTCCCCTTCCTACATAGATTGTAATTACGATATATGGGACATGGATCTTGGTAACATAGACATGGAAGACTTTTGGAACAAAACCAAGGATTCTTCTCAGAATCCTTGGATGAAGTCAATAAGCAGTAGTGGTCTCCCTCTTACAATAGGATTCCCAATGTCTGATCAATGCCATGAGTTCATTCTGGCCTGCGCTTCCAATTATGACTCATATTCCCACTCAGTAAGGAATCAAGCAGGAGAAATCATAGTGAAGTTGGACGGGGGTTACTTTGATGACCTCTTAAGATTTCTCAACTTTGAGGAATATGTTGACATAGATCTTAAGTCAGCACAGAAATCCTAGGACAAAGATTAAGAAAACTACATCAAGCATGTGAATAAAAATTTCTTGATCAAGGCCAAGCCAGGCATCTCTAGGTTTCCCAAGTTTGTCCCTAGGAGTGATTTCATCCTTGAAATCAGTGATATTATCACCCTGCTGAGTTGAGTATTTGGACTCCCCAAGTCAAGAGATTTCCAAGGGTGGATGTATCAATTCATGGTCATTATAAAGAAGAATGAACAAGGGATCGATTGGAGCAGTCTTATAAGTAAGGAGATTGATTCCCAGATGAAGATAGTCTTGTCTACTGGAAAGTTTTATATGTCATCATATGTCACCTATGTAGCAATCGGTATGATAAATTATCTAGGGTTGGATGCAAAGGGAAATAGGGCAGCAAAACACATATATTGGTACTTCCCTCAGCTAATAATGAAGGGTTCCAAGGATCAATTTAGAAGAGTGAACGATGCCTTATTTTATGAAAATATCTACAGGATGAACCCTGATCTAAGGAAAAGGAGAGTCTCTGACAAATCATGGGCCGAAGTATCAAAATGGAGTTTTATCTTCTTGAAATTTAAGAAGTTCACATACCTTCAAGTGTTCATGTACCTGGGTGTTCCTTTCTAATTACCCAAGTTCCTAGGAGATAAGTTGATCTTGATGGATTTGGTTAGATAATTGTTGGATTTTCACAAATTCCAACAGAGTAAGCACAAGGCCGCCGTCTCCTTCCCTATTTCCATTGAAAGGTACACGTGCTTAATAATATTTTAAAGCCAACAACATAGTGCACGAGCTGCAGCACAAGTTGAAAAAGAACATGAGGCATAGAGATGGGTTTGATTTCCAAGGAGTCCTTAAGTCATATGGAACCTTATATCTACATGTGCCCAGTATAGAAGACATTTGGGTTGATCTTAGGGATGAAGTTACCATCCAAAGAAAGGACAATAGCAGGTTAACACTTGAAGAGATTCAGATGTTAGATCTATCTGACATCCCAGAAGGCACCATGGACAATGAAAGTGTCCTTGACACCTTGTATAATGGGTTAAATGAAGACCAATATGTATTCCCAGCCATTGATTGGTCCATTGTTGAGAAAGCTTCTATCACAGGAAGAGTCACTCAAATTATTGCCCGTACTAAGGCATGGCTCATTTCTTAGGGAATGAGTTATAAATAAGGGAGTTTTTCAAATCTAGCTACTTTGGAAGTGGGACCCTCTAAGGGAAAAAAGGAAAAGGATAAAGACTCTTCCAAGAGACCAATAAAAGTTAAGTTTGTCATAAAGGGAGAAGAGCAAGTGACTACATTAGTGGCCACTCTCCCACAAACGGTTGAGGTTCTTGATTCACCTCCACCACTAGAACTAGGAAATCTTCCCTCAAGAGAAGAGGTTGGTCAACCTTTCATTCCTCTTTTGGTTGACAGTTCATCAGAGGTAAGTCTTCATCTTATCTCTCAAGCTCTAATTTCATAATCATTACCTCCTCCCATTCAACCTCCTTTGCTTCAAGTTTCTTCACCATGTTCCTCAGCCATGGCCAACATCTTCTCTAGCCTCTCACCTCTCCCCACTAGACCCAAGTTAACCATGGATATGCCTCCTCCTTCTGTGCCTTCATTCCCTGAGTCCATTTCCATGAACACTACACTTGCAGTGACCACCACTCCACAAGCAAACCTTCCTCCAACTGAATATGTGACTGTAACACCTATGATGGGAGTAAATTCTTCCAGTATGCCTCAATGGTTGATAGATCATACTCCAAGAAAGAGGAAGGTGGTAGTTCCCCTACTAGCCTTTGATTTCAGTTCCCTCAAGGTCACTCCTACCAAGTCTGCCAAGAAACGGAAAATAATTTCAAGGATTTCAGTGGATGCCTTAGGGCATTAGTTTGTGGAAATTTCCACTCCCATGGCTAAAAAAACCAAGGATGATATAATGGTCACCGATTATTAGATCACAAGGGTTGATCTAGGAAAAGTGACAATGGAGGGAGCACAACAGGATGCACAAGATGCCATGAATGTGTTGTGCCAAAAGCTGAAGGAAACAAAGTCAAATAGAGATGAGCTAAAAGAGAAAGTAGAGCAGCTAACAGAAGTACTACTCAAGCTCTCAAAGCCTCCTGAGTCAACACCATCATCCTCTACTCCTATCAGGTTTGATTTCTCATCAATACCCATGATTGAGAAGATCAATGAGAAGGGGAGAACGGTCAACGAATGGATCTAGAGGCTACTCCTACAAAGATAAAAGAGGTCATTGATGACTCCGTGGAAGTCTACAAATCCTTGGAAGATATAAAGAAGGATGGAAAAAAAATGGATGATGAATTTTTAGCAGAATTTGGGAACCTAGAGTTAACTTTTGAAGCTCTCAATACGCTGAAATAGGTTCCATCCGACATCTTGATAGAAGAAGGCATCATTCCACATGGGGACAAGCATTTTCAACTGACCAAAGCCATTAGATTTAGAATAAAGATTCTCAATGAAGCTTGCAGCAAATTGAGGGAATCAAGAGATCAATTAGTTGATGGCACAAATGACATAGAAGAAGAGCTAATCAATATCTGCGCTAAAGTGTTGAATGAAAGCTCGAGTATTCTGCCTATTGATGATCATTACAAGTAGATCCAATAATCAATTCAGCACAAACCAACTGATGGATTTAGCCTGAAAATCATTGATAGGTTTGTGAAGATTGAATATTCTTTAGAAACACTGAGGAAACTCAACAAGAGACTGAAGAAACTTATTGGTAATGTGAGTGATACTCAGGAAACATGTGAAGTCCTGAGTGACCATTCCACTGTGCCTGATGAAGATGAGATGCAGGGCATAATCCAAAAGTTCCAGGAATTTTTGGACAAGTAGGCTTTGTTGCAGGAAGAAAAAAATGCTAAAACTAATTAGGCATAATGTTTCATTTCATTTCAATCCTGAAATTAAAATGTCTTTTTCATTTTCATTTCATCATGTAAAAAGAAAATTTTGACTTGGTCTCCTACGTGAGAGTCAAGAAAAATAGGAATCTCATTAAAAGGACTATTTTCTAGGATTTATCTTATTTTCTCTCAACTCCTTTCATTATAAATAAGGGATGCTTGTGCGTTTTAAAGGGTTGAGATTTTTGGAATATTGAGAACTATTGTGAAGAAGAAAAACTTTGTGTTTTCTTTTGATCATTTGAGGAATAGAAACCGATGCTATTTTTGTAGACTTTGTGTTGTGAGATTCATCTCTCTTAAGATATTGTTCTTATGTTCAGGATCTTAAGCTATTATTTGTTTAGCATTCTTGATTATTTTAATTGTTTCAAAAATTACATTACATTTGTTATCTAGAACTCGTATGATTATTTCGTGATCTGTGTTTGCTCGAAAGAAAATACGTTCCCCTCATTTCCTTTCCATTGTGTTTCTTCCATAATAATAATTTTATTTCCAATCCATTCCATTTATAAAAACAACAACATCTTCACCTAGTGTGGATATGGATTTTGGGATTCTATCCCAACCCCAATGGTTAGATTAGTGTGAATACTGTATATATTATTTCTGTTGTGTTTTAGATTAGTAATAAACAGGTAGCCTCACCTATCTTTGAGGAGGGATTTAATCCCATGTACTGTGGTTTAACCTCATATTTTGGCTTGACAAAATATCCAACCAACAATTTTTGGTGACTCCGCTAGGGAATACGGATTGATAAGACTAGGCTTGTCCTATTGGTGTCTGGTGACTATGTATTTTCCTTATTTTCAATAAGATCTATTTTCCAGTTCAAGCTGGCTAGAAATATCTTCACTCAGTCAAGCCGAGCCCGGGGTGAAACTGATCCGTTCTTTGATTTTCTTCAACAGTATAAATTCAGGATTTCACCCAACAGTGTTGCATCTACCAAGCAAGAAGTTCTTTTCCCATCCAAAGAACTAATATTACTCAAGAACAAGAAGTTTCTACAACTTTTCATGAACTATTCTTGTCAGATATTCAAATTCCTGTACGCACTTCATTTTGAAGAATGGCAGCACAACCCGTGCCTTGGGGTGTGGTTATTGGTCCTCTTTCCCTTACTCCACTGTTGCATGACCTACCTCATAGATCACATAAGAATATTCCTAAGTTCAACAGTGATGGGAAGCAAAACCATGATGAACACATCACTTCATTCTTTGTCACATATGGCATTCTTAGAGTTTCTCATGAAGACGTCTCTGTTTGACTCTTCATTGAGACATTACACGGTGTAGCAGCAAAATGGTTCTACCATCTTCCGAATGCATGCATTACCAACTGGACTACCATGCAGTCTGTATTCAAAGCAAGGTTAAAACTAGTTGAAGACTCTCACGCCTTGTTAGCACAGCTTACACACATGAAGGAGTCTTATGAACCCATGTGGGATTTCATAGCTAAATTCAACAAGCTGATTCATAAGATTCCAGAGTTAGCCATTCCCACTCTTGAAAATTAGAAGTGTTTCTTCATCAACGCTTAGCCCCCTGATGTAAGATTCTTGTTGAGAAGATCTGTTGTCCTCAATTTGGCTACCACTCAAGCTACAACCACTAAAATAGAAGATGACCTTATTCTGGCTAGAAAGATAGGAAGAGAATAATCTAAGCCTAAAAATTAGAGTTCTTCTTAGAGTACTACTGATCCTATGATTCAGAAGATGGCCAATGACTTGATTGCTTTAAAGAAGCAAATGTCTTAATAAGTAACCAACATTCCTTATCAGGATATTCCTAGATGGAATTTCAACAATGCTAATAGCGCCCCGCAAGAGATAGGAATCGGTTGATTGCTTCTCCCACTAGGCTAGCTATAGAAGATCCTTCTGTCAACACAACAGTTGAAGTAGTTGAGGAAGATGAAGAACCAGAAAATCAAGATTCCCACGAAGCTTTTAAAGCTTCAGGATATGCTGATGAGTTGTTTTGATGATTTAGTTGGCGACTCCAACATTGGGTACTTGGAGTAAGAGGTATTCGAAGATGAGCTTGATGGACAATCATTTGCATTCTTCACTCGATCCCAATCTCAGAACCCCAGAAAGCCAGTTGAAATATCCAAGGATCAAATTAAGGAAGCTCCTGTAGTTATGGCTAAAAGAGGATCTCCCATCCCAGCACAAACTAAAAAGGAGATAACTAAAAAGGAAACTTCCAAGTCAAAGTGGGGAGGCAGGTCTCTGAGTGTAATTTTAACTTTTTGGCTTTTTCTCCAGGGGATATGAAATATAAAATTGAGTTTCTGCCTCCAAAAATTCTTGAGGAGCCAGCTGTCAAGCCTAAATTACATGTGGGCTGGCGGGATTTAAAGTGATTTTTTTCCCAAATAAAAAAATGCGGACCAACGGACCCAAAGATGGTCTTTTGACAAAAGGTATTGCGTTGCTGTGGGGCAATTTTTACATTTTTGTATTTTTGTGCTAAAAGGGGGGGAAAAGTGAATTTTGGGCCCATGGATCCATTTTACTAACTAGCTTCTGCTATTTTTTGTATGGACCCGATTCAAAAAACTTCAAATGGGCATATCTTCTGATCCAGTGCCCGAAATCCAACAAATTTGGCACCATTGGAGAGATCTCAACCTCGTCTACATCATGGAAATCTAAAACTTTAATTTTGAAGAAGTTAGGTGGGGAAAAAATGGAAAACGTTGTCGTGCCATTGATATAGGATCCATTTTATCCAACTACTAGATCGGATTTGATCTGATCCACCAATTCTTTCTCCTTCAACATGTCGAACAAGTAATTGAGGTAGATTTGATAAATTATGGGTGAATTTGTAGGGGCATTGATAGCTGATAGCTGAGTTTTAAATTAGTTTCCCCACCTCTTTCCTCCTCTCTATGTTGAATCTATAAAAGAATGGGCTAGGATCATTGTAAAGGGTTGGACATTTCTATTTTGCACTCTCGCTTCTTCCCTTGTCTATAAGAAAATTTGTAGAGTCTCCAAACCTCCCATTCAAGTTGTAATGCAAGATTTTACCTCTTGGCCACTGTAATGCATTGTATCGACTTTTGGAGCAATAATATATGTTTATAGATGGTTCTTGACCCTCTCATGTGTTTATTGTTGCCTTATGATCTCTCATTGCATTTTGGTTATCTCTGCATGACATATGCATTACAGTTCTATGGTTTGCGTTATCTTGAAAAATGAGTGTTTAACATTCCTTTGGTGCATCACCTCATTATCTTAGGTTTATTTTTCTCATATTTTCTCAACTCTTTCTCCTTGGTAAGATAGAGTAGGCTTAGAGTATATCCTCTGCAAAAATTTATTTGTGTGCACCTTAACATAGGAATAGGAACCGACCTTAATGTGCAGAAATCTCTCAACTCGCAAAGTCCCACACTTTGAAAGATACTCCATGTTGTGCAATCACACTTAGAGTCTCAACCCATCTAGTATTATACATTCAAGGGTGTTTTGATTCTACACTAATAGTTTTGGCATGCCCGGTGGGATAGGAAGTCTCCATTTTTAATGTAGCAAGACTGATGTGCACTTGTTGCAAGTTTTAATATTTTAAGAAGCTCTGAAGTTACACATCTGGTGACTCCAAAAGAGATAAAATCCACTAGTTTCAATAGTCCAAGCTTTTCAAGTTCATGAGAAGAATACAAATAAGGTCAAGAACCAGAGAGGAAGGACTATTTGTCTATCTCCACTTGTCCCCAGACAGAGGGAGAGAGGGGAGAAGAGCCCAGAGGTCTCCATCTCCACCAAACATAACATTTTCAACACCTCCACCTAGTAGGCCATTCATTCAATCAAAAAGGGTTCTCAGGCTAATTATAATGGCATAACCACCCAACCCCTATGTCAACTTCACTGGCAGCAACCCACTCACTCTCAATGCACAAAATCCAGTCCCAGTTACAGCATTGAAGAGCATTCCCCATTTCACTGGAGAGAAAAATACTTCTCATAGTGTGCACATTCAAGATATTGCAAATGTTTATGCAATTCATGAGATCACTGAAATGGACATTTCAGTCAAGTTGTTAGCTTCTTCACTCAAGGGTAAAGATTCACGATGGTTCAGGAATCTAACAGCAGGCTCTATTCAGACTTGGTACCATCTGTGCAGAGCTCTCCATAACCAATTCGGAGAGAATGGGGATAATCTATCCTTGTTGGAGAATTTGACCACCATCAAGAGGGTCCCTAATGAGCAGCTGATAGATTTCTCTTAGAATTTGAGGATTCTAATAAATACGGATTTAATCAACTTACATATATAATGTTACAATAAATATTTAAATAAACATTACATCAAAACATAAGTAAATAAAGAAATAAATACATAAAATAAATAACACATGTGACATATTATTTATAGTGGAAAACTCCAATAGCGTAAATACCACTTTGAAAATAACATTTTACTTCATAGAACTTATTTTACATCCAGTAAGATCACCTCTTCCTTTAAAACCCTATTTACCAAGGTTAAAATCAAATCACTTTATTTGCACACCTTTTATATATTTCCTAAATATATCAAATGAGGACCTAAAGTCCTTTTTATATAAGGTGATTGGGTATGTCTCCTGACCCACTTTTTCAACCTAAAATGGTCAACACATACACCTAGGTTTTTAATATTTAATATTAGAAATATAATCATTTCATGATATTAAATAATTAACTTAAAGTGTATACCTAGGTTAGCATATTTAATAATAGAAATATAAATATTTCATATTATTAAATATTAACCTATATTTATTTTTTATTATTGGCAAATAGTTTTTTGAAAGGGACTATACCCTTGTACAATAAGGCTCAGAAGCCAGAATAGAAAAAATAAGCACAAAGAAAGGGATCCGAATCCATATATAATAATAAGGACCAACTATAGAACATCGTCTGCAAAAAAGAAGCAACAACCATAAACCTCAGCAGCAACTAAACAACTGTTGAACAGTGAAAACCCAGGAATAGTACACTGATACCATTGGAAAGCATGTTGTAATCTCGCAACAAAAATGATGACCATGTACTCTGGCCGATCACAAACAAAGAGAATCATCCAGACGAATAGCCCTCCTTCAGGGTGAAATTTGTTTTCTTCTTGCTAACTGTAACCCAACCTGAAGGAGTCTCCACTGTTGGAGGAGAATTCAAAGGAGGGGTATTCTCCTTAGTCGCATTTGTCCCAATTGGGACAGCCACTACCTGAATCATATCTGTGTTGCCCTCAACAACTTGAGCATTATTCATGTTGCTAATAGTTTGATTTTCAGATAGAGGGGTTTCAAGGTTAGTTTTGGATTCAGTCATTGTTTCTACTTTTGATTCAAGATCCCTTTTAGCATCAAAAATTAGGTGCTCTGGGAGTGCATCTTTCCACCAATTTCTCTTTTCATATTGACATTTTTCCATCTCACAAGTAGTAAAGGTGTGTCCTAAGCCAAAACACCTTCTACAGCGGAAAGGTAGACCATAATCAAGAGTTTGTGACCAAGTTCTATTTTTCACTCTAAGATCTATAGTAGCAGGAAGATTTTTATCAGTGTCTAGTTCCACCAAGATCTGGGCATAGGTAGTATGGGTGCAATTTGTGGTTTGAGAATCTATAAAGAGTGTAATTCCCAAGGTGTTGCCAATGGCTGTCAGACAGTCATGACTCCAGAATTGAATAGGTAAGTGGGGTAGCCTGATCCAAACAGGTTTCCATGAGAAAGATTATGTGTGCGGGTTAAAGGATGGGAACCAGGGTTTCATGACCAAATATTTAGATTGACAAGTCCAGAGTTGGGAAGCAATGTTTTCTTTATCAGCTATTGAAGATAAATTCACAATGAAAATTCCCTTAGCACACAGATGTAATTCTATCTTACCAGTTAAAGTTGGATTCCAATGCTAAGAGATCCATGTGTGAAGAGCCGGAAGGCTGGGCCACAGTCCCCCGAATCTACAAATCAAAGCATGCTCTTTGTAGTAAATCTTAGATGAAATAACATCTTCCCCAAATGTAAGACCCATATATTAACCTATATATTAGTGATAGACCCATATACATTAAGAGTTGGCCAGACCGCTTAATCATTATGTTCCAACACTCCCCCTTAATGTTAAGTGGGATAAAAAAACATATGCTAATAGATTACCTACCTATGGTACAATACAAGATTTACAAACCTTAAACCATAAAGGTTTTAGGCTAGCATATTGGTTGAAGGAATTATAACACCTTCATCATACTCAATTTACCTTTTGGTACAAAAGGATTTACAATCCCAAAGATCATCCCATAATCAGTGGATAAGTATGATTTCTGAGTTTTATATGTTCTCATAGGTTCTCATAAAAGGTTATTGAACTCAAGCATATAGGATCATTTTACAACCAAGGACATCCTTAACAATATGCTTGTACTGGATGTTTACCAGTAAATTCAATAGTACTAAATAATTTACTAAAGACCGCCTTTAAGATCTTTCTACACTTCTTTCTAAAAAATAAGCCGAGGAGGTATACATACCCGAAGGTCTTTTTACGGTTTCCTGAAGGTCTTTTTTACACTTTCCTGAAGGTATTTTACAAATTCCTGAAAGTCTTTTTTTATAAAAACCAATTTCCATTAGGAGGTGACATTGTCATGAACACTCCCCCTCAATGGCAACTCTGATAACCCAATATTTTTACGAAAGTGAAAAAACTGTGCAGCACTCAGGGACTTTGTGAAGATGTCAGTAACCTGTTCTTCAGTCAACATTAACATGAGATTTATCTCATCACTTTACACCTTCTTACGGGTGAAGCATATATGTATTTTAAAGTTCTTTATCCTCTGGTGTTGAACTATATTTTTAATCAAGAGTAATACAACTCTGACAACCACATAGAAGAGAAATACTTCCTTTAGCTTCCATGTGTATCTTTACCAACAGCCATTTCAGCCACATGGCTTCTTTACTTCTTTCATTGTACTTCTCTGCCTTAGTAGAAGAAATAAATATTGTTGATCGTATTTTTATTTTCAAGTAATGGTTCCTATATTAAAAAACTTGAACATATATCAAGTATATTTTATAACACAAAATCAGTATGGTTATAATAATAAAATCCATATAAGATAGCATTTTCATTCTTAGTATAATGCAACCCATAATTGATTGTTCCTTTCAAATATCTAAAAAAAATATTTATAAGATTTCAATGATCTCTAAAAAATGTTCCTGCATAAACCTTGAAGTAATTCCTACTGTATAGGAAATATTTGATCTAGTTATAGTTAGATAAATCAAACTATCAACTAACCGTGTATATAAAATATGATCAAACTTTTTCATATGTGGATTTAGGATCAATATGTATTCCAACTTTTATTGAAGTAGAAAATGGTTTACAATCAATCATAAGAAAAAATTTCAATACAATGGTAACATATTGTGTTTTGAAAAATAACAATAAAATGAAATATAATCATACAAATAACATGATGTGAAAGACATAATTCATTAATTTCAAAGTACTCCTTCGATTTCTCTTTAATCCTATGAATTAAATCAGAATTTTTATCAGGCATAATCAAATCAAAACATATATACATATAATGATAATATGTTAGTCTTATTTCTTAATGAATATATCATTGTTAGAAGAAAATTTAACAAAACCTAACAATTTAAAGAAGGAAACAATTTTCACATACCAAGCTCTAAGAGCTTGTTTTAAACCATACAAGAATTTCTCGACTTACAAATATAGTGTTCTTTATTAGTTTCTTCAAATCCTTTAAGTTGAAACATGTAAAGTTATTCTTTTAAATCACAATTCAAAAAATATTTTTCTTATCCATTTGGTGGATTTCCCACCCAAATTGAGTGGAAATTACAAATAAAGCCCTAACAGTACTCATTTCAGCTACAAGAAATGTCTCAACATAATCAATACCAAGTTTCTGAGTGAAACTTTTAGCAACAAGTCTAGCTTTATGTTTGTTAATACTACCATCAACATTATATTTTACTTTGTATATCCACCTAGACCCTATAATACTTTGCGGCTCAGGTTCATACAAGGTAATTAATGCATGGTACATATGATGGCTTCTTGTCATTCTTCCTAAGGTATTAATAGGATTTGAAACTTTCTAACATAGATTGAGCCCCAATTTAATTTCTTATCTAGGAAGATAAGAGTTTCAGTAACATCTATAACATCAAAAAATCATCATGACCATTTACTAAATCAGAATCAAAACAATCATTTAGAAGCATTTAATGAAGTAACTTCAAGAGAAGAAGACAAACACATGTAAACCTTTCACTATATTATATCTATACATTTCATACAAGCTTCAATAATCAACACGTCCTAACCTTTCATGCCATAGTTTTGAATTATTCAAACTTTAAGATATAAAAAAAGATGTAGAAGAGAAATCATAAAAAAATATATAGACCATTTCTTTCAACTATCCTATACTCTCATTACTATCCTCTGATATACCCAAGTATCTTTTCATGCATGGATTCTAGTTGTGTCCATATCTCTATTTCGGATGTTCAATATTACTAATGTGTAGAAGGTAACTCATCGTTCACATTGCAACAGAATCATAGAACAGAGCCTCCTGCATTCGTTGTAAAAATGTATTCATGTTATCTACAGTTGTTTGACGACCGGTGTGAGCAACCTCAGATCCAAAAATAATCATCCATAGTTTCCTCACCATAAATTCTATTTTGAACCCAAATGTTGTAGTTGGTTTCATTCAAGATCTGGGTTTTGTCAAGACAGAAATCAGTTGGACGAAATTGTTTTTTCTAAACATGTAAAACACACCTCATTATAATATACAATGTACCACAAAGTTAGATACATATTTGTCGATAATAAAAACAACACTTTTAGGAGAATCATATCTAAATTTTATAGATATAAAGAAACTATTTGATCATAACTAATTTTGTCATTACAATGCATACTAATTAATCTCTCATGATCAAAATAATAAACCCGCAATATAAAGGGCTCAACATTATACCTCTGATTTATATAAAAAAATATTTTTGACCATATAGAAGTGAAGAAGAGACCCCCTAAGAATGCATAACTTCAAACTTCAAAAAAACATTTAATGTAGATAAAACTATGTCCATCTTAAATTGGACGACTAAATGATCCAGTCATAATGGCTTATATTTTGCTCTGTCATGATATTTATTTGACCGTCAATTTGAACACAGTGAAAGTTTCATGGAACCTATAAGCTTAAAATTAACGTCTAAATGACCGTCATAATGGATTTTTTTGGGTCTATCATGATGGTCATCTGACCGTCAATTTTAACATAGTGAAACTTTCCCTGGAACCTACGAGATTAAATTTGATGTCTAAATGACTGTCATACTGTCTTATGTTTAGTCTACCGTGACAGTCATTTGACCGTCAAATTTAATGATGCAAAAACTTGCTGTGTATTTCTAGAATGTAAAATTCCAAAATTTCTTCTTCTGTATGATATTAGGGAGGTTATATTTTAATACATTATAAGAACCTATTATAATTTATAATGTAAAAATATATACACTTTTTAAAAAAAAGAGGTATATAGTTTATAGAATGTAAATAAAAAAATAACATATAGTTCATAAAAATTATAAAATATAGTATATATGTTTTTATATAAAAAAATACATAGATATTTATTAAAGGGGGTTTTAAATGACATAGACCAGGTTAAATTTTTTTTACCATGTGCAAGTAGATTTATAAGAGTATAGATTACCCTGTATATTTTATAGAGGAGACAAGTAATTTCATTTGACCAATGAGATATAATTTAAATCCCTATTTTCACGAACTTTGTCTCCTCCGTTTATTTACTCTTAATTTTACCCTACACACATTTAAAACTATAGAAAGATTGCAAAATATTTTATATAATTCCTGCAACCTAAACAACTCTAAAACTTTTATGTGGCTATAACTACCAATATTTTAATAAATATTTACTACACTTTGTGTGGGCCACCAACTAAGCTAATGTTTTTTTTAAATTCTCACATTTATACCTGAGAATTCCACATTTATACCTGATATATTATCCCATTTTATTCTCCACTCCCACTCTTATATAAAAGAAAACCTTTAAAGAAGTTTATTTATATTTTTTTTATAAACTATAAGATATAAATGAATGGGCGCCCGCCCCCTTCACATGGATAATATAAATGGTTAGGGACACATGTTAGGTTTTAGGTTTGAATACTTAGTTTTAAAAACTATAAAATTATAGTTATCCCTGTTATGGCACACAGCACACACACACACAGGCACACACACACACTAACACAAAAAATAATTACTATAGGTTTTTTTAAGACATATAGTAAACCAAATTTACATAAAATTTATATTTTAAGTGAAATAGAAACTGACACATATATATAAAGGGATGATCTCATAACTATATGTTTGTTTCTTTCCTTAAAAACTATATATGCCTAAGATTTATAAATTAAGTTCAAACTAGGATATTAGAACCTAGGCTTAGAATATGGCCTATTGACTCTTCCCTCAATCCCATATAATTTTAATATGGTTTAAGGATCTTTCATACCCCGAGTTTTTTTTCAATACTATATAAATTTTAATATGATGTTTACATAAATTCTTATAGGATTTTTTATTGTAAAAATAATAATATAGTTTTGAGATTATATAGAATAGAGTTATGAGATTACTATAAACTATTGTTTTTCAACCCGAATCCTGTACATAAGGGATTGACAACTATAGAAAACATGATAATTATTTTATATAGTAATAAATTCTTTCCTTTTTTGTATGTGATTTTCACACCTTTACATATTTGAAGTCCATTTCACCTGTGCACACATCAAGGTCCAAACAAACATTAATTCCATATAGCCCCCTTTTACCAAGGGTTTAAATGAAAGTACGAATCGGATCATATTACATCTCACCCCCAAAAAAAATAAAGATTTAAAATTGCAAATACCCTAAAAATTCTTCACCGAGGAGTTTACATTGCACAATTTTAGTTTGCACAAAATAAAATGGGAAAAAAAAAGAAAGGGGGTCTGGATCACTTTTAAATACTCTTCCGGGTTAGTTGAAAAACCTTGTACAAATTAAATAAATAAAATACAAAACATTTGATCTTAATTTATTCCATTTACCCCGCTCTGATTACCATGTTAGAATTTGAGGATTCTAATAAATACAGATTTAATCAACTTACATATTATATAATGTTATAATAAATATTTAAATAAACATTAAATCATAACATAAGTAAATAAAGAAATACTTACAGGAAATAAATAACATAGGTGACATAATATTTATAGTGGAAAACCCTAATAGGGTAAAAACTACTTTGAAAATAATCTTTCACTTCAGAGAACTTATTTTACATCCAGTAAGATCACCTCCTCCTTTAAAACCCTATTTTACCAAGGGTAAAACCAAATCACTTGATTTGCACAACTTTGATATATTTTCTCGAATATATCAAATGAGGACCTAAAGTTCCATTTTATATAAGGTGATCGGGTCTGTCTCCTAACCCACCTTTTCAACCTAAAATGGTCTGACACATACACCTAGGTT
Source organism: Taxus chinensis (assembly GCA_019776745.2). Taxonomy (NCBI): domain Eukaryota; kingdom Viridiplantae; phylum Streptophyta; class Pinopsida; order Cupressales; family Taxaceae; genus Taxus; species Taxus chinensis. Next base: position 878,783,482 of record CM034146.1, read on the forward strand.
TATAATATTTAATATTAGAAATATAATCATTTCATGATATCAAATTATTTAACCTAAAGTATATACCTAGGTTAGCATATTTAATAATAGAAATAGAAATATTTTTATATTATTAAATATTTAACTTATATATTAGTGATGGACCCATATACATTAAGGGTTTTCCATACCACTTAATCATTATGTTCCAACATTTCATTCAATCAGCTAGAAATTTTAGGCTATTCATTAATGACTCATCAACAACCACCACATTAGGTCCACCGAATCCTTATGTCAATTTCACGGGTAACAGCCCACTTGCTATCAATGCACAAAATCTAGTTCCATGTTGCCAACAATTGAAAAAAATTCCATATTTCACTGGAGAGAACCATACAAATTTTGATTTATCACATTTAAGACATTGCCAAATGTTTGTGCCATACACGAAGTTAATAAAATGGATGTAGCTGTCAAAATTTTTAGCTTCTCTTCAAAGGAAAGGATTTACAATGGTTCAAAATCTTGACAACATGATTAATTCAAAATTGGGATCAGTTGTACACAACTCTTTGTGGTTAATTTGAGGAGAAGGTAGACAACTTATCTCTATTGGAAAAACTAGCCAACATTTCCAAGAGAGTACCGAATGAGCAGATGGCTGATTTCAACTTCAGGTTTCAAAGGACATGGGATATAATTCTACTTGCCCATGAGGCCAGCAATTGAAGGTGTTTTTCCTCTACTTTCTAAAATCTCATAAATTCTAATATTGTCATGATGAATCAATCTATTCAGGACGTACCCAAATTTACCCGTGGCTTATAGTACCTACTATCTAGAGATGAAAATTGTCTGAGTTCAAGCTGGTAAAATTACACCTAGGGCTCACATGCCTCTTTATCTAGACACCTCAAAGGAGGTCCAAACACTAATTAAGCACCTACTTTAGCTCCCATTCCTACCCCAAAAATCATAATTTTTGCTGAATCTTCCAGCTCTTATTCTAGTACCTCAAATGAACATCCAAGAAGTCATAAAGCAGTTGAAAAACTTGGGGCAATGAGTTGGTGACAATTAAGAGGCATCAAACTCACAATTTCAGGTCATATCAGAACCTCAAAACCCATACCCAATAGACCTCTGGCATTAGGCTAATAAGCTAACTACTCAAGATACAAATCGATAACCAAGTAAAACCTCAAGTTGCTAATAGGTCATTTCCAGCCTTACAATCCTAATGATAGCTATCCACATCTAGAGCCATGATTACAAGTATACAATAACATAGACTCTAATAGTATGACTGGTGCTTACTCATACGATCAACCTCATAACCAATCAATGTGTTTCAATGGTGCACTTGAATCAAGCCTATTATGGTGACAAACAACGGGTCGTGGCACTAAGAGACTAATCTAATAAGAAAAATCAACACCAAGAAGCTCACCTAAGAGACACCTCTGAGTGAGACCACACTTGTCAATTGACATGATGAAGATTTTTGCGGTATAAATCAAGGCCCCTTCTCATAGTGTGGCAGCCAATACACATTCTAAGAAGAGGAATATTGAAGAAGGGTAAGTCTTCCAAAATCTAAGTAACTTCTCAGCCCTCTATCACTCAACAAGGTATTGACAATCAGAAGTGCATCTCTGAACATGTAAAATCAATCCCAAGCCACCTTCTAGACCAACTCAAGTATCAGATTATAACAACCCATGTGCAAGAGAAGGTTATGTACCCGGCAAGGGGAAACATAAATATAGCTCATAGCTCATTTAACATCATTGAGACAAATGAAGAAATACAAATGTAAACATATCAATGTGGGAGTCGTTAGCTATCCCCAGGATAAAGAGATATCTATTACAAGACTGCCATGGAAAATTGATCAAGCATCAAATCATGTCATCCTAACCAACCAAGAGAAGGTGCTTACCATATGTGGTTCAACTCAGCAAGGAGGAAATCATGGGAGGTCAGAACAAGGTAAGAAACATGAAGCCTCCTCCATTTTATGTATCATCTGACTTATTGGAAACAAATCTTGTGCACAATTGTATGATTGATTTGGGAGCAAGTAGTCTATGTGATGCCGAAACAAATAGCTGATCAGATGGGCCTTCAGTATGAAGTCATTTCTTAGGGTGTATTGTAATTAGATAGGACAACTGTAACAACAGTGAGAGTAATCAAAGGATTTGAGCCTTACACTGCATGCATGTCTCCAATGTTGACCATCTTGATAAGATGTATTGGTCGTAGAATTGCCACCACATCTTTGCATTATGTTTGTAAAGAGACTTCATCTACTAAAATTGGAGGTTATGTTATCTACTGATTGGTCACACACGCTTTATTTAGAACAAGGTATGGAGCCAAGTTTAAAATCAGATCTGAGCCTATTTCAAAATTACCATATTGAGCCTCATGTACATCAAATCCTAATCAATGCAAATTTTTCATCCTTTGATCAAGAATATTTTCCAAGTACTTATGAAGTGGATACCCAAAGCCGAAAGTATTTTAGACTTAACTCTTGATGGATTGAGAAAACAAGAGGCATGCATTTGATCCATATAAAGAAATGGAAGAGGTCTGAAGCTAGGATTCTATTGTTTGTACTCAAAGAAAATCCTAACCTCATCCCTAGCATTACCAAGCCAGACCATTTAAATATGACAACGAGTTATGAAAACTATTATTTGATGGCTTAAGGAGTAGATAAGGATGCATGAAGAGGAGCTATGATTTTTTTCCCCACTAAGGTACAAAATATTACTCAACTTTCCACTTTTCAGTTTGCCTTGCTCAAATAACACAGCATGAGTATGAAGCCTTGATTCAAGGATTGCATTGGGCAAGGAAAGAGAGGTATCAAGAACTTGTAAGTCTTTGGAGATAGTGATCTGATTGTGAACCAAGTAAAAGGACAAAATGCTACTAAAAATGATCTTTTGAGGAACTATAAAAATTGGGTATGGGATTTCATTGAAGGATTTTGAAGCCTTTAACATTAGTTCCATTCCGAGGAAGAAGAATGAAGCAACAAATAGACTTGGTAGTAATTGGGGTAGCATTCTGATGTTGTCTAGAGAGTATCAAAAATGAGAAAACCCAAACTCATATCAAAGTGGTTGTAATACCAGCTGTGCCATGACAACAATATAAGGCTGAAAAGTCTTTGAAAAATGATCAACAAATCATAAAATTATCTGCAAGAAGAAGATGAGTTTCTCCGCTTGAAACCAAGACAAACCATGGAGTATAAGTATGGTGATAAAGTGGTGTAGCTGAGAACTAACAAAATACCAAAGGGGCCTTGTAACTTTGGAATCAATATTCAACCCAAATGATCAGTTCTAGAAATGATAAGGACAAACATTTAGGTAAAGGGTGAAGATTCAGAGCCTATTTTCAGTAGGTGAAGGCAAGATGTTACAAATTGGCAAAGTAAGTACTCAACAAGAGAAATTTGAATTTATTCCAACTCTATTCAAGAATTCCCAGATGTATTTTCTTGGACTTATAACGATATTTAAGAGGTTTCAACTATAAAGTTAACACAACATACTATTGAGCTTGGATCCAGGAGCCAAGCCTTTCAGACATAAGAAAAGGCCAATAAATCCTCACATTGAGCCTCTCATGATGGAAAGAATTGAACAAGCTAATTGAGGCCAACATCATCTTCCCTATAAAGCACTCAAGTTGGGTTGCTAACTTGGTGCCTGTGAGGAAAATAAATGGAGAAATCAAGACTATGTGTGGACTTTCTGTGATTTGAATAAAGCATCACTCAAAGATCACTATCCACTTCCATCAATGGAATAGATCCTACAGGTTGTAGCTGGCTTTGAGAGGTTTTCATTGCTAGATGGATATTCAGGCTATAACCAGATAATGGTGAAAGAGGAAGACCAGTTCAAGATAGCCTTCACCAACAAATGGGGGACATATGCTTATAAGAAGATGCCATTTATGACTGTCAAATGTTGGAGCAACATTTCAACAAGCTATGGATATGGCATTCAAAGGCCTTAATCAAAAATATAGTGTTCCTGGTGTATCTAGATGATATCACCGTCTTCTCAAAGAATGTTGCAAACCATCTCTTTCACACCTCAGCAAGGTGTTTCAGAGGTGTAGAAGATTTAGAGTGTCATTGAATCCAAAGAAGTGTGTATTCTTGGCACATGAGGGGAAATTTTTGGGCCAAATTGTCTCAAGGGAAGGGTTGAAATTGATCCTGAAAGATTTGAAGCCATTCAAGACACTTCCATTACCACAACACAAAAAGTATCTCCAAAGCTTCTTAGGGAGGATAAACTTTGTTCCCAGGTTTGTACCTGATTTTTCCACTCTTGGTGAAGCCTTTAATAATGATGTTAAAGAAGAGTCTTGCATTTAAATGGATAAATAGAAGGCAAAGAGAGTTTTGAGGCCATTAAGATCATGCAATATCATCAAGCTCCAACTCTCATTAACCCAAACTTCTCAAAAGACTTCATGTTGTATGCTTTTGGAGGGTCATACATCATCTCAACCATCTTGGTCCATCCCAACAAGGAAGGTTCATAAGCAACCTCATAACATTCTTCAGTCAGAGCTTGGAGGACTACAAGGTAAAGTACTCTTTCATTGAAAAACATGTCCTTATTGTTATTAGGAGCTTGAAGAAGTTTAGACACTTGGTCTCAAAAAATAAGATTCAACTACTAGTATCTCATGATGGTGTCAAATATTTTCTCCTGAACAAGGACTTGAATGAGAAAGAGATTAAGTTGGATCACTCGGGTAATGGAATATGACATTGAGATCAAGGTGACCAAACTAGTTCGTGGCAAGGGTCTATGTGAATAGCTCACCTCCAAGCAACAAGCTGAGTCAATGGATGAAGAAGAGGTTGTCCTATTAGTAAAAAATGATCAATAACAACCAGCTAATGATGCACCAATTCCACGTTGGACTCAAGCCTTGGTGAATTATCTCCAAATAGGTTTGTGCCCTCCAGAATGGAACAAAGCAAAAAGGAGATACTTCATACATACAAGCCATCCCATATGTGCTTATTGGTGGTGTCTTGTTTAAGAATGATATCAATAGTGTTCTATTGAGGTGCGTTGGGATAGGCCAAATTGAGAAGGTGTTGCATGAGTTCCATGATGGAGAAGTAGGAGGTCATTTTTCTCCTCGAGTAACAGCTCTCAAGTTCATGAAAGCTGGTTATTATTGGCCTACAGTGTTCAGGGACTTACTACTCAATGGATAAAGAAGTGCAAAAAGTGTGCATTATTCATAGGGAAAGAAAAGTTAGCAGCCCTGCCCCTTCGCATTAATTTCAGTGGATCATCCATTCATGCAATGGGGACTAGACTTCATTAGGGTTATTAACCCAAACTCAAGCCAGGGCCATAAGTGGATACTTACCGCAATAGACTACTTCACCGAGTGGACTGAACCGATGGCACTAAAAGAAGCAAATGAATCCAATATCTTGGATTTCTAGTGAAGGGATAGCCACCAGGTTTGGAGTCCCTGCCACTATTATATCAGATAATGCATTGGCATTCCTGAGTGCAAGGATCACTGAATGGGCAGTCAAGGAATGGTGTATGCCTCAGCACTTCATCAAACTATTACCCTCAAGATAATGGCCCAAGCAGAGTCAACAAACAAGAACCTATTAAGGATTATCAAAAGGAATCTTGATGAAAATCAGAGAACTTGGCATACAAATCTCAAATCATCTCTATGGGCTGATAGGATCACACCCAAAAGATCCACAGGCAGCTCCCCATACAAGCTTGTATTTGGACAAGAGGCAATATTTCCCATATCATTGGAGTTTCCTGCTTTAGAAGCTCATGAAACAGTTGAAACTAGCTGAGTTTGAACCCATGGAAATCAAGTATGCAAAGCTAATGGAAGTAGGAGAAGCAAGAGAGAATGTAATGCACATCATGGAAAAGGATCAAGCATTGATCAAGAAGAGTTTTGATAAGAAAGAAAGAACAAGGACCTTTCAATAAGGGGACTTAGTTCTGAAGTGGGATGCAAATTAGGGAAAACCGGGAAAACATTCCAAATTTGATGCCATTTGTAGTGGCCCTTACATGATCACAAGGTGCAAGAGTAGAAATGCTTTCCAGCTAGCTAAATTGGATGGTGAAGAATTACAGATCCCAGTGAATGCGAGATCTATATCAATCATTTCTATCTGAAAAGGGGAAGGTTCCACCCTTATAAATATTAGCATAGAATTTCTAATTTCCCTAAGTGTGTATGCACAAGTGTTTTTTTGTAGCTTAGGTTTTGTTTCCCTAAGTGTTATCGCACATGTTTTTTTTGTTGCTCCAGGTTTACGTTGTTATACAGTTCAATGTTCCTCCAGGTGAATGCGCCAAGCCCTTTAGGATTTTGCAAAAGGGAGACCCACATTTTCTGTAATAGTGGCTCGCTTTCTAATAGAACAAATACAGAGAAACTAATATCAGGTCTCAAAGTGTCCATTTTCAGAAGAACATAGGACCAATGCACTAGGCCACCAACCATGACTCCATGCCCAAAGGATACAACAAAACAACTGATCTCTTCATTTAGCAGGTAGATTCCCCTGCGATTCACCAAATTATTATCTCAATTAGGCCCCCAAAAAAATTTATCAAACACAATACTGTGCATAAAGAAATTCAACGGATAATTCTGTCAAAGGAGCCTATGTTTTAAATCCAAAAAATAGGTTGCAGACGGGCTCTACAATGGAGTAGCAGGGTCGGGGAAGGAAGAAAACAGTGTCGAAGGAAAACCAAAGGCTCAAAGGAAAATAAATGGAAAAAAACTTGAAGCCTTTGGGCTCTGTGAATGATTCAAAGTGAGCCCAAAATTGGCTAAGTATGCAAGAATCAGCAGAAGCCTCCATGTGCCTCATCGGCACATCTCCAAGGGCTAAACTCAAAAAGTAGTCTCCAAGAAAGCACGGAGCTTCAACATGTCCCAAGCCCAAAAAAGATAGATCTAGCTGTTGAAAAACTTTAAACAAGTGGAAGTAAATATGTGTCAACTTGGCCCAATTTCAATATGGGAGCCCAAGGCAGAGACTCAAACTTGTGTCAGCCCTCCACATGGCCAGGGGTCAACAAAGGTCAAATCTAAAAGTGGGCCCAAATCAGTTACATATAAGACTGTAGGTAGAAGGTGCCACGTGTCTTAACGGCACACATTCAAAGGCACAGCCCAAAGCAGAGACTCAAAGGATTGGAAGCCTCCACATGCCTCATCGATGCATCTCTAAGGGATAAACTCAAAAATTAGTCTCCAAAAAAGTGCGGAGCCTCCACTTGTCCCAAATCAGATATACGGCCCCACCAAGCAAAGGGACTTAGTCAAAACATAAAGGAACAAATCAAATCCACGGAAGAACCCACGTGTCAACCCGGCGTAACTTCAAAAGAAAAATCCAAAAGAGGTCCCCAAACATGCGTCAGCCCTCCACGTGGCCAAATTCCAAGTCAAAGTGCGGAGGTGGGTCTCCAGGAGTAATTTTAACTTTTTGGCTTCGTCTCCAGGGGATATGAAGTATAAAAATGAGTTGTGCCTCCGCTAATGCCCGAGGAGCCACGTTTCATGCCTAAATTACATGTGGGTTGGTGCACTTTGAAGTTATTTTTATTCTAAATGAAAAAATGTAGACCAGCGGACCCGAAGATGGTTTTTTGACAAAAAGTGTTGCGGCGCTGCTGGGGAATTTTTTACATTTTTGTGCCAAAATGGGGGGGGCAAAGTGAATTTTAGGCGCGCGAACCTGTTCTGCTAACTGGTTTCTACCATTTTTATTCGAGCCCAATTCAAAAAACTTCAAATGGGCATATCTTTTGATCCAGTGCCCGAAATCTAACAAATTTGGCACCATTGGAGAGATCTCAACCTCATCTACATCATAGAAATCTGAAACTTTAATTTTGAAGAAGTTAGGTAGGGAAAAAATGGAAAACTTCTTCGTGGAATTAATATAGGATCCATTTTCTCCAACAGCAAGATCATATTTGATATGATCCACTAATTCTTCTTCCTTTAACATGCCAAACAAGTAATTGAGGTAGATTTGACAAATTGTGGGTGGATTTGTAGGGGCATTGATGGCCAATAACTGAGTTTCAAATTAGTTTCCCTGCCTCTCTCCTCCTTCTCTCTGTGTTGAATCTATAAAAGAAGGGGTTGGGCTCATTATAAAGGGTTGGACATTTTTTTTTGTGCTCTCCCTTCTTCCCTTGTCTATAAGTGAATATGTGGAGTCTCCAAACCTCCCATTCAAGTTGTAATGTAAGATTTTTCCTCTTTTCCACTGTAATGCATTGTATCGACTTTTGGAGCAATAATATATGTCTGTGGATTATTCTTGACCCTCTCATATGTTTGTTGTTGCCTTCTTATCTCTCATTACAGTTTGGTTATCTGTGCATGGCATTTGCATTACAATTTTATGGTCTATGTTAGCTTACAAAATGAGTGTTTAATATTCCTTTGGTGCATCATCTTATTAGCTTAGGTTTATGTTATCCAAAATGAGACCCTACTTATTTTGGCTAACTTTCCTTCATTCTTTCCTTCCTTGTTCCTCAACTTCAATTTTCACACATTTCAAGCACTCAAAAGATTCTGGAAATGGCTTCATCAGATAGGATTTTGCATCCCCTTTCCAGAAAGGTAAAGAAGTCCTCCTAACTCCTTGTATTTTTTGAGTTATGGCTCGGTAGAGTTTTAAGGGGAAATTTTCCCTAAGCAGGCCCATAGAGGTAAGGAGGAAAATTTTCCAAAGAGGCTCAGGTTGGCAAAGGCACGGAGAGAAAATTCGACACTTATCCCTTTTGGGGTTAAAAGGCACAAAGGCAAATTTTGGCCCACAATCTTGCAAAGGAAATGAAATAATGCCACGTGTCTAGTCAGCAGTGGGAGTCGGGGCATCGGGAGGATTTTAGAATTATTACCAAAGTGGTGAAAAGTGCAAAGGCAAAAATGGAAGCACATCCCCGTCAAGCAATCAAAAGCTGCCACATGTTCACATCAGTGGCGGGGATTTCACTGGCAGAAGACCTTGGAAAAAATTTCCCTTGCAGGCAAAATGGGCAGGATGTGATTTTGAGGCCGCGGACTAATCAGGAAGTGTCACATGTCATCGAAGGAGTGGGGCACAGAGAATTTTTGAGAAAATTTCCCAATTTGAAAAAAGAGGGAAAAAGTTCAAATTTCGGCCCACAAACGCAATTTTTGCCCTAATTTCACCATTTTTGCCCTAAATCTTCAAAGGGGCATATCTTTCGTACCAGGGCTCAATTTTTCGTGATTTTAGTATCATTACAAAGCTAGTGAAATTCTCTACACGATGGACCCTTCAATTTTAAATTTTGATGGATTTTTACAAGAGAAAAATGGGAAAATGTCTTTGGCATGGGAAAATGGTAGAAAATGACCCCAACCACCAAAATTAATGAAGTATGGGTCTCTTTCTCGCTCTATGAAGCAATTTACTTTGAATTATGGGATTTTCATGGAAACTCATCATTTTGTAGGCCAATTAAATGGATTTTGTCAATGGTTGGAGTTTTAAAATCAATTTTTCCGCATTTTCTCATTTCCTTCATTCTGTTCGAGCGATAAAAGCCAGTTTTGGCTCATTTGTAAAAATTTGTTCATCATTCTTCTCTGCCTCTCCCTTCTTTTCTTCCCCAGAGTCGAAAATGGAGTTTGAACCTCCTCCCCTACTCTGTAATGGAATTTTTTACCTCTTACCCATGAAATGATGTTTTGTGCAATCTTCTAGAGTAATAAAAAATGTGTTTTGTGATGCATTTTTCCATCCTTGCTCATTTTTTGGTTGTTTTCTTCTTACCTCTCTTCATTGCAGGTACTTGTGCATGTTTGGATGTTCATCGCAGGTTTTGGAGCTATGTTCATGGAGTTTTGGAACATTTTCTGTGTGAAATCCATCTTTGGTTTTTTGATGCACTTGTCCATCCTTTTCATTGCTCACCTCTTCTTGTTCCATGGTAGTTTTGATAGATGATCAACATTTTCCTTCTCTAGTGTATCACCATTTTAGTGTAGGCTATGTTGTTCCTTATTTTATTCCTCTCCTTGTCTCCTTGGAAGTTAGATTAGGATCATATTAGCTTGCCTACACTAGAATTGCTTGTGGCAGGTAGTTTAGGAAGAGGAACTAGCCTTCTCTGGAGAGCTTTCCCCATTTGCAAAGGTCCCACACTTTGGTAAAGATCAATTTTGTGCAATCACACCAAATGACTTTGCCTTAGAAAATTAGATCCATAACTCATTTGAGGGTTCCGTGAATTTGCACTAGCAGTTTATTTTTCTCATATCTTCTCAACCGTGTCTCCATGGTAAGATAGAGTAGGCTTAGAGTAAATCCTCTACAAAAATTTATTTGTTTGCACCTGAATAGAGAAATAGGAACCAACCTTAATCCAGAGAGCTCTCTCAACTCGCAAGGTCCCACACTTTGAGAGATGCTCCATGTTGTGTAATCACACTGAGAGTCTCAACCCATCTAGTGGTAGACATTCAGGGGTGTTGTGATTCTACACTAACAACTCCTCTAGAGACAAATTTGATGTTCTTTGGCACTAAGGACTTCTTTGCAATCAACCAAACTTTATAAGATACAAATAAATCACACACCCAGGTTGCGAACAACACAAGATAAAAGAAGAGAATGTTAGAATTAGGCGCACAGGTCACGATCCCAACAACACAACCAAACCCTCAGAAGTAGAAATAAATAGTCAAGGCACTCAGTAGTAAGATTCCTCAAGTTGCTACGTAAGAGGCCCCACACAAGGCTCCTAAAATAGCGTGTCTCCCTCCTTTGGTGGGTCAAGCTTCCACTTCGGCACCTGAAAAATCAAAAAGGGGTGTTTTTCCCCAAATGCATAAGTCAGCGGATATCCCATTCAACATTGCTTAACAAATGAAGAAGACAAACATAAATTTCACAATGTGGGATGCCTTGACCATTCCATCTCAGTGGGATGTGTTACATTAAGATCTGGCACAACTCTCACCATTGATCCAGTTGTGAAAAATCCATGCACTTCTATCATTATCTACCAAGAAGGAAAAGAGAATAAAGTAATAAAATATGTTAAAAACCCACCCTTTTATCTGTCTTTGATCATAGGTAAACATCTAATGCATAATTGCATGATTGACCCAGGCACTAATACTTCTGTTATGCCTAAGAAAATTGTTGATGTCTTAGGTCTGAAATATAGTCCTTTGTCTAAAGGAGTCCTACAAATTTATGACTCAATTGTCACACCTTAGGATTCGTCAAGGATCTTAAGTTAACCCTCCATGCATGTCCAAGCCTAATAATAACTCAATATGTATCAAACATTGACCTACCTCCTTTTTTTTCCCTATGTTTTTCATGGGTTGTTACTTATCTTCTACTTGGTCTCATATGTTACCCAAGATAAGTTATGGTACCCAGTTCACCATACAAGCTGAGCCTATATTTTCTTATCACATAGATTCATATGTCCCATCCGCTCTCCAACCCAACTATTTACTCCAAGAAGAACAAGCTTCAATTCCTGAAGAGAAGTCTCTTCCACCCTCTGTTCATGACCTAGTGCTTGATGAATGGGTGGAAAGGCACCATAAATTTGATCCATATGCTCAAGAATTGGAAGCTTATGAAACTGGGCTTGGTACTTACTGCATTCTTAAAGAAAAAGCTATGTGGTCACGTGCTCAAGAAAGACAGAGTTGAACCAGGTCTATGGAATTTGTACTTTGATGGATCCAGAAGTAGAAATGGTGTGGGGGCAGGAGTGGTTCTCATTTCCCATAAATATGAAAAATTATTCTTCACGCATAGGTTGTAGTTCACATGCTCCAACAATGTGGCAAAGTATGAAACGTTGGTACATGGCTTACTCATTATTGAGAAGAAGAAAATTAATATTTTACAGATATTTGGGGACATAGAATTGGCCATACACCAGGTTACCAAAAAATGCAAGAAAAAGAATAAGCTTCAAAAAGTTTATAATCACAGATTTTGGGACCTCCTTGAGAGATTTGATGCTCTAAATCTATAGGTGGTGTCATGCAAAATGAACAAGGAAGCTGACCAGATGGTTTCGCTCGGTTCACATTTCTCTCTTGCAGAGGACTTTTTCAAAGAAAACACTTAGCACATTAAGATGGTGATTAGACCATCCATTCCTGACAATTACACCAGTTGGAAAGTGCTTTATAGTGATTCACAAATTGTCCATTTTATCCAGAGTGAAATCAAATTTTCATCAAGTATGCAAGTTGACTTACATGACAGCTATGGTGACCAAGTAATACAGCTGAAGACAAACAAGTTGCCTAAAGGGATGGTCACCTTAGAGAAAAAATTTAGCCCTGATAATGAGTTCAAGGGTGAAGAAAGTTACATGTGTTCCACACAAGAAGACTATTCCCCAGTCACTATTGCATGTAGGAAAGAATTACTGCTCAGCAAGACTTATGCGCATGATAAAAATCAGGCCTTTATATCTCTCTGTCAAAATTACAGTGATACCTTCTCGTGGGAGTATGAAGACCTCAAATGTTTTGATCCAAGTATTTCTCAGCACTCCATTGACCTTGATCCTGGTATCAAGTCCATCAGACAGAAGCAATAACCAGTCAATCCAAAAATAGAGCCCCTCATGAAAAAGAAATTATCCAAAATCATTGAGGCAAAAATTATTTTTCCCATTAAATACTCTACCTACATCAAAAATTTAAATCCAGTGCACAAAAAGAATGGTGAAATCATACTATGTGTTGATTTCAGAGATTTGAATAAGGCATCTCTAAAAGATCATTATCCTTTTCCTTCAATAGAGTAAATTTTGCAGATTGTGGCTGGTACGCAAAGATTCTCCATGCTAGATGGATATTTAGGTTTCAACCAGATCCTGGTCAAGGAAGAGGATCAATTCAAAACAACATTTACAACATGGTGGGGAACATATGCATATTAGAATATTCCCTTTGGTCTATCAAACGTAGGCATCACATTTTAGCATGCCATGGATATTACCTTCAAAGGTTACATCAATGAGTTCATCTTGGTTTACCTTGATGACATAATAGTCTTCTCAAAGTAGAGCACGGATCACATGGCGCACCTGGAACAATTCTTTGAGAGATGCAGATATTTTGGGGTATCTCTTAACCCTAAGAAGTGCACTTTTGCAATGGCGTAGGGAAAGCTCTTCGGCCATGTGATTTCAAAGGATGGTATCACAATTGATCTTGAACGTGTTTCAACCATCCTAGCTCTTTCCCTTTCAATACACAAAAGGGCCTTGTAGTCCTTCCTTGGTAAGATCACTTTTGTTAGGTGTTTTATCCCTATCTTCACAGGATTGGTTCGGCCCATCACCTTGATACTCAAGAAGTACGTAGCCTTTAGATGGACAATAGAAGGAAGAGAAAGCTTCAAAAAATCAAGAAAGAAATTTCTTTCGTGCCAACATTCATCAACCCAGACTATTCCAAGGATTTCATTCTTTATGCTTATGGCGCTGATGCGAGTGTTGCTTTTTTCCTAACATAAGAAAATGAAGAAGGGATGAAACTACCAGTGGCTTTCTTTAGCGAGACACTTAAGGATTATGAACTAAAGTACAATCACATAGAGAAAAAAATCTTTGCCATCATGCATGCACTCAATAAATTCAAAAGTATGCTCGTTAAAAATCACATTAAGGTGTTAGTCTCCCACTCTTATGTCAGATAATTTATCATGGGGAGAGAGATCAATAAAAAGAGAGCATGATGGGTGACCAAAATCATGGAGTATGATGTGACTATCAAAGTCACAAAATTGGTAAGAATTAGCACACTCTATAGAATGATTATTGAGGATGCGAAGATTGAATCTCAGACTTCATTATTTTTGGATGAGCACCTCTCGCACGTAGAACTTGAACAGAATTCAGATCTTGGCACACGTGACTGGATGAAGGATATGTTCACATTCCTTTCTAAGAGTGCATACCCTCCTAGTTTAAACAAATAAAATAGAAGATATCTAAGGTTACAATATATCCCTTATGTGTTGATTGATGGACTTCTCTTCAAGAATGATCTTGATGGCATGTTGTTAAGATGCATCAATGGTGTGCATACTAAAAATGTGTTCGCAGAATTTCATGATGGATTCTCTTGTGGACACTTCTCTGCAAAAACTACAGCAATGAAAATCATAATGGTAGGTATCTTTTGGCCAACTCTATTTTCAAATGGACACAGGTGGGTCACAAAATGTAGAGAGTGTGCTTTCTTTGTAGGAAAGAAAAAATTGATAGCGCTTCTCCTCCGACCAATCCAAGTGGATCAACCTTTTGCGCAATGGGGTCTTGAATTCAAAGGTATGATCAATCCACCTTCAAGCGCTAGACACAAGTGGGTGTTGATAGCTACATATTAATTCACTAGATGGATAGAAGTTGTTGCACTCAAAGAATCAACTGATTCATTTATCCTTGACTTTATTGAAGGTATAGTCATAAGGTTTGGCATTCCTCAAACCATTATCTCTTATAATCTAAAATCCTTCCTTCGAACCAAAATCATTGATTGGGCACTAAATCTGAACATCTACCTGAAGACTTCTTCTAATTATTACCCTCAGGGAAATGGTTTGGTAGATTCAACAAAAAAGAACCTGGTCAAGATCATGAAGCACATAATGAACATCATCTAAAGACAGTGGCATACAAAGGTCTCACGCATGCTTTTGGTAGATAGAATCACTGAAAAAAAGGAAATAGGAACTTAAGCTTAATATTTTTCTATGGTAAGAAGGCTACCCTTCCTTTGACACTAGAGCTGAATTCATTAGCACTTTCCCAACAACTGGAATTGGAAGATGCAGACCAAAGAGAAATCAAAATGGCAGAGTTGGTTTACCTTGAAGAATGAAGGAACTCTACCATGATCAAGCTGGAACAGCATTAACAAGCAACAAAGAAATGGTTTGACAGAAAATCCAAGCCCCAAGCTTTCAAAGTTGGGGACTTGGTTTTAAAATGGGATGCTAACAGATTTAAACTAGGGAGCCATTCAAAATTTGATGCACTTTGGAGTGGCCCATACATCATCAGTTCCTACAAGGAGGCTAACTCTTTTGAGTTAACTCATCTTGATGGAAGCACATTATAGATCCCAGTAAATGGGATCTATCTCAATCCTTTCCATTAAGTTTTTTGGATCATCATGTATATATTAGAGTAGTTTTAATTCCTCCAAGTGCATTGTGTGCACATTGTTTATTTGTAAATAGTTCTTTCTTCTCGTGTGCTTCTTCTGTGCACTCTTCCAGTGATTCCAAAATGCAAAGCTTATCTCAATAGTTGCAAGATTCAAAATAGAATCAAGAAATGATATTTCAAGTGACTACAGGGGCAGCTTCATGATTACATAAGTAGACTCCATGCCCAATGGATGCTCCAAGCTACTGATCTTCTTCATCTAGTAGGTAGATGGCCCCAAAAGTCACAAAAACTATTATCCAAATAGCTCTCCTAGTTATTTGAGTAACTTGTATACACATTCTGGATCTAATCTATTCATTGCAAGGTTGTGCATGCTCAAGTTCACTTGGCACACTCCCTTGGTTACAGTTTCCCCTTGGCAGCCCTTCTTTTCCTCAAGCACCTTTATGTGCTTTCTATTCTCCCCTTCCACTTTCCTATCCTCTCTGGTCCACTCCTCTCTCACGCCCACCTTCTGTGCATTTGCTTTCTTCCTAAGCATCTTTTTTCCCCACGTGTGCATCTCACACTTACTTCAATCAACTAAGTTCCTGGCTCTCTCACACGTTGCTCCCATTTCTTTGTAATGGTTGTGCCTTGACCATGCATTCTCTACTCACCATTTTTCCTCATTTCCTCAAACACCCTACGCACACGTCCCTCTGTGCCTTCCTCTAATTTCTTCCTCATGCCCTCCTTTGTGCTCTTCTATGCCAGGTAATCTTCTATCATGCTTGATTTTTCCACACACGACCAATCAAAGTGCGTCAACAGGGTGAAAAATCCTTACAATAAATCAGTAGCTAACACGTGGTATAAACAATAAATATTTATATAGTTGGCCATCATTTCATTCAATTTGCATGTGCCACATGTTTTATGTGCACCGACGACTCTGACATCTTCTAACAGCCATATATTTTGCTAAAGAGCTTAGATTGGCGTGCACCTGGACCTGTCAAAGAGTTGCTGACATCAGCTATAGTACTAGAAATTCAAATTCAAATTCTTAGTGGATCTGGTATGTGAGAAATGGTAAAGCGTCTTTCTGAGCATTGATGAGCAAATCTTATTGCTCCAACCACCTAATTTGATAGGATTTGTCCTCCTTCCTCATCCAACACACAAAAAATACTTGGGGAAGTGCATTCGACAGATTCTCAGGTGGATTTGTAGGCATTGAATGCTTCTTGTTGGTGGTTGTATTTCAAATTTGATTTTTTCCTCCTTTTTCGACAGATTCATCTATAAATGTAAGATTTGGGCTCATTATTAACGGTGGACACTCTATATCCTTATGCATTCTACTAAGGACTTAATATTTTCTGTATTTTGATTTGTAGACCTCTATATTTGGTTTTTTCATGTGGATATCAGCCTCCTTTTCCATTGGAACAGCTCTGTGTATTCTTGAGAAGTAATAGAAACATCGTTTTGTGAAACTATTCTCTATCCTAACATGTTTGCATTCCTTTTTCTTACCGTTTATTTTACGTTGTGTGTTGGTTATACCATTTCACGTCCCTTGTAGTTCCTTATTTAATTGTGTTCCATGAGAACAATCAGGTAAATACGTGTTTAGTTGTGCTACTTGTGCCTAACATCCTTTCACATATTTCCTTTCTTTCCCTCTCAGAAAATATAGTGTTCATCCCTCTTTTTTGGTGTTATCACCTTCTAGTGTAGGTTTCCTTTCATTTTATCTTGATATCCCTAGTCCCTTGGCATTCATTAGCTTAGTTTTCCTTTTCAACACTAGGATTAGTAGTAGATATAGAAATAGATAGAGGAACCGACCTTCTCCGGAGATCCGTTCCAAGCACACAAGGTCCCATAACTTAGGGACAGTTCCATTGTGGTCTTAAACACCTTAATCCCTCTGGATCCAAGATGTGGGTGCATGTTTGAGAAACCAACACCTTCCTCAGTAATTTTACATTACAACCCTATCTGATTTGCACACAAATTCCACATTGTGGCCATACTTCTCTCCCCCTTGGGGCATGTTATTTCATCACTGGATTTTTCACTCTACCTTCTCAGCCAATTTTTCATGTCCCACTCAACACCATACCTTTCATCCTCATCCCTTCTAAGCACATACCTATTCTCTCGATTCCTTTTGTATGTAGGATTTTGTATATCTTTCGCATTTAGCTGTGCATACTTTCATGTTTTCCTATGACCCATTGGTCATTTTAGTTTTCATTTATACTACAGTGCTCTTCATCCACTCACTAGCCCGCAGAACATTTTAACTCTTCTACATTGATACTACGATTTTCCTCTACCGATGTGATATTGGAGTTAGCACCATAGTTTTTATTAATATTATGATTCTTTTTTGTTTGGGGCATCTTTACTTGGTAATCATTTTACCCATTAGTTTCACCCACCTACCCTTTATCATTGACCTTTTTCAAATGCGTCATCAATTTCCCTTGACGTCATTGATCCCCCATTTGAGGGGGGGCTCATCATCTACCTTTCATGAATCCTCATCATATCTCATTGTTTTTATCTCACGGTTTGCTAGTCAAAACCACTCAACAAAAAGGGGCAAAATATAAACACCTAAATTTGGTATCTATACCCTTAATTATCTGCATGCATATATTTATTTAATTCATCCCCCTTAATTTAACTTAAATTCCCTTATTATCCTATCACTTTCAATCCATATTAATAAACATTAGTTAATTAATTATCCATCCACATGCCCTAGCCGACTTTCCATTTGGGATGCTTTTATTCTAAATTTGCATCTTCATGTTTTTTTATGCTTTTTCTAACATATATTTATCCCCAACTCATCCATATCACATACCTTCCTACCTACATACTTTAATGCATTTTCCCAATCCTAAAAAACACTCAATTTGATTACATCAAAATAAAAATAAAGAGCCCCATTGGGGAAAAATTCCCCGCAATCGAAAGAATGACTTCTTGGCTTGCGCCAATCATAATCGACCCTATAGAAGTTGGATCCTTCACTTTCAGAAATAAGAAGGGGGAATTCCTTAGATTCATGCACATGCTTCCGAACATTCTTCCAACCTGCAAACTTCTAAATCATACCTAAGCTTCCTTGCAACAGTAAATACATCCCCTATGATGGTTGTAACCTCTTCAAATGTCATATCCTTCATCCCTTAGGATCATCCTTTGTGATATTTCGACCAAAGTCTCCAGTTGTTTTATCCTGTATCAGCTAGCATGTCTATCGTTGCGCGTAACTTGAGGGTAGAACCTTATTTCAGGACTTATTTTTACATGTCATGACTCCATTGATAAATCAATTTCTATCCCATTCTTATGCTCACAAGTTCTTCATACCAAGCTATGTTTCCCATGTTCCTCCCTATTTAGCACTACCCAGGTCGTCGTCGACCTGCCCAAGTCTCCATCAACCCAGTCCTCTATCATCCTCCTTTTTGTTTCATATTCCTCTTACATGCCTTCTCCATCCCTTACATTGCTTCTATGACCCCAAAATCTGCCACCCTACTTCTCTAAACATGTCTGGTTATCAATCCAATCCACCTTTATCCTTGTTACCTTGCATCCCTTTTATTTCTCTACCTTAGACCCCCTCTCTGGGTTGTTTTCAGTGTCTACAAGCATCTATTATATCTGGTTTGCACTTATAAGCTTCTAGATCAGCATTTACAGTTGTTGTTCCATCCTTTTGTCTCAGGTCATTGTTAACCTACCTCTGTGCAGCCCTGATCGTCATGACCCTGCCAAGTAACCTTGTTTTGCATTCATATAGATGAGATTTTTATGTGCCTTATTTTTTTGCATATTTCATTTTTTATGTGCCTCAGATTCTGTATATTATCCAACTTATTAAGTATTACTTTTATATTATCTTATCCTTGGGGTTGACATCCGCTAAGGAAGATAATTCTTCTTGGATCCGCTTTGTCATGTAACCCCCACATAAACTATATAATCAATATTCTTTAGTGTCTTTGAGTTGCAGGTTCATCAGCTTATAGTATTAATTGATTCATCATCCACTTTGCACCCGTTCATCCATCACATCACATCTGAGGTACCATAAATCATCCATCATTTTTTATTTATGTACTTTCTTTAGTAGTTAACTCATTAACTTTAATCGAATGATAAAAATACTACAACACTCCTTTCAACCTTTCCTATAAGAAATCTTGGTTAATTTTGTTATAAGTTTTTAGGAATTTTGAATGGCCACCCACTAGAGAAGTATGGGGCTCTGAGATAACCGTAATTTTAAGGGTATATTTTTCACATAAGTATAATCAATCCTTGTACCACAATGCATCCCCCTTCTATACTTCCTTTTTTTGAAATTCATAGATCATTTTGGATATTCTAAATAAGAGTGTGGGTCTCTTTAGCCCTCATTTTTCCATTCTGATATTTCTTGATCTACCTAGTATAACTATAATATGGACATGTAACTTAACAATTCATCTGTGAACTCATCTATCCAGGATAGTGCATTAACTTCCACTTTTTTTATTTTTTTGTAAATGATCTCAAATTCATATCCCAACATCTCAATGACCCATTTTTATTCTTAAAATGGCATTCTTTTCTCTACAAATTATTTCAAGTTGTCATGAGTGGTCTTTACATTAAAGTGATGACCCATGAGATACTATCTCCACTATTTAATTTCAATAAGAATAACCATCATTTCCTTCTCATAAGTTAGTTTTAATATGTTCTTACCTTTGATTTGATGACCCTCAAATGTAATGGGGTGGCCCTCTTACATAAGTATCACACTTATGCCACACCCTAAAGCATCACATTCAATAATGAAGGTTTTGGATAAATCTTGGGTAGTAAGAAATGGAGTGGTACACATGACCTTTAGTGATTCAAATGTCTATGTTACTTCCTCATGTTAGGATTTATTAGGAATGTATAATTAAAAAATTATAGATCCATTAAATAAAATCTTGAAGATTATAGATTAAGGATGTGTAGTTAAATTAAACATCAATTTAGCTTATTATATATTGCAGATTACAAAATGTAATAACATGATCTAAACGTAAATAACAAGAAACAAAGGAAACACATATAAATAAAATTTATTAGTAGGAAAACCTAAATCTGAAATGGCACCCTACTTCCTTATTAAAACACTACCAAAATTACTTATTTCATAGTAGGGCTTTTACCCAGCACTTCCACTTTATTCCATTGAAATAACCAGAAATAATTCTAGAGTTGTCCCATACAGTGCATATAACTAAAGATAATGATCTTACCAATTTGATATCAAGTATAGTACTATTGTCCAACGTTACATCATGGTCCAAACCAATGCACTTGGAACTTTCTAGGGTGGTGCAAAATTTTTGAATCATAAATAATAACCATTTTTCCATTCTCAATCTTATTTTTAATATGCCTATAATGTTATGCCTTCTACCTGGCCTTTTCTATCTTTTGGCTCCACCAAGCTATTGTGCATCTTTCATCCAACTGCACCAATTTTTCTTATATGGTCTTCAAAGGATTTCACATCATCCAAATCCTCCTGTGTGTGCAATACATAAGGAGGGTAACATGAATTCCACCGATAAAACATCCTCCACGCCAAACACCAACTGATAAGGGTTGTGGCTGTTGTTCAATATTTTATACAATAGTTGTCTAGTATTTTCAAAATTTATATGAAACAGAATACATTTATCATTTCCCAATCCTTACATTCCTATCACATATCAAATTTTTCAATGTATGTCCATAATGATTAAGTGGTATGGAAAATATATGGGTCCTCCTGTTATTAAATATTTTTGAAATCCTCAGTAGTGTAATATTTAAACATTTGTGGGTGATAGGGTGTTATGGTTAACATTATGATGTGATCACCATAAATTCTAGACCCAATAGTATATTTAGATGGTCTCAGGGTTTTTAGGTTCCATGAAATGGGCACATTTTGTAAATTATATGAAATTAATCACTTGTAAAATTCAATGGACTTCCATACATGTTGACGGTCAAATGTTCGTTCGACGACCATAAAAACATTTTATGTTGTTAGCTTAGACGTCATGCAATTTCCTTTTTAGGCAGATGCTTTAGTTTCTACCTTATAGATAAATTTTTCAAAAAAGTTATGAAGGTATATGCATGATCCTTAGGAGGGTCTCTTGTGCACGGGTGGGGAAATATGACTCATAAAGTCAATTTCCCACTTTTCAGAAGGGTGTTTTGTAAATATTTATTAAAATACTAGTTAATAGTTTTTAGCCCTTTATATTGTGGGTTAATTCTTTTGATCATGGGAGGTGAAATTAGTATGCATTATAATTACATAATTAGTATATAATCCATATAATAGTTTCTTTAGGCTCTATAAAATTTAGATCGGATTCTATTAAAAGTGTGTTATGGCATTTTATGTATCTAACTCTATGTGGTACATTGTATATTATAATGGGGTGTGTTTTACAGGTTTAGAAAATAATGACACCCAACTATTTATGTCTTGACAAAACCCAAATCCTGAATAAAACCAACTACAAAATTTGGGTCAAAATAGAATTTATGGCGAGGAAAATCTGGAATGATTGTTTCTGGATCTAAGGTTGCTCCACTCAATCGTCAAAAAACTATAGATAACATGAATGCATTCTTGCAACGAATGCAGGAGGTTCTTTCTATGAATGCAATGTGAATGACGAGTACATTCTACACATTGGTATATCGAACATCCAAAAGAGGTATGGACATAACTAGAATCCATGCATCAAGAATACTTGGTATATCAAGGATATTAATGAGAGTATAATGCCTGAAGGAATTCACCAGAAATGGTCTGTATATTTTTGATGATTTCTCTTCTGCATCTTGTTTTATATCTCAGAGTTTGAATAATTCAAAACTATGGCATGAAAGGTTAGGACATGTTAATTATCAAAGCTTATATGAAATGTATAGATATAATCTAGTGAAAGGTTTACATGTGTTGTCTTCTTCTCTTGAAGTTACTTCATTAAATACTTCTAAATGATGGTTTTGATTATGATTTAGTAAATGGTCATGATGATGTTTTGATGCTATAAATGTTTCTGAAACTCTTATCTTCCTAGATAAGAAATTAAATTGGGCTCAATCTATGTTAGAAATTTCAAATCCTATTAACCTTAGGAAAATGACCAGAAGCCATCATATGTACCATACATTAATTACCTTGTATGAACCTGAGCCGTGAAGTATTATAGGGTCTAGGTGGATATACAAAGTAAAATATAATGGTGATGGTAGTATTAACAAACATAAAGCTAGACTTGTTGCTAGAGGTTTCACTCAGAAAATCTGGTATTGATTATGTTGAGACATTTCCTGTAGCTAAAATGAAGTACTGTTAGGGCCTTATTTGTAATTGCCGCTCAATTTGGGTGGGAAATCCACCAAATGGATAAGAAAAATACTTTTTTTGAATTGCGATTTAAAAAAATAAATTTACATGTTTCAACCTAAAGGATTTGAAGAAACTGGTAAAGAAAACTATGTTTGTAAGTTGAGAAATCCTTGTATGGTTTAAAACAAGCTCTTAGAACTTGGTATGTAAAAATTATTTCCTTCTTTAAACTGTTAGGTTTTGTTAATTATTCTTCTAACAATGATATATTCATTAAGCAATAAGACTCACATATTATCATTATATGTATATATGTTGATGATTTTATTATGTTTGGTGACAATTATGATTTAATTCATAGGATAATAACAAGAAATTGAAACAGTTCTTTGAAATAAATGA
The DNA here is from genome assembly GCA_019776745.2 of Taxus chinensis. NCBI lineage: Eukaryota > Viridiplantae > Streptophyta > Pinopsida > Cupressales > Taxaceae > Taxus > Taxus chinensis. Next base: position 878,806,573 of record CM034146.1, read on the forward strand.
GTTAGGTCTCTTCACATCATGTTATTTGTATGATTGTATTTCATTCTATTGTTATTTTTCAAAACACAATATGCAACCATTGTATTGAAAAAGTTTCTTATGATTGATTTTAAATCTATTTTCTACTTCAATAGAAGTTAGAATAAATATTGATCATAAATCTTGCATATGAAAAATGTTCATCCTATTTTATATACATTGTTAGTTGATAGTTTGATTTATCTAACTATAAATAGATAAAATATTTCCTATACAAAAGGAATTACTTCAAGGTTTATGCAAGAATTTTTTTAAGAGATCATTAGAATCTTGTAAAAAGAATTTTTAGATATTTGAAAGGAACAATCAATTATGGGTTGCATTATAATAATAATGAAAATGCTATCTTATATGGATTTTGTGATTCTAACCATACTGATGCTATGTTATAAAATATACTGGATATGTGTTCAAGTTTTTTGTTGTAGAAACCATTACTTGGAATAACAAATACAATCAACAGTCTCCATTTTTTCTACTAAGGCAGAGAAGTACAATGGAAGAAGTAAAAAAGTCATGTGGCTGCAATGGTTGTTGGTAGAGATACACATGGAAGCTAAATGAAGTATTTATCTTCTATGTGGTGGTCATAGTTGTATTACTCTTGATTAAGAATCCAATTCAACATCAGAGGACAAAGAACATTGAGATACATATATGCTTCACCTGTGAGAAGGTTCAAAGTGATGAGATAAATCTCAAGTTCATGTTGACTGAAGAGCATGTTGCTGACATATTCACAAAGTCCCTGAGTGCTGTAAAGTTTTGTCACTTTCGTGAAAAACTTGGATTGTCGGAGTTTCCATTGATGGGGAGTGTGCATGACAATGTCACCTCCTAATGAAAGTTAGTTTTTGTAAAAATATTTTTGGGCATTTGTAAAAGAACTTCGGGTAAGTGTAAAAAAGACCTTCGAACAAATGTAAAAAGACCTTCGGGCATGTATACCTCCTCGGCTTCTTTTTTAGAAAGAAGTGTAGAAAAATCTTAAAGGTGGTCTTTAGTAAACTCTTTAGTGCTATTGAGTTTACTGGTAAACATCAAGTACAAGTATATTGTTAAGGAGGTCCTTTTTTGTAAAAGGTTCCTATATGCTTGGGTTCAATAACCTTTTATGAGAACCTGTGAGAACATGTAAAACTCACAAATCATACTTAGCCACTGATCATGAGATGATATTTGAGATTCCAAATCCTTTTGTACCAACAGGTAAATTGAGTATGATGAAATTGTTATAATTCCTTCAACCGATATGCTAGCCTAAAACATTTTATGGTTTAAGGATTGTAAATCATGTAGTGTACCACAAGACAGGTAATCTATTGACATATGTTATGTTATCCCACTTAACATTAAGGGGGAGTGTTGGAACATAATGATTAAGTGGTCTGAGTCAACCCTTAATGTATATGGGTCTATCACTATTATATAGGTTAATATTTAATAATATGAAATATTTATATTTCTATTATTAAATATGCTAACCTAGGTATATACTTTAGGTTAAATATTTAATATCATAAAAATGATTATATTTCTAATATTAAATATTATAAACCTAGGTGTATGTGTTAACCATTTTAGGTTGAAAAGGTGGGTCAGGAGACATACCCGATCACCTTATATAAAAAGGACTTTAGGTCCTCATTTGATATATTCGAGGAAATATATCAAAGGTGTACAAATCAAGTGATTTGGTTTTACCCTTGATAAATAGAGTTTCAAAGGAGGAGGTGATCTTACTAGATGTAAAATAAGTTCTCTGAAGTAACAAGGTTATTTTCAAAGTGATTTTTACCCTATTGAGGGTTTCCACTATAAATATTGTGTCACATGTGTTATTTATTTCCTGTAAGTATTTCTTTATTTACTTATGTTATGATGTAATCTTTATTTAAATATTTATTGTAACATTATGTAATATGTAAGTATGATTAAATCTGTATTTATTAGAATCCTCAAATTCTAACAGAATAAACGGGTAAATCTCTTAAGGTTATTGGCATAATCGATACAACTCAAGAAGTATAAAATGACTAAGATTAGTGCTTCTGTTTAATTGACCATATGTGAGTTCATCCATTGTCCATTAAAACAAGTTACATAGCTTCCATAGCACTTTTAAAATGGAAATTAGTAGAATAAATAAAAACAAGTAGCAGAGGATTCTTGAACTGTAAGGGCAAGTGGTTGAACCTACAAGAACTTGAAAATGTATCCAAAAGTAGACTTACAATCTACAGCATCACTTGCCTTGAGGGCATAATCGCAATAAAGAGCCATTGCACATTTGATTCAAGGGTATAATTGTGCATCATTATAAGAAGAATAAAATAGACCATAATTAATTGTTCTTTTAATATATTTCAAAATTATTTTTACCATTTTCCAATGATCCTCATAAGGATACTACATAAATCTTGAAACAACTCCTACTGCATATGAAATATCAATTTTATTAATAGTCAAATAAATTAGACAACCAACCAGTTATCTATACAATGTATGATCAAATTTAGCACAAGTTGTTTTAGGATCTCGCTTAACACCAACTTCAATAAGAATGGCAACAGTTTTATGGTCAATCATGTTAAATAACTTCTAATAAATTCCACAACATACTAATATTTAGATGCAACAATAGACTTATGATCTTAAAATATAATCATGTCAAGAAAATGATTTAATAAACCTAAATCAATCATTTCAAAATTTTGTTTTAACCTTTATTTGATTCTAATAATTAAATTTATATCACTACTAATAATCAATAGATCGTCAACATAAAGAACAATAATGATAATATGATTGTTTTCAAACTTAAAAAATAAATCATCATCATAACAGTAGTTTGACAAACCAAGATCCTAAAATAAATTGTTAATTTTAGCATACCAAACTCTAGGATCTTGTTTGAGACCATAAAAAAACTTTTTCAGCTTGCAGACATAAATTTTATTTCAAGGTTCTTCAAAACCTATAGGTTTTCTCATGTAGATTTCTTCTTTTAAGTCACCATTAAGAAAAGTATTTTTGACATCCATTTGGTGAATCTCCCATTCATATTGGGCAGTAAGTGCAAGAAGAATTCTAACACTGCTCATCTTATCTACATGAGAAAAAGTCTGAACATACTCAAGACCAGTTTTCTATGTGAAACCATGAGTTATCAGCCTTGCCTTACATTTTCTAATTTCTCCTATAGAGTTATACTTGATTTTATACAACTACCTAGATCGCACAATGTTTTGCTTAGGAGGAGGAGAGTGATGAGACCAAAATATGTCTCATTATATCACCAAATAAACACTCTTATTCTCTCTCTTAAACTAAATATTTCAAGTGAATTTAGATGTAGTTTTAATAACATATAGCATATTTAAGGTAGAATATAGGATTTATCTTATTATCTTTTTAGGAATCTATTTGCAATCTAATTGTTGTTATTTCCTGATATTTCTTCTAAATTTGAAATACAATAGTGTGTAGAAAATAGGTCATAAGTAACTCTACTCCAAGTTTATAGATCAAAGCTACCGAAATTCTTCACGCAGGTATGAAACATTTTTTCATATATTGTTGTTAGATTTATTCTACGGAAAATTTACACGCAGCTATGGAAACACCCAGTTAGTGAAAAACTTTTGGTTTATTCCAAATTAATGTAAAGGAGCACTGAAATTTAAATTCATAGACTTAACACTTCATTTTCTCTCCATATTTCAAGGATGATAAAATAGTGGAATACTATTAGGAATGTTGAATAAGTACTCTCCCACCTTTTTTTTCTAGATTAAAGGGATGACATCTCTTATAGAAATATTCTCCATGATAAGTAGATTTTTGGAGTCAAGTTTTTTAGTATTTATTACTTTGAATAAATTCTCCCAAGAATAAGTAGTTAGTTCTTGGTATGTGGACCAAGTAAACTAGAAGTAATGTCTATAAATACATCTTCCATATATTTGGAAAAGGGGACATATTTTGTAAATCAATTTTGAATCAATATAAGTGCAGTTGTAAAAGTAATTGTAGTTTCTCCAAATCCAAAGGGAAGAGAATGGTCAAAAGTCGCTCTTCCCTAAGGAGGAGGATTTTTTTGTTATTTCCTAGCATATTTTATTTACTGTAGATTTATTTTAGTAATTTAGTTGTTATGTGTTTCTTTTTCATGCATGTTTAATTTCAATATGTTCTCTTAGGAATAAGTATTGTTGAATAAGATTTTTTCTCCTTTTGCATACAACATTAGACACTGCCTTGGTTATTGTTATCACCAAATCACAGCACCCTATCGTTTGCACAAGTGTGTGCGCTTGAGCTCATGGTGTGATTGAATAACATGGGTACTATCTCCAAGTTGTAGGACTTACTACTTGAGATGGAGCTCCAGAGAAAGTTGGTTCTTACTCCTAAATTACCTGCCACAATCTACTCTAATGCAAGCAAAACTATTTAATCCTAATCTAACTTTCCAAGGGACCAGGGAGAGAGAGTGCATGAAAACAAATCCTACACTAAAGTGGTGATACACTAGAAAAAGAGTGAATGAGGGTAGTCTTACAATGGTCTGAAAAGTAGAAGAAAAATTCCTGCTAGAAGAGGTGATAACAGTTCTCCATAGTCTAACAAATGCATTCACAATAACATTTCATACACACACAATGATAATGGATCCTTATATCTATTACTTTCATGATATAAAGAGTTCAATCTATTACAGAATAAGGTCCTGGAGCACCATGCAAGGAGTCCACTACAAGGTCATGCAGTACATTGGTTTCACAAAATAACTTTGATAGATTTTTGCTACTCAAAAACTATCCCCCTTTACAATGATCCCAACACTCTTATTTATAGCATTCTGAAAGGAGAGAGAGAGAGGGGGGGGAAATGAAAATCCTGAAATATGACTTCTCACCACTTGCAAGATGTCTTAAATAAAGTGAAATGATGGTATTTTGCATGTAAAAGGCCCCGCATACTATCTCATAACTTGCAGCAATGAAATATGTCAGCCCATGCTTCATTAATGCATCTCAACTACCAAATAAAACATTATTCTGAACCTAGCCACATTTTCTACACAATAACCATAGATTCCTCATCAAATTGCTAGATTTTTTATTTTTTTACATCGGTCCTGAGACCATAATTCTAATGGTACCAATTTTGCATGATTTCATTGAAAAATGCAAAAGTTATGTCTTTCTGAGCATAGGCAGTTATTTTGGGTCTGCCATACATTTCTGTCATTTAATGGGAATGAGCATATAACTTTATTAGAGCTAGGGATGTTTCTTTTATTTTCACATAGCTACCATCATCAAAACTTTGGCATAGAGGATATTGTGCTCATTCCAGAAAGTCAAATTTCATTAAAATCAGAGCTCGAGGTCAAAAGTTATGGCCGTTTAAAGTTCGGGATCTGACTTACACTATTTTCCTTCACATGCAGACATTTCAGCTATTTCAAGTCCTTGTGTCCTAGATTTCCCTTGTGTGACTTGGGCCAAAAAACCTCTACTTCATCTGCACCACTCTCGACCCCCCTTACAAATCAAACAAGTCTGCAAATTCAGGTTTTCGAGGAACTCATGTCCCACTTGTTCCTACGTTGACAAGGCCATGAGGGTTGTTGACATTTGCTTTCACTGCACTGCTTTACAATCAACCCTTTTAGAATTTTGGAGCCCACGCATACTTATTTATTAGATGTTCCACAAACCATGCAGGAAAAATCTATTTGACTTTTCTGATTTCCCTTATTTGTGGCAATTTCGGTGATGGGTGTCCTAGATGTCCCATGGACCACCTGGGAAAATTTTGTCTAACTTATCTTATTTTCATTGTGTTTTGGCCATTTCGGTTTTACGCATCCAAGCTGTCCCATAGATTGTCTGGGTCAAAAATATCTGACTTTACCACAATATACTAGCACAGGCCAAATTTTTTATATTTTTCACAATTTTTCTCTCCTTGAATTTTTCTTGACACAGGGAAGATAGAGAAGAGCCAAAGGGACCCCCAAAAATCCAATTTTTTGTTCTTCCATCATTTATGCTTGCTTAAGCTTGAAGAAATCATGCAATTTATTAATTTACCTTAAGGGATGAATTTTGGATAATAGTTATAATGACACCAACTTTTCTATGAGTTGGTTAAATGATTGGGAAAATAACAACCCGTCATTTTTGGAGTCGTTACCAAGGACTATGGTGTTATTAGGAGACTCAGATTTTTCTAAAAGAGTATTCTAGTAACAATAGAATACCTCTTAGCAAGATTTTTGACAGGAGATTCTTATTCAATATCTTCTTTATAATTTCTTAACTTGCAATTTCATTTCTTAAAAATTTATTTTCCTACAATTTTATTTGCAGAGGCCTTGACTTCATATCTATTTGTTTTTTCAGTTGCAAATGGAAATCATGGTTAGACAACATGATGAAAGCAAGGATAACTACTTACTACTAAGTATGGTATGGTAACTTCTATTTTTCTATTCTTGAATATTGTTATTTATTGTTTTAATTACAAATAGATTCACTTCTCAAAAGCTTACAAAAAAAGAGAAATTATCAAGATCTACATGTGTTGATCAAGTCAAGTAACAATTTAACAAATGATACAGATGAAGTCTTTCCAGTTTATAACAATTGGGATCTATAATCTGCTCAATAAAAAATAGTTTGCATGAGGGCATGCACAAATTTAAGTGTGAGGGAGACTCGCTCTCTTCCAAATATTTTGAAGAATGCATGAGAAAACAAAGAGCTAAGTGTGGGCGAAAAAATCTCTCTACATTATCTAAGAAAAACCTCATGAGAGAATGAATAAAAAAGAAGTAAAATTTTCACTTCTATAATCTCAATTTGTTGTTATCATGAAAAAATGAGATGTCAATTTGAAAGATGCAGAAGTATTGAAAAAATCAGATTCTACAGGAAGATCAGTAGCTTGCATGAGGGCATGCAAGAAGTTAAGTGTGGGGGAAATGATGAGACCAAAATATGTCTCATTATATCACCAAATAACACTCTTATTCTCTCTCTTAAAATAAAGATTTCAAGTGAATTTAGATGTAGTTTTAATAACGGATAACATATTTAAGGTATAATATAGGATTTATCTTATCATCTCTTTAGGAATGTATTTGCAATGTAATTGTTGTTATCTCCTGATATTTCTTCTAAAGTTGGGATGCAATAGTGTGTAGAAAACAGGTCATAAGCAACTCTACTCCAAGTTCATAGATCAAAGCTACCAAAATTCTTCACGTAGGTATAGAAATCTTAGTTGTTCATATATTTCTACTACGGAAAAACTTACATGCAACTACAAAAACATCCAGCTAGTGAAAGTCTTTTGGTTTGTTCCAAATTAATGTAAAGGAGCACTGAATTATTCAGCCCACTCTTTACTTCCACGTCATCAACCAAAAATACAGATCCAAACTTGTGGCAATCCAAATTCATGCATCCATGTGGCATTCCAAGAATAATTCAAATTCATAGACTTAAAACTCCATTTTCTCTCCATGTTTCAAGGATGAGAAAATAGTGGAATACTATTAGGAATGTTGAATAAGTACTCTCCCGCTTTGTGTTCCTAGATTAAAGAGATGAGTTATAGAAATATTTACCATGATAAGTGGTTTTTGTAGTTAGTTCTTTGTGTGTGGACCAAGTAAACTAGAAGTAATGTCTATAAATACCTCTTCCATATATTTGGAAAGGGGGACATATTTTATAAATCAGTTTTGAACCAATACAAGTGCAGTTTTAAAATTTAATTGTAGTTTCTCTAAATCTGAAGGGAAGAGAATGGTCAAAAGTTTCTCTTCCCTAAGGAGAAGGATTTTTCTATTATTTCCTAGCATAGTTTATTTACTACAGATTTATTTCAGTAATTTAGTTGTTGTGTGTTTCTTTTTCATGCATGTTTAATTTCAATATATATTCTTAGGAAGAAGTATTGTTGAATAAGATTTTATTTCTCCTTTTGCATACAGCTTTAGACACCATCTTTCTTATAATGACACCAACTTGTCTATGATTTGGTTAAACGACTAATAATACAATGACCCGTCAGATGGACAAGTTCCCTAGTGTTATTTTTAATCAAAGCATTGTATTCATCTTTCATATATTGAATTCATTTATCATCTTGATAGGATTCTTTAAAATATTGTGGTTCAACCTCATAGAGGGTCATCAAGGTATTATAAGAATGTTGACTACGAGTTACCTTTCTAAGATTAGTGGGATGAGAGTCTTGAACAATACTTTGAGCCCATTTAGGAACCTTGTGATGCAAGACATTTTGATATGACTCCCCCTCAATATCCATCATATCAAGATCAGTCTAATCATCCTTTTGAACTTTTATTTCCATAATTTTAGGAGAAGGATTATTAGGCTTTAACTCAAGAAAAATAGAGGAGGATTCATGATAAGCATCACAAAATGTATTTTCTAAAACTTAAACATTTTTTTTTCAACAATATCATGCTTGAAATGGTCATAAACTCTTAAACCTTTTTTTACAACCATAACCCACTAAGATACAAGAATAGGAGGTTGGATTTAATTTCTTCCTTTTAACTTTTGGAATAAAAATAGAAGCAGGACTACCAAATATTCTTACATGAGAGATATCTTATTTTTGTTTTTTCCATACTTCCATGGGTGTAGTTTGATGAAGAATTTTTTTACAAATTCTATTAAGGATATAGACAACAGTATTCATATCTTCTACCCACATAAACTTAGGCACATGAGAACTATGAATCATAGTCCTAGCCATTTCTAAGATAGTCATATTCTTTCTTTCTGTAACGCTATTTTGCTGAGGGGAATAGAGAGTAGTCAACTCTCTCGTAATCCCACATGACACATAGAACTCATTAAAAATTTTGTTAACATATTAAACTCCATTTTTAGTCCTAATTATTTTAATTTTCATATTAGAATAATTTTCAACTAAAGCTTTAAATTTTTGAAATTTAGAATAGACATCATACTTTTTCTTAATGAAGTAAGACTAGGTCATCCTAGAATAATCATCAATAAAGAAAGTATCATATAAAGCACCACTAAGATAAGTAACTTCACAAGGTCCTCTTACATCACTTTGAATCAATTCTATTAATTGAGAATAATTGGAATCATGATGTTTGTGAAATGGTTCAACATGTTTCTTACCACACAAAAAAATTTCACATGTTTCATGATCTGATTTCATCTTTGGCAGACCAACAACAAGATTGATTATATACGATTCATACAACCTTTTTAAATTTACATGACCCAATATTTCATGCCAAATCTGAATATCACTCCTAGAAGAGGAAGATTAACAAGATTTGGACACAAATTCATCAAAGATATATAAGTTTTTTTTCTTAATACCAAAACCAATAACATTACTGAGATTATCTTTTACATACCACTTATCTTGCAGCAAAACAACTTTAATAATTTCTTTGGTTAGCTGAGATCAAGACAAAAGATTCTTTTTCAATTGAGGAACATATAAGACATTCCTAATTATTCCATTTTTCAGTTTAACATTTCCACATCTTACAAAATCTAATAATGGAATTATCTCCTAGATATATATTTTCCTCACATTCAACAACATCTAAGAGGATACTAGGAATATAAGTCATGTGTATAGAGGCACCACTATCAAGAATCCATTCATTATCATTTGAAACTAAGAGGGCAATATACAAGGAAATAGAATGTTTAGCCTTATTGCCCTGGTTTTTATTTTGATTCTGATTTTTATTTTTATTTTGATTATTAAATTTACTATTTTTGATATTTTTAACAATTTTTTTAGTTTTTACTCTACAATCATACTCTTTATGCACAAATGTTCCACACTTGTTACATGTGCCATTCAATTTTACTTTAAAGTTATGACTATTTCTAGCAAAATTAGATTGAGAATTAGGTTTAAATTTTGATTTGATATTAGACTTCTGATTAGGATTACTTTTATTCCTATTCTGAGTAGACTTGTGATTCTGATAGAAAAATGCTTGAAAAGTAGTCTCTTTTGAATCAAAGTTCTCCATTATACGCTCTTTTTGAATTAATAAAGAAGATAGAGTGTCTAAGTCAGGAAGATCATTCTCATTTTGATATTTAGAATTAAGAATTGAGATATAATTTCTAAAATATTCATGAATATTTATCTAAATAATGAAATGTAAACACTTATCTTAAAACAATTCACAGTTAGAGTCATCTAATTGAGATTTAATGTTCTTAATTTTAGCTAAATACTTCACTATTTTCTCATCCCCTTCATGGGGGTTGTAAACAGCTCTAAAATTAGCTTAATTATCTTAGACAGACAACTACCTACATGCATCGTATATAATTGCTTATGGGCATCAACAGGTGAGTCCATATGACCCATATGCATCAAAAATTCATCTTTTGTACTTTACAAAAGGATGGACAGAGCTTCCTATGATCTTTGAGAGGAGCTAAGATTTTTCAAGGTTTTTTGTCTTCCAGTGGGTCGTGTCTCCACACCAGTTACAAAATCCCATAATTTTCTAGCCATAAAACATGTTTTTAATCAAATTCTCTAAATGTTATAATTCATTCCATTTAATAACTGAGACTTATCCAATGAAAAACTAGCAGAACTAGCCATTTTTAATGGTCAGATGGTATGGACATCGAATACATCTAAAAAAGGAACCAAGCAAGCCAAATAGAGACAAAAAAAATATTCTATATAATATTTTAGTAGAAATGCGTATGAACAACTAGCTAAAAACTTAAAAAGATAGGTCATGGAAGGCCGCAGAGAAAACATCTAAGCTTTACAAATTTTGAAACCCGCGGAAAAAAGGAATTCAAGACCCGTGGTAGAAAGAAATAATTTTGAAAAAAAATGCGATACAAAGGAAATCAATAAACATGCGGTATATAAGAAAATAGACACCTGCGGAATAAATAAATTTGAAAGTCAATGGTACAAAAGGAATTTTTATACCCACGAACGAAGCGGGATATGACATGTGTTAAAGATCAAGATAAAGTAATAGGAAATGTGTCAAATTTTTGGAAATTTCTAAATCAGATCCCCAAGAAAATGTGAAGTCCTGGGAATTTAATCAAAATGAACAGATTATCGAGTCCACAATAGGGTTAACAATTCAACCGAAATACGTGAAAAAATATATAAACTTTGACATCGTGAAAATATAAATACACGTGTCATTAATTTATTGGTTTCCTTATTCGCACTTTGACACAATGCAAAAAAATGTGAAAGTAAAGTATTCGTCAAAAAATCCACTTGTCAAAAATATAACTAAATACTAGACACTTGGCGGCTTTTTGCCAAACTTTAAATAGATTTCCTCGGGAGGATTTAAAGTCCACAGAGTAAGCCAAACTTTAAAATAAAGTTTGGGTCTAAAATCAAGAATGACAGGTGTCACAATCTTAGTGGCTAAGATAAAGCAGATACTAACACTTAATAAAATAGAATCTAACACTTGTGAAGACTGACACAAGCATAAAATTAGTATACGTGTCAAATTTTAATTAGTTCACACTTCGCAGTGCTTACTAATTGTCTAAAGAAAAACTAGACACTAGTGAAGATTTTTGGATGGCTCACTCTTTACCAGATTGATAAAGACTAGCAAATGTGAAATGCGAAGACACATGGAGAAATTCTATTGGCTCAACCTTCACATATGTCAAAATAAACCAAACCAAAGAATGGCAATACAAAATATGGAGCAATCTTATTGGTTTGTATTTTGTAAAGAAAGAAACATGCTAATAGAATCTTGACAGCATGAAATATAAACTGACATGGAGCTTTCTTATTGGATCATATTTTACAAATGACAGGGGAAAGCTTAACCCAAGTCTAACAATGTGAAGAAATGTGTAAATCCCTTATTCCCTCACATTTTACGACTAACAATCAGGTAAACAATAAAACTAACAATGCAAACTAAGATGGAGCCTTTTGATTGGCTTAGGCTTCACAAAAATGAAAATGTATATTAAAATACTGACAATGTGAAGCCATATGGTGCAAGATGATTGGATCGAGCTTCGCAATAGCAGAACTTCGTAGAAAATGAAATCTATTAAAACCTGAAAAAAATGAAGCCAATTGGAAATAAATAATTGGATCGAGCTTCGTAGAACACATAACTAGTAGAAAATAAAGATTTATAAATTTGGAGCAAATTAAAATGCTTCGAATTAACTAGTTCTAAATAGATCTTTAGGATCCACAATCAAAAATAGCCCTAACAACTATAAACGACACGAAAAACTTAATACAATCTTGTAGACGATGGATTTAAACCGAACACTACTATAACTAGATGCAAAAACACAAATCTAAGCATACTCTTACTCAAACATGATCCAAACAGCCATTTAGACAAAATTGTCAAAAAATATTTGGGTGGGAATCAGAATTTTAAACCTGGTTAGCTTGAAAATGATCGTGGAGAAACTAGGGCTTTGTAGATTCGTAAATAAACTTCTAGTTTCTTTAATCCAACAAATTAAAAGATTCCAGATCAATCTTGTACATGCATAATCACTTGATCTGATACCATGTTAGGATTTATCAGGAATGTATAATTAACAAATTATAGATCCACAAAATAAAAGCCCAAAGATTATAGATTATGATGTGCAGTTAAATTAAACATTGATTTAGCTTATTATAGATTGCAGATTACAGAATGTAATAATATGAGCTGAAAGTAAATAACAAGCAACAAAGGATATAGAGAACACCATATTTATAGTGGGTAAAACCCGAAGGTAAAAAACCCCACTCAGAATAAAGCACTACCTATATTAAGAATTTCATATACAACTTTTATCTAGTACTTCCACTTCACTCCTTGGTCTCACAGAAATAATTCCAAAAAAATTTCCACACAATCATTCAATACAAAGAATTACCATTAATGATCTTGCTAATCTAATATCAATCGGGTACTATTGTGAATGGTGTTCATAGTCAATCCCAAGAGGGATCACCCTAATCAATATAAGGTGGGTGAATCAATCGAGCTACTTCACTCTTAAATGTGAAATACCATCTTAATAAAGTTTAATGAAAAAACTTTAAAAATAATATGGGGTGTACAATAGTGGTAGATATCCCACTTGACATTATCACTCCAACACCTCATTCTATTAAAAAAAAAATTTTTTAATAACGTTTTGAGTGGTGCTATAATTATACGATAATTATTCACAAATCTTCGATAATAACCCATAAGCCCTAAGAATCCCATGAGGTTTTTCAAGCTTTTAGGAATATGCCAATCCACCATGGCTTGGATCTTACAATGATTCACCTTGACCCCTTCATGAGACATAATATAACCTCATTATTCTACCTCCATTACCCCAAAAGCACACTTGAAGGGCTTAACATAAAGGTGTTGTTGTTCAAGAGTGTCCAATACCTTATTAACATAATATAAATGTTCCTCCCAAGTCTTGATGTAGATTAATATGTCATTAAATAATACCAAGAACAAAATTCTACAAAAATGGTCAAAATATTGAATTTATCAAAATATGGAAATTAGATGGTGGATTTGTAAGGCCAAAAGGAATTACTAGAAATTCATATTGGCCTTCATGTGTCCTAAATGTTTTTTTATGACTATCCACATCACGAATTATTATTCTATGGTATCCTGATCAAATATCTATTTTTTAAAAATAAACAGCACCATGGAATTCATGTAACAAATCTTCAATGATGGGAATAGGATACTTATCTTTCATTGTGTATTTTTTTAGCTCCCTATAGCCTAGAAACATGTTTCAACCTTAATCCTTCTTTATTACCATCACCAATAGATAAGAGTAGTCCCTTTGACTATGGTGAATAATAATTTCTTCCAACATCTCTTATACCATATTTTCAATATCATTCTTTTGCATATAAGGGTACTAATAAGGTTATATGTTGGGTGGTTGGCTTTCTAGTACTAGTTGAATAGCATAATTATATTCTCTTTTCGGAGGTAACCTTTCTGCATATGCAAAAAAAAATTGAGTGCTTAGTAATAATTTATTATATATCTGATGGTATATTTCCTTTGATGGTTGAGCTTCTAGTGAATTTAGTTGTGCCACAAACCCATCAACACCCTTCTTAAGTAGCTTATGCATTTGATGAGAACTTACCAATTGTGGAGATTTTTCCTATATTGCTTGAAACTCAAAAATCTTCCCTTAAAATGGAACTTCATGAACAATTCCTGGAAGTTCATCTCCATGGTTCCCAATGTAGTAAGCCATTGGAATCATAACATAATGTTTTTACACCACGTTGAAATGGCATAAATGGGAACTTATAGAAGGTAATATTCAATGGATATCTTAATCTTATGAAATTTTCTTGAACAAATAGTTGTACCACCATCTACTACCATAACCTAAAATTGTGGGGTTGGATAAACAAAGAAATTGAAGTACAAGGTCAACTTATGATTGTTGAAGATATGAGTACTTCTAGATTCAATCAATATTGTCATGCTTTATTTCTTTACAAACCCAACTACCTTTAGAGTTTATGGGGTACTAATGCTAGAAATTTCATGGAAAGATATAGTTGGTTGAGATTCCTCAATCGTGATCTTAGGAACCTCTTCCTCTTCACCAAATTATTCATCTATTTCCTCTTCCTCATCCAATCCCTCAATGTATAATAATTTATTATAAACATATTTATGTCCTTTACTCCCTTTACTTCACAATTGTAACATAGACCTTTTACTTATTTCTCTTCAATTTTTTGTGGAGTTAATCGGGTAAGTTGAGGAAATAATAGTAATGAGCTGCTATGATCTCTAATGTTAGTGAATTTATTCCTTTTCGTGGCAAGGAATATTTCCTCTACCTAACATGCCATGATAATAGAACCATAAATACTGAGTGTGTAGACACTAAATCATGCACTTGGGTACATTTCTAGGTCTTAATCACATATCATTATTCATATGATTCCTAAGTGAGAAAAGTAGTAATTGACAACTATATTTGGCCTTTTTGCTTTGTTTCTAGTCTTCTTTCTGGTCTTACACATCCTACAGCCCAATATTATCTTCATTACTTTACCTTTCTTGACTCTAGACATAAACACACACAGGTGCCCTCATCCCCTTTGGGTGCCCCCAACCTCTTTGTATCTTACTCACCTCTTTTGGGCCTCTTTTATATTTTGGGCATCTTGTTTTCTTATGGGTTGGCCTTTTAGCTGTCAATTACAAAATGCAATTAAGGTAATCATATAAATACAAAGATATGTGACCATAATAAAGGACCAAGCTCTAACCATCTACTATCATTACCTAAGGTTGCATCCAAAGAAATTCTAAGAGCATCATATCATTGATAAGTCCCTTAAATGCCATTTCCATGGCTCTTTGAAAATTAGCACTTGTATTGGACAATCCAAATGGCATTTTGTTGTATGCATATGTGCCCCACTTAGTGGTGAAAGTAGTTTTGAATTGATCATATTCCTGGACTAGAATCTGAGTATACCCTAAATATTCATCCAGCAGAGAAAACCTTTGAGCTCCTTCCACTGTTTGGAGAATTTTTTCCATTGATTGAAGGGTGTAGTGATTTTTTAATGAGGCACAATTCAAATCCCTGAAATCTACACAAATTCGGATCTCCCCATTCCTTTTTCTTACGGGAACTAGATTATCTACCCATGATGAATGCTTGATGGGAAAAATTATATAGGCTTCAATAAGCTTGGTTATCTCTTTCCTCATTAGCGGTTCAACCTTGGGATTGATTGGCCTTTGCTTTTGACGAACTAGCTTAGAGTTCGGATCCAGTTCAATCATGTGTTGAGCTACGCCTGAATCAAAACCACACAGGTATTTGTAGCTCCATACAAAGATATCATGATATTCCTGACACAACTCAATGAAATATTCCTTTTCATGGGCAGTGCATATCATACCAATAGTTAAACATTTCTCGCTGGCCACCTCAACTTCCTCAAAATCTTCTTCTTTTACCACCATATTTTTTCTTTGTCGTTTGGCCTGGTCATCCAAATTGAAGATAGATTCAAGTGTGACCAAACATTTTGGAAATTTTTTTCCTTTCAACTGAATGATTTGGTCACCATAGGAATCCTACAATTTACCTTCATGTTTGGTGGTGAACTTTGCTTCTTGTTGTAAAAAAAAACAATATGCTCATCACTATCAAAAACTTGCCAACTGCTTACATTATCTGGTACTATGGGATGAACAATCATTTTGACTGTTTGTTTCCCTTCCTTCATGATATCCACAGGTATATCATATTGAGATCCAAAAGTGGCAAGCCTATCAGCATCTTGATTTTGACTTCTAGGAACCACACAAATTTCGAAAGCTTCAAACTCCTCTATTAGGTTCCAAACTCGATTCTTATATGACCTTAAGAGATAATTCTTTGATGCACTACGGGCCATTACTTGATGAACCACCAATTCACTATCTCCAAAAGTGATCAGGGATTTGATTCCTCTTTTTTGGGCCAGCTACAACCCGTGTATAAGAGCTTCATATTCAGCGACATTATTAGTACAGCTGAACTGCAATAAAAAAGATGAGAACTATTTATCCCCTCCTACAGAAATTAACATGACTCTTGCACCAAATCCATTTTTACTCCTTGAACCATTGAAGAAGAGCTTCCACAGTCCTTCAGAATCACTGGGCATCTTAATCAACTGAGGTACGGTTGTACCTTCTTTATGTATATAATAAGTTTCCAAGCCAGTCTCATCCAAAAACAACAAACCAGATTCTTCGTTAGCCAATAAATCAGCATACGGGTCATATTGATGGTCTATACTTACCTCATCAAGCACTGTATCAGGCACCTCCTCTAGAAGAGTAGTTGGTTCATGATCTGTGACCTCTTCCTTTGGGTCACAAACGGTTGTAGTTACCCTCTACAGGTTTAGACATGTATGGTTCCACGTGGGTAGGAGAAATTGGTTCTACTCTTATAGTTACCTTCATCCCATAACATGTTCTCAAGATCATATGTGACCATTCTAATGACAAATATCCTCACATTTTTGTGGTGAAATCCTATGATAAGAAGATGGCGAAGAGGAGGGATATCAATGACGGATATATCCTGTGTGAAAGTCAAACTAGGACATGCGTGGATAATGAACTAAAGCCCCTTAATGACCCCCATAGTTTGGACTGAAATACCATCCAGTTTAACAACCCCTTTCTAAATTAGAGCATATGGAATCTATAGTACATCTGCGATCTGTTTAGGCATCACGGAACTACTAGCTCCAGAATCGATCATACAATTGTGCACCAAAATGTCACCAATAATCAGTGAGATATAAAATGGTGCAGGCTTGTTGGTCTTAGCCTACATTTTTGTCTTAGGTTGGCATAAACCAGTTGCTACTTCTACTTCCTAGCCTAATGGTTTGCTAGTAGTGCTAAATTTGTTCAAAGCTTCTCGTAGCAAGTTCCTTTGAGAAGGAATCGAAAGTGCATCCTACATTGTGACGCTCAAATTGGTCTTCTTCATTTGTTCCACTATGCTAAATGGGATTGCTCCCACTTTGCTAGTACCTTTTAGGATGTTGGGGTCTTCCTTTGGGTAGTACTTATTGGGTATCGTTATACTTGACGTCCCATCTTTCTTTGTATTATGATCAACAGATATTTCTGGTGATTCTTTCTCGTGCCTTTATCATATGGTATCTGTGTTAAGGCCTGAGAAGTGGATGTCTGATCAGTATTAGAAGACCCTAAATCTATTTCCCTTTTCTTGGGACGTTAATGCTATGGTGGAGGAATAATTATTCAAACCACAAAATTCCTTTGCTTACCAATTTAATAATGTGGTTTCATCAGGAGCTTGATCTTGACTTTTTGAAGTGGATGGTCCAGTGGATGATTCAGGTGGAGTGGTTATGCTTTGAACCATGAAAGCTTGTCTAAAAACTCCATTTGGGTAGAGATTCTGATTATGGGCCTGAGAACAAGGATAGCACCATTCATAGTATTGGATGAGGTTGTTCTGGACGAGGACTATGGCTCTAGACGAGTTAGTAGCTGAGGGATTTCGAAAGTTCAAAGGCTTCACATTTGCAACTTGGGTTATGGATTGACTATGTGGCTGACTGTTTCCCTGAAATGGAGGATGGTTTGTCTTATATTGGGGTTGAAAGGGGTGAGCATATTGGGACTGCTACCTCTTCAAGGCTACGAGTTCATTTCTGAAGGTTTGTAACATTGACTTTACTTCAGCTAAATCATTAAATACATGCGTGGCTACTAGAACGGAAGCTGTCAGAATTGGGGTGATGACTGGCTGTTGGCCTGTAAACTCTCTAAAAACAGGAATGGGAGGTCTAGGAGAAATTTTACCTAGTTGAATCAAAAAAAAATCAGCTCTTACAGCTACTTCGTAAGCATCAGGGATCACAGTTTCCCCCACGGACTGAATCATGATAGAGACATCACTATTCAATGCCCATAAGTAATATAGAAATGCACTTTCTAGGGATGGCCTTACAAGTGTTGGGATCCATTTCCAAGTCCTGTAAAAGCGAAGGTTGAAGTCACTCATATACTCTTGGGGAGATCACTTGATAGTATAAAATTTCTCCACAAGTGAAAGATTATCACTTTTGTCTTTGAACTATTTACATAACTTTGTGCCTAACATTTTAATTGGTAACGGATCTGGAAGCCAAACTCTAAAACCATTGAAGTGTCATGCCTTTGAATGAAGTAGTAAGGAGTCAAACCACCAAGTTATCTTTGGTAATATTGTGTACTGCGCAGATGCTAACCACATCTAGTATGTGCTCCCGAGATGACACATTATTCTCCCTAATGTATAACGGTAAAATTTTCAAAGCGGCTGTAGGTATTGTGTCTCTTTGTGCTAACAAAAAAGGACTACTGTCATTGAACAGAGGACAAGTATTAGCTGCCATGACATTCACAAACTGGTTGTATCTGGGTAGGGGGAAATGTCCTTCAGGAGGAGTTTAATGTCCTCTACGAGGTAAATCTACAGCTGATGGTACTGAAAGGTTTCTTCCCCTTCTTCTTGGGGGAGACAAAGAAATATCTATATGACAATAATTATCCCATCTTGAAGAAGCTCTTGTGTGAACCCTTCGCATGAGTTGATGTACTGAACTTCGAAATCTAGAGAAATGGATTCACCAGGTACCTTTTGTCAATGAAATGAGAAGAGAGGTACCAACTCTGTCCCACCGGGTGTGCTAAAAACTATTGTCTCCAAATCATTGTACCCCCTGAATGGCCTAAAATGAATCACAACATTCAGTGTGATTGGGACACATGCGATCACCTCTAAAGCTGTGGGACTTGGGCTCAAGGTAAACCTTTGGAGAAGGTCGGCTTCCTATTCCTAGACTAAACACAACACTACTTTTGATGCAAGAAAGATGTCTAACTAATCCTATACTAACATTTCATGGGATTAGGGAGAGAGAATGCAAGGAAATAAAACCTATTCTAGAAGTGGTGATGCGCCAAGAAAAGGGGCATTCAACTTCAGGAAGGGTTAATGTGGATAGAATGCATGCATCATTGGCCACCTTCACCTATTGCAACTTGGAAAGGGTACAAAATACCAAATACTAGAAGCACATGTTCCTTTGCTAAATTTTAAACATACACAGTAGAGAAATCAGCTTTGATTTGATACACAGATAATTTATCAAAAGGATAATCCTAAGCACATGTCTAGTATTCACCTATGTGATAATAATAATGCAACTCTTAATCAACAGGAGGAAAATAGTTTCTCACAACTGATGAGAAGTAATCACACTATTTTTTTCACAATATGAAACAGATAATCTGAAATAAAGGTAAATTAATCAAATAATGCTGAGGAATCACATTCACAAGGCATGTAATGATTAATCATTCAACACAATAAAACATATTTCAAGTGCAAGGAACAACGCTGAATATAATTAAAAGGTTTCAACAAATCTCTGAAAGCACTCTTCTAAGCTTGAAGAGCAACTTTCCTCAAAATCTCTCAAAAATAATATCTCTTCTAAATAATGGAAGCACTCCACTATTTATAAGTTTCTAGGCTGAGCCATTACAATTGGGCCTTTAACTAACATTAACTAAAAATAGTAATGTCATTAATAAAAGGGAACAGGCTCCCATAAAAATAGCAAATTTGTTGCAAAAGGTTGACCAAGTCAACCCTGCAACTTTGATTGATTTCAGAGCTTGAACCTGTCCTTTCATGGCCACTCAGCTTTGGCTTGGTTCACCTTCCTCTCCTTTCTTTGTAATTTTTTGTCACCCTTCCTCCCATACAGCCATTCGGTGTCTATATTCAAAGAAGCACTTGACAACACCCTGAGTTTCTTCGTCTCCAGGTCCACATGCATAGTGATTTACTACATCCGTTGTCTGGATTTCTTTCATGATCTTGGCTAGAAACCTTTGAAGCTTATTTGTAACTTTTTTTAGTCTCCCTGTGAAATTCTTACATAGAACCAGTCGATCAATGGAGTCACTATTGAAAGTCTTTATAACATCGTCATCCCGCTTCACCAAATCTCTGAAATTTTCCTTAATCTTGTCCTCAAGAAGAGCATTGATGTTTTCATTGAAGAACTTGCAGTTAGCGTTGTCAAACTCCTTTGAGATATCATTGAGGTCATCTGTAATCTCCACTCCCTTCTCCTCCAATTTCTTGATCAGATCCTATAGCACCTAACATCAGAATTCCATAGCTTTTTGATATTCAAATAATTTAGAGGCATCATCAATTACCTCTTCCTGTAGAAGTTAATCAGAATCTTATTCTCTAATGTCACTCCATGTTGCCAAAGTTAAATTTAATTTATTATTATCTTTAGATAAATATTTGTCCATCTTAGCAATGGTGGTTTTTGCAACCTGTAAATTAGTATATATCTCAATGGCTTCCTTAATCAAAGGATTGGCCTCCTGCAAGATTCTTTCCATCCACCCATTTACTATTCTCCCTTTCTGGCCTAGCTTCTTGAGCTCATGATAAGAGATATCATCGATTGTAGATGAAATTTTCATGGTCGTAGTAGTTGACATGTCAGTGGATGGATTGGGTTGGGTTACTCTGCGCAACAGTGCAGTGAGCTACTCGACTTTGGCCTTAAGCTCATCCTTGGTGGCCTTATCTTTATCATATTTTTCCAAAAGGGCCCCAAGAGAAGTGTGTACATCTTGCTTGGCTCCTTCATGAGTAGCCTTCCCTAATGAGAACTTTGAGATCCGGTAATCTACTGTTGTGATGGTTTCTTTAGTTTTCCCCTCAACAGAGGTAGCTACTTCTATCACACGATCTCCTGATGGATTAACCGTCAAACTTGATATGGTTCTCAGTCTCTTGGCATGTCTTTTTGGCATGGACTCCAATATACTTAGATCTATCACATATCCTAGAGGAACCTTTTTCTTTTACTCAGGAGTTTTTCTAAACAGTCAATCTGGTATGGCTAGAGCTGAGGAAGATGGAGTAGCATATCTGATACCTAAAGCATCAGTTAGAGTAAGATCACTAGGAATGTCATCTGATATCTGTTAGGAAATAAGGGATAAAATATGTGCAATAATCCCTCACATAATCACAACAGTAGAAACTAATATGCAGAAATTATTACATATCACAAATAAAATTACAGAATAAAATAACACAACACAAAGAGACAATATTTAATGTGGTTCACCCAATTTGGGCTACGTCCACCAATAATTACTTGCTTATATTTTATTACAAGCCACCGCTCTCCCAATACAATACCCAGATCCATTTCGAGCTATGCTCAACAAACTCTATAGAATTCACAGCCAAATTCAAAACACATTTGCAATGTTTCATTATGCATCTATCATATGCATAAAACCATATAAATGGAAAACTACTTATGCAGTTTTACAAAACTGTGGGTATCAAAACCATGGGCAAAAACCGTCCCATAAACCTATGGGTCAAAATCATGCCCATATGAGAAAATCACGTTTCCTAATATATCGGGCATGTTTTAAGGCACAAAAAAATTCGGAGGCTGCACCCCCGAACCCCTACTACTGGGGCTACCACCCCCAAACCCCAACGAGGATACATGAAAAGTGTATAGTACTCTTAGTGTATAGTCTTCAACACTTTCACACATGAAAATAGGCTCCACAACCTAACAATCTCCCACTTGGAGACTAGTTTTCCTCTAAGCAAGCTTCTCAACCCTTCACTAGTTTCTGTGAAGACCAACCAAAGCTTAACACACAGCTTCAGTTTTTCCCTTCTAACCACCTTGGTCATCATGTCTACAGGATTCTAACTAGTATGAATATTCTCCAGCTTCAACTTCTCTTCCTCCAGAGTTATCCTGATGAAATGGTACCTTAACTGTATATGCTTTGTCCTAGAGTGGAAAGCAGAGTTCTTAGCTAGGTGTATAGCACTCTGACTATCATTATGCAACTTTCCTTCCTCCTGCTTATGCCCCAACTCCTCAATTAATTTTTGTAACCAAATAATTTCCTTACTATCCTCTGTGGTAGTAACATACTCAGCCTCCATGGTTGATAAAGCCACCAGCTTCTGTAGTCGTGAAATCCAGCTCACCGCTGTCCCACCTACAATGTAAATATAACCTATCATGCTCCTCCTGCTGTCAACATCTCCAGCCATGTCTAAATCTACATAACCACGTAAAGTGGTATCTAATCCACTATAGCACAAAACTATCCCCATGGTCCCTCTCAAATACCGAAGGATCCACTTTACTGCTTGCCAATGCTCTTTACCTGGATCACTCATAAATCTACTCACAGCTCCCACTGCATGGGAAATATCAGGCCTAGTGCACACCATAGCATACATCAAACTACCAACTGTTGATGAGTAAGGTACCTTGGACATTTGGTTTCTTTCCTGCTCTCTCATGGGACACTGCTCCTTTGATAACTTGAAGTGGCCTGCCAAAGGAGTCCCAACCGGTTTAGCATCCTGCATATTAAACCTCTCCAAGACCTTCTTAATGTACTCTTCCTGAGATAAAGTCAACTTCCGTTCCTTCCTATCCCGAGATATCCTCATACCAAGGATTTTTTTGGCTGCACCCAAATCCTTCATAGAAAAGGATTCACTTAGCTTCTTCTTGAGTACTTTTATTTCCTGCATGTTTTTACCTACAGCCAACATGTCATCAACATACAAACATAGGATAATATAACTTCCATCCTCAAATTTCTTTGTATACACACAATGGTCAGAATGGCATCTGATATAACCTTGCTCCATCATGAAGCTATCAAACTTCTTATACCATTGACGTGGAGCTTGTTTCAGGCCATACAAGCTTTTCTTCAGTTTGTAAACCATCTCCTCTTTACCTTTGACGTCATAGCCCTCTGGTTGCTGCATATATAGTTCCTCCTCCAAATCACCATGGAGAAATGTAGTCTTTACATATAACTATTATAAGTGCAAGTCTTCTACTGCCACTATTCCAAGAACAGTTCTAATAGAAGTCATTTTTACTACAGGAGAAAATATCTCATCAAAATCTATACCTTGTTTCTGTGCAAACCCCTTGACCACCAACCGGGCCTTATATCTTTTCTTTCCTCCTTCTTCATCTTTAACTCTATACACCCACTTGTTCTGCAATGCTCTTTTTCCTTCCGGTAGCTTCACCAAATCCCAATTCTAGTTCTCCATGAGAGACTTATGCTCCTCATCCATGGCTTGCTCCCACTCCTTACTAGCATCTACCTGCATTGCTTCATCAAAGCTCTCTGGCTCTCCACTATCATTGAGTAATAAATAATAAAGAGAAGGAGAAAACCGTTCAGGTTCTTTTCTTACCCTAGAAGACCTCCTCACTGTAGGAGTTTGGGGTTCCTGTTGAGTCGGTTCTTGAACTAATTCATGGGTCATAGTCCCATCCGGAAGATCCTCTGCCACTGCATATTCTTTCTTGGATTCTTCCATGTTTTCCTGCAACTGTTGCTTATACATGACTTTCTCATTAAAGACCACATCCCTAGACCAAATGATTTTCTTGTCCTTAATACTCCAACATTTAAACCCAAAGTCATCACCACCATAACCAATGAAAGTACATTTTTCTAATTTAGCCTCTAGCTTGGTCCTATCATCCTTGTCTATATGAACAAACACTTCACATCCAAAGACTCTAAGAAATGAATAATCAACTTTCTTACCATACCATGCCTCCTCAAGTATGCCTCCATCCAAGGCACTTGAGGGTCCTCTGTTTATCAAGTACACAGCTGTGCTCACCGCTTCTGCCTAAAAAGAAAGAGGCAGTCTTGCATGTAACCTCATGCTCCTAGCATGTTCCATTATTGTTTTCTTCATCCTTTCTGGTACCCCATTCTGCTGTGGAGTTCCTGGAACCATCTTTTTCCTGCGGATTCCATTCTTAGAACAGTAATCATTAAATTCATTGTTGCAATACTCCCCTCCATTATCTGACCTAAGACATTTTAGCTTAAGACCTGTTTCATTTTCTACCAAGGCTTTCCATTTAACAAAAGTGTCAAATACATCAGATTTGTTTCTAATACAATAAACGCAAACTTTCCTTGTTGCATCATCAATAAAAGTAACATAATAACTTGAACCCCCAAAGAGATGATACCTGAGCCGGCCCCCACACATCAGAATGTACCAGCTCTAACTTACTCTCTTTCTTCATAGGTCCAACCTTGAGAAACCTTACTTGCTTCTGTTTCCCATATATGCAGTTCTCACAGAAATCCAAACCTGTTTCTGTATATCTAGGCAAATTCTTCTTTATGATGTTCATGCCCTTATGGCTCATATGACCGAGCCTATAGTGCCATAATGTTGTATCTGCATATGAAGCCACAATATTACAATCATTAGTACTATCAGTGGTTAAATACAAGGTTCCAACCTTCTTACCTCTTGCCACCACAAGAGCACACTTGGTAACCTTCCAAGAGTTAGCTATAAATATCACAGTACAACCATCACTTCCCAATTACAATGTCGTTATCAAATTTCATCCTTAGTGGAGGCACATGTCTAACATCCTTCAATAGCCATGTATTCCCATTCTGCATCTTAACCTGAATAGAAACCTTTTCCAACTATACTGCAAGGCTCATCATCACCAAGAAAAACATGCCCAAAATCCCCTTGAACATAATCAACAAAATAATGCCTATGTGGAGTAGCATGAAAAGAAGCCCCTGAATCTAAAACCCAAGATTCAGTAATATTATGTAAAGAAAGAATCAAAGCATCCTGACATACATTACCCGATTGCCACATTTTCCTCCTTGTTTTCTTCCTATTGTTTCTTCTTATCCCGAGGCTCCCAACATTCCTTATTTGCATGCCCAAGCTTTCCACAATTCCAGCATACAATCTTGCTTCTTGGATTTTGACCTTGCCCGATCCTTTTAATTTTCACATGGTTTCCTCTATTCTTCTATCTCCCTCTAGTTTCCACTGTCAAAGCATTTCGCTGAAGTAGAAGATTCACTCAGAATTTTTTCTTCACATTTCCTCACTTAGAATCACCCCTACAACATCCTCAAACTTCAACTTTGAGTTAGCTGGAACCAAGTTGCTTACCGCCATTACCAAGCTATTCCAACTCTCAGGTAAAGAGCACAAAACTAATAAATCCCTAACTTCTTCATCAAATTCTATTGTAACCAAAGCTAGCATATTTACAACCATATTAAAATCATTTAGATGATCTGCTACTGAAGCATTCTCAGACATCTTCATATTAAACAACTTTTTCATTAAAAATGTCTTATTAGAGGTAGAGGGTTTTTCATATAACTTCCCTAATGCATCCATCAGTTCTTTTGTATTCTTTTCCTTTGAAACATTAAATAATACCGAAGATGCAAGACACAGCTGGATTTTCCCAAGTGCCTTCCTATATAGCAGATCCCATTCCACATCTGTCATGCTCGAGGGTTTTTCACCTTCTCAGATAGTGGAGTATAAAGATCCTTCTAATAAAGGTAATCTTCCATCTACATCTTCCAAAGACTTAAATTATGCCTGTTGAATTTATCAACCCTAGATATTTCATCATCTACTATAGCTCCCACTCAAGATAAAAATTTCCCTACGATTCAACACTTCAGCAAACCAAACCAGGCTCTGATACCAATTGTTAGGAAATAAGGGATAAAATATGCGGAATAATCCCTCACAAAATCGCAACAGTAGAAACTAATATGTAGAAATTATTACAAATCTCAAATAAAATTGTAGAATAAAATAACACAACACAAAGAGACAGTATTTAACATGGTTCACCCAATTTGGGCTACATCCACCAAGAATTACTCAGGGTTCATTTTAAGACACCTCTATAAAATAGTAGGTGGAAAATACCTGGCGAATATCCCCAGAACCAGTTTCAGCGAAAGGTGAATTTGACAGTATTCCAAAACCAAATTTTTACCTGGTTTTTCCTGGCTACATCATTGACGAGTGACAACAAGACATCAATAATAATCCTTGATGTGCATCAATGGAACGTCAACAGACTTGGCTAACGCGCGACAACAAGACGTCAATAACATTCTTGACGCACGACAATGTAACATCAACGGTCTTTGTTGACGCACGTCAATGAACCCAGTTATCGCGGGTCACTACGTTCAGCTGACGCACGTCATTAGATACATTTGATGCATGTCAATGCGCTATGTTTCCGTCATGTTAACTGAATCTACTGACGTGTGTCAACAGGTTTTATTGACGCACGTCAACAGTTCATGTTGACGTGCGTCAATACAACCAATTGACGTGTGACAGCTGGAGCCATTGACGTGCATCAATTGAATGTCTCAAATGACGGGTGAATGTGTTTAGTTGTCACACGTCAACTGGAGCTGTTGACGCACGTCAAATGGTGTTGTTGACGTGCGTCAACTGGGACTATTGACATGCGTTAATTCGTTCTGTTGACGTGCGTCAACAGTATCTGTTGATGCGCATCAATAGAACCAATTGACACGTGGCAGCTAAGACTATTGACGCACAATTTAGCCTATAAATACCCTTTGACAGGTCATTTTCTCGTTTACACCTTCCCGCTCTTGAATTTTTGCAGGTCTCAATCGTTATCAAAGAAGAGAATCCAACCACAACTATAATGTCAACTTCACATGCTTCCCAACTGCAAGCTCAAGAAAAAAATCGAGAAGAGAATCCAATTCAATCCATGGCCAAGATCATATACAGGAATCCCTTATGCCCTCACATCCATACATTTTAAAGATGTCTTCAGAATATAAATATTTGATGGATGCGTGTGAATTTACAGGGCTCGTTAATATGCCCCATTTCGAAACAGATCCGGATATTTTGAATTACCTTCTGTCATCCTATAATTCAGAGGATGGCCTTTTTTATGTGACTCTGAATGATTGCCGAATGTTCCCATTCAGTATCGAAGCAAATGACATCCATCGGTTTATGGGCCTTCCGTTCAGAAATTTACCAATTGTTACAACCAAGGCAACACTCCTGGAAGAAGACAAGAAATTTCTCAAATCAATGTTCGGTTTCCATGTTGATTGTAAGTATAATTCAGTTTTAATTCATATTTTTTAATCTGTTTTTTATTCTGATACAATTTTCACTAAATTTATACTAATTTTCACTGTTTCGCATTTGCAGCCCATGTCAATAAATCCAGGCGTGGTTTGGATACGCAATCAATTGCACACCACTTTCTTGCTGCACTTATTTCATTTTTTCAATCCAGAATTGTTTTACAAGGTCGCCAAACAGATATACCAAATTGGGCCATTGCATACATTGTTGCCACTATCTCAAAACAAAAATTCGATTGGTGCACCTATCTATCCAAAAAAATAAGAACAGACCTAAAAAATTCAAAACTTTCAGAAAAACCTGTCATTTATTCAACAAACTATCTCCTTGGCCTTTATTATGAGGCACTTTTAAATTTAAAAGATAAAAAAATTCCTACTTGCACTGACGAGGAGTTGATGAAGTTCTCAATTCCATTTGAAGAACAACAGGTATAAACTATTTAGTTTGTATTTCAATTTTTGACATTACACTGCACAGTTATTAACACTTAAATTTTAATTTTTTGCAGAGAAGATTTATTGAAGCCCTTCCTGAAAAAAGGTGTTATCGAGAGGAAGAGGCCAACAACATGTTGAGGCTTCAGGGGACTCCCAATCTGAAATGGAAGCTCACTCCTCTCCAAACCCTCAACAGTTTGAACTCATTAAACGCCAGAGAAGTAATACCTTCTCATAGATTATTTAGAAATTGCAAAGTTGCATATTTATTTTTCAATTTAAATTTTAACCAAATGAATTGACAACATTTAATATTGATTAATTGCAGGGACTTTGGAACATACACTTGTTTCAGAAACTCAACCTTCTTCCCCAACTCACTCCATACAGTCGCATGCATTCATATCTTCTGAACAAGCCCTGAATACAACTCCTACAAGGCCACCCTTAGCACCGAGAAAAATTACCCCTCGACAAGAAGGTACAACTTTTTGATAGTACGTTTAATTTCGTAGTTTTTGCCTTTTTGAATTGTTTTCGTATTTTTTCATTTTTTCTTTTACTTTTTAGCACATGTCAGTCCTAATCAAACCACGTTACCGACACCCACTCAACCAATAATTTTTAAAATGCCAACCAGAGGAATAGTGAAAAATAACATTGGTAAACACATGCCACTTGCTCCGGCCCCTAGTGGGACACTAAACATTGCCTCCTCCTTTCGAATTTCAACTCTCTCACTTGGTGGCTTGCCCAGTGCAACGGGCATATCAGTTTTGAACAATATAAATTTAGATGAAGATTATTTGGGCATTGATAGCAATGACCCAACTGGTTTTTTCAATACCCGTGAGATGATTCAAGGCCAGCAGGTATACTTCAAATTTCAATTTAAATATGCTTTACAATTTTGAATTACATTTTGATTTATATTTATTTATTTAAATCTTGATTTATTTTTTCACAAACAGGATTAGTCCACCCAAAGGTAGAAACAACTAGCAGTTGATCTTGCTGAAAGCCCCCATACTTCTCCAGCAAGATCATCTTCATCAGATTCAGATAGTGAACAGTTGCTACCTTTTCCTTTGGAGAACTTGGTTATGATTGTCAATCCCATGTCAGTGAGTTTATTCTTCCTCATATCAATCAGATTATAGAATGGGAGAGAAGGGCTAAAGTTCTTATAAATGAGATTATGAGTCGTTATGAAAATTATTGGCATCGGGATAGTTTATACGCTGCAGTCCAGAATCAACCTGCGAAGATGGATTCCTTACTTACCCAAGTAAGAAGTGGGACTGTCACGTATAACAACAACTATAAAGATGACATTTTAGATAATTCACTAAACAAATTGGAAAATATTAGTGCCGAGGCCCAGGCATATTTTAACAAATGGTCCAAGGACAAGGATTTGGTAGCAATTGCAAATGCCGAAAGAGATAGAGCGGTTGTAAGTACTATTACATTCAAACAATCATTCTTGTTAATTTGAAATTTTAATTTTTTAGTAATATTTTGAATTGACATTAGACTTTTTGTGCAGTTGAAATATGAAAATTTGAAGAGTCAGGCGAAGGTTTTGCAAGTTCACTTGGAAATAGCAAATAACAGTTTATCCGCAGCAAAAAATTTAAAGAAAAATATTGTTTTGGTTAACAAACAAAACAATACACTAAAGCGGATAATTAAAGAGCATGGTTTCGACCGTGACATATTATTCAAAGCTAAAGCAGCAGCTGATCCAAATTTTCTGTTGCATGGAGATGTGACAAATCAAGAAGAAAGAATTTAAAAAAATCTGGACAGTGCTACGGAAGATCTTATAAGTTCAGGGGTTATTTCTATTGTTGGGGAAAGGGGTACAGCCACATTGGAAGAAGCCGTTAGGGAAGAGAGCAGAGGAGTACAATTGGATAAAGAAAAAGAGGGTTGAAAACTAGAAACTTTTATTATTGTGGAAACTTTAAATATTGAATTTGAAAACTTCTACTATTGAGTATGGTATTTGAATTTAATTATATGGATTTATATACAATTTTTAATTTTAATTGCATTAGATGGTGATTATCATGAATTATATGTATGTTTCTTGTTTACTTGCATTGTCATGAATTGTATGTGGACGTAGATGATGAATGATGATAATTGATAATTAATGATAGATGATGATGAAAGACGATGAATGACGATAATGATATGATATATATGGACGATGATCAATTTAATGTGGACGTAGATTTATCATCAAGCACAGTAATTCTTCTTCTCTAGACTTTTGAACTTGTTTTAAGATAATTATTCTCTATACTTGTAACGATATGATCATAATGTCATTAGAATGGATATAGATGATAAATAAATGGAATGTGTTATAATGGGTATAGATGACATTAATGATTAGAATGGATATAGATGACATTAGAACGAATAGAATTGTAATGATATGATTATGAATTATTTTAAAAAAATGGAATTGTTTTAATAAATTTAAATTAGATAAATAATTTTGTTAATAATAATTGTAGTGTCAGGACTCAGGATATGATAATGATATGGTGATGATATGATATATATGGATGATGAGGAATTTTATGTGGACTTATATTTAAAATTGTATAATGTATTGTTTATCCCACAGTTCAAAAAATATATCAAAGGATTTTGCACATATAAAAAATAAATTAAATATAATTTTAAGAAATCAAGAAAGAATCATCACTGGTAAGAAATTAAACATAATTACAAATATGATAGGGTTTAGCTTACCTCTTGTGTATTAGATTGCTGTGAAATCATCAACGGTAACGTGCTAGATCTTTATTTTACCTGGCATTGTAGATAGAGGTGTGAGTTGCCTGACATTGTCAGTCCTGAGAAGTGCCAGCAACATTTTTAAATATATAGACCAACAATATCTTTAAATAAATGTAAATATATAGAATTAGACCTGTAACATCTTTAATGATAACAAGAGCTGAAAAAATGTAAAGTAACAAACAATAAGATTATGTTGAAGAAGATACCTATTTAAAATTGAAATCATCACCGGTAATGTGCTAGATCTTTGTCTTAAAAAAATTCAACACAAAAAATGGATTAGTAGATAGATGGGTGAGTTGCCTGACATTGTCAGTCTCGAGAAGTAACAGCTTCCTTGGACGGATGTCAACCCACATTTTCAAAAAAAAAAACATTGTATTTATCTAAATGTAAATACATAGACCTGTAACATCTTTAATGATAACCAGAGCTGAAAAAAATGAATAGTAACAAACAATAAGATTAAGGGGAAAAAGATACCTCCTTAAAGTTGAAATCATCACTGCTACTGGTAATGAGCTAGATCTGTGTTTTAAGAAAACCCAACACGAGAAATGGATTAGTAGATAGATGGGTGCATTGCCTGACATTTTTAGTATATAGACCTGTAACATCTTTAATGATAAAGATAAAAGATAAAGAAGACACCTATTTAAAGTTGAAACAATCCATTATCAATAGCTTCATCAAACTCGATGTTGTCTTCTGTAGAATGTGATGATGAGCCAATTACACTCTCAAGGTTGGGAATATTTGTACTTGTAGCTGTATTATTCACACCTCTTCTTTCACAAAGGGAATTCCAGTGCACAATTGCTCTGTCGAACGAAAAGGTTTCGATGGAGTATCGAGAAACATAACACCTCATGTAACTTTCCAAATTTTTATCCAACCTGTTTCTCAGTTTTGATTTTATAAATGACAATGCACTGAAAACCCTTTCATCCTCCACAGACCCTAAAATCATTATTTGGCATAACTCATATAATCTGAAATATTCACTAATATCTTCTTGTAAGATAGAATTTTGATAGATATCTCGCCACACAGCCTTGTAATAGCACCACTTTAAGAAGGTTGATCTAAATTCTTATATTGGTTCCTCATTGTTGTTGCAAAATTTGCTGACTGAAACTTTAATAAATCGGCATTTAGTATACCTTTGATTTCCATACCCTTGAGCTCTAATGTCTTTGTAAATTGTTCCATTATTTTACCCATTGATTTATGGAAATGCTTTCTGACAAAGTCTACACGGCCACCTTCAGTATTCCAAAAATTAGGATTCATCACACCCATGGCTTCTAGAATTTTATCTTTACAAAAATGTTCCCTAATTTCTGATGACAAGGTTTCCGAAATTTTTTTAAGCTTTATTCTTGTTTTAACTATAAAAGACTTAAACAAATTACGTGTCACAGGAACATCTTCTCGTTCTGATCCTGTAATATCTTGACATTTTTACAAAATGTGCAGTGGTATTTCCCTCCCATTAACAATGATGCAGAGGTGATCATGGATATTAAATCTCAAAAAGGTGTTAGGATTTTTAAGATCTAATAAATCTTTCCAATTTTCAAAAACAGGTGCATCAAAACTATCCTGGGAACAGTACAATATATCAAGACTTTGACATACCATTTTTCTCATCCGTATAAAATCCACAATATAGATTAATCTGCCCTATGCATGCTTCATCAGTGTATTGATCTCCTTTAACATTGGAAGAATACCAACCAATGTAAGCAATGTCTCCAAATCAGTTAAACGGAACAACAAGTCCCTTGCCCTATCAACTTCATGACTGTATTTGTGCATGAAACCAACCAATGAAGGATACTCCTCACGAACTCTGCATGCAGGTTCATACAAAGAGATCCATCTAGTCTCCACATCCTTCAGAAGTTTTTTGCCATCTGTAATTCCAATTGTAAATTTTTGGAACTCGAGTAATCGCTTTGGGCTGCTTGACATATAGGCATGAAGTTCTCTTATAAGGTCTTCTAATTTTGCAACATTTTCGTGGTTGCTTACCATTTTATACGCTAAATTCATTCTGTGAGCCATATAGTGAATTGGTAGCATATATGGGGCCACTGTTGTTTGTAATCTAACACAAAGCCCTGTTCGGTGACCCTGCATGACAAATGCACCATCTGCTCCAATGCATACTAACTTCGTAGCAATTTCATAATCAGTCATTCCAGCAACATCTTTCAAATGAGAAAAAACAATTTTATATAGGTTTTCGGCATTACAGTTTTCAACCATTTTCATAACACCCAATAGATGAGGTTTCCTTATATGATTTTCTAAAGTATAGATGTGGATACATACCCATGCGGTGTTGTCGACTACCTGCCACTTCATCAATTGAAAGAGAGATAAAGTTTGCTTTTTTTACATTCTCTTTCAAATCTTCCTTCTCTATCATCAAGAGGAATTTTTCCATTTCCCATCCACTACTTTCAGACCAATGAGACTGAGGTACATTCAGCATTCTGTTAAATTGATACAAAACTTTGAAATCGCTCTTCCTTTTTTTAGTATTTGAAAAAGAGTAGAGAATTGTATGAATTTTGCATGTAGATTTGTTTCTTTCATCTTACCAATATGCGATGTGATCGTTCCTCCCTTTTCCAATAGATGTCTATGTTTTTTCTGCTCTGCCTCATATTTCGTTGCGTATCTAACATGCATGCATTCTTTTTCAGTTTTCCACCTATGTTTTGATTTTCTGGCCATCCGCCCCTGTTACAGATAAATATTGTTTTCCACAATGTTTTTCTATAGTGTCCAGCTTCAGTTACATTTTTTTTGCTTTCCCAATTTCCACGTACATATTGTACATGTACATTTAGATGGGATCTCTTCAGAATTAGATAATTGTACAGGTTCAATAAACAAAAATTTAGCTGCCCAATCAAACTTGTATGTCCTGCCAATGGTCCACATATTCTTGTTCGTTTTCAATGCTTTAATTTTTTTAGTAGAATTTTGAGCAATATCACAATCACCTGGTTTCCTCTTTCTTGGACCGGAGTTTGATTTTGATTTATGTCTTCCATTTTGTTGAGTGTTTGTATCTGTGATATATAGCTGCCCTTCTAGTTGCACCCCAACAGGAACAATATCTTCAAGATCTAGCATATTATCATAGGTTTCATTTGTTTGACTTTGATACTATGCAGAATGCATGTCCACCTCAATAATACCTTCCACACAATCAGTATTCTGATTCTTTGTGGTGGCATCTATATGATTGGTATTTACAATATCTGTATCCGCAGAGTTTCCAAAAATATTTGAAGAGTGATTTCTGAGATTTCTTACTTACTTTTAGGTTATTCGTATTCTTTGAGCTGGCACCTTCCATTATTCTGAAGAGAGTCCTACGTCAGCAAAAGAACCAAGTAGCAACTCTGTCTAGTGTCTGAGGTCTTGTCACGTGTCCCCTGTCTGAGGTCTTTGTCATGTGTGAACTTTGCACTTGTCGCGCGTCAACTTCTTTGCTCAAGTCACACGTCAACACTTCCTCTATCGCGCGTCAGTATAGCTCTTGTCACGCGTCAACAATGCCCTTGTCGTGCGTCAACAATGCATTTG
The DNA here is from genome assembly GCA_019776745.2 of Taxus chinensis. Classification (NCBI taxonomy): domain Eukaryota; kingdom Viridiplantae; phylum Streptophyta; class Pinopsida; order Cupressales; family Taxaceae; genus Taxus; species Taxus chinensis. The sequence goes on from CM034146.1 coordinate 878,841,212, forward strand.
TCGCGCATCAACAATCAAAGGCTAACAGTAATCTGAATCTCTGGTGCTTAAGGGTATGCGAGTTCAAATTTCATAGTATTGGTAATTTGGTAAGCTACTTGAGGTATACTACCCGGCAAATCACCTAGGTTTTTATAGGAGATGTTTTCAAATGAAGGCGAAGCTGACCCCCTAAAAAAATATACTATATATTTTAGGCGAACAAGACACTAACCCACTCTGAATAATTCACCTTTTCAAATTTTCCTAAAATGAAATTTTCGCCATATTACGAATATTCACCGCTAAAATTATCCCTGGAATTACTTGCTCAGATTTTATTACAAGCCATCTCTCTCTCAATACAATACCCAAATCTATTTGGAGCTATGCTCAACAAACTCTACAGAATTCACAATTGAATTCAAAACACATCTACAATGTTTCATTATGCATCTATCATATGCATAGAACCATATAAATAGACAACTGCTTATGTAGTTTTTCAAAATCGTGGGTATCAAAACCATGGGAAAAAACTGTCCCATAAACCTATGGGTCAAAATCCTACCCATATGAGAAAATCATGTTTCCCAATATATCGGGCACGTTTTAAGGCCCAAAAAAAATTTGGGGGCTGCGCCCCTGAACCCCAGTGAGGATACATGAAAAGTGTATAGTAATTTTAATGTACAGTCTTCAACACTTTCACACATGAAACAAACTCCACAACCTAACAATATCTTAGTAGAGGTAGCAATGATGGAAGGTGTGGGAGTGAGGAAAGCCATAGGAATTGACAAAGCAATGTTGGGGGTTGAAATTAAAGAAAATGGCAGTGTCAAAGGAAGTGAAGAATAAATGGGTGACCCAATATTTTCCCCAGCTGATAAAACTAGAAGTGATAAAAATACCTTGTCCATGGAAGGGGATGGGAAGGAAGAAATGATGGTAGAAGTGGAAGGAACTGATATTGGAAGTGATAATGGAGGAAGGGGAAGATGGGATGGATCCTAAATGACACTAGGAGATTCACTTCAACTACCTCAGTAACTGGCACTATAGATGTTGTAACCTTGGGAGCAGCAGACCTAGAAAGAGATGAGCCACCAACCACAAATGAGATCTTCTTTGGAACTATGGGAACCCTTTGAGTCGACCTCTTGCCTTTTTTAGGTGTTGGTTGGTTTACTGCTGATGTAGACCTTGTATTCATAGGTTGATTTTCCCCTTTGGGTGAGATTCCAAAGGTGTCTAACCAATAGAAATTTCTCCTTAGAATGGGTACCACCCTTTATTTAGTATTGTTTCACTCTTCCACATACCAATCAACCCATGGTAGTGGTTGATTGGCAATATTATTATCCCTGTATGAAGCATATAGGACCTCATCATTGTCCTGCAAGTCCTTTGGCACATCAGCGAATCCAAACTGCCACACTTCATCAAGAGTTAAACTTTCGTAATCCCTTTACCACATGATGTACTCATCCTGACAATGGATCCATATATCCTCTAATTGGGGTACGTGAGCACTAAACTTACCTGTCTCCCCAAACTTACCCCAATAGTCAAATTTAGTTCGTGGATGGAAAGTCCGCAGGGTTACCTCATCCATTTCAGCATCCACATTTTTTTCCATGTGGATAGTTGGGCAAGAATACCTTCTAATTGTAATAGGGAAATGCATTCCCACCTTGTGACGCCTATTTTGGATTTTATGGTAATCCAACAGCTGTCGAACCAATTCCAAAAGAATCCATTTGTCAGTGGCGCACCTCAGCAACTTGCTCGGGGCACCTATGAAACCTGGAATCTGAATGTAGGTGGATGTGGGAAACTGGAAGTAGATTTCTCCCCATTCTTGCACCTCTTGGAAAGCTTCATCAGAAAACATCTGATTATATAACTCTTTATCGAAACGATAGAGGACAATGGCAAAGAAAGCATTGTTGATTCTTTGGAAGTGCTTACTCCCCTCATCCAGAGTGAGTTGGGGATAAAACTCGTATATTTGGGATGTGCTGCAAACTCACCTGATATTCAATCCTACAAAATCCCCCACAGCAGCAGCTGCATATATTAGAAAAGATGTCATGTAGAAAGTCTTGGTTTCTGCCACCTTTCCCAACTCATAGCGAATGTTGCTACTAATATGTTCACCCCATCGGATGAACTTGTCATTCTTCTTGATAGTCACTATGTATAAGAACATCCATTCTTGGAATTCCTTTACAGAAGGAAGACCTAAAACTCTACTTAAAAGTATAATGAGATCATTGACTTCCTGAATGAAATCCAATCACTGTATGGTTTTGGGAAACTGGGTAAAATTATTAGTCAGGTAAAACTTCATCATGACCTTCGAGTATATTTCCTCTTTTTTATCCCAGTGCTCAACTACTATTTTAGGTGAGATAGTAGCATAATCTTGAATGTCTAGAAGTTTAAACAAGTCTTCAAAGAAGTCCAGGTCCAGACAGATCACCACCTTATCATCGTTCTCTCTTATCGACATAGATTCCTCGTTGTAGTGGGTTTTTGTAGCTAGGAAAAACTCTAGGCATTGCATGGATTCAAGAAAACTGGTGGCAAGGGCAAGACCACTGTCGAAGATGGCCTGCATCCATGGCTTTTTATTTGGGGCCTTTAATCTTTCCCAGAACTCAGGAAGATCAATTTTTCCTAGATCCGTGTCCCCAATATTTCCTAATTCATATGTCAAGCAGGATTGGGGAGCAACCCCAAGAAATGTGTACTTCATCTTCTCTTTTCCCTTCGAAGTGGAGGCAGACATAAAAACCTATGAATGTTGCAAAAACTCCAAAAACTCGAAAGAAAGGAAAATCTGAAATCCTAAACCTAAAAAGTCCAAAAGGAATTACCGAAAAAAATCTCCGAAAAAAATTTCCAAAGTCAAAGATCCTGAAAAACACGAAATTCTGATTCTCTAAAAACCCAAAATCTTGAATTCCTCTGAAAAAGTTTTCTGAAATCTAAATTTTTCCAAAAAACCCAAAACTGAAATCTCTGAAAAATATTTCCAAAGCCAAAAGTCTAAAAAAAATCTCTGAAAGCAAAAAATATCTGAAATTGGAAAACTCCGAAGGAAATCTCCAAAAAAAATTTCCGAACGATTTTCCTGCCTTATGATCTCTTGAAGGAATTCTCTAAAATGTATTTCTGAATGATCTCTGGAGGAACTACAAAATAAATGTTAAAATCTAAGATGGAACATGAGAAATGGGAAGAAGTACAAGTGACCTAAAAAGATCCCCTAAACATACTTGAAAACCTAGAGGAAAACTCACAAAACAAAGCATGGTGAAAAAGAAAGACATTACAAGAAAACACAAAGGGAAAACAAAAGAAAACCCAAAAAGGGAGAAGGAGGAGGAAAAAATACCTAAACCAAAAGAAAATAAAACTAAAAACATACCTTGAAAAAGATGCTACAAAGTACAAAAGTGAAATGTCAGAGAGAAAGTGTCAAGTAAAAATGAAAAGTAAAAATTTGCGTTTATATAGAAATCTCGATATTAATGGTAAAAAACTTATCCGTATGGAGGTAGGTGAGAATTAATCATGCATAGAATCTCCGAAGTTCCGAAACCTGAAAGCCTGAAATTATGAAAATTTAGGATTTCAGACTTCAGAAAAATGGAAAGCAAAAAGACGAATTGGCAACTAAAAGCCCGAAACCTAAAAACCCAAAAGTCTGAAAAATTCAGATTTTCAAAAATTCAGACTTTGGGAATCTTCAAGTAAAAATCCTTAAAATGACTCGAAGAACTCTGAAAACCTGAAACCTGAAAGTCCAAATTTTTCAGACTTTTCATAAATTCGTACTTCGGAAGTCCGAGAGGGATTTTAAAAAAATGAGCCAAAAAGTCTTAAAACCCGAAAACCTGAAAGTCCAAAAATTTGGACTTTCAGAATTTCAAACATTAGAAAATCTCAAATGCAATTCTGAAACTGATTTTTAAAAAATTCAAAAGAGAAAAACCCCAAATTCTGAAAATTGAAAAAAATTGGATTCTCGGCCTTAGCAAAATTTCATTGTGCAAGGATTTCTTTTAAAACATTAGTCTAACATATAGCCTTCTTCTGGGTAAGTTAAATGGTTAACAGTTACTATTGCTACTAATTTTATGCAGTTTCGTACTCAGCATCCTCCTCACTTTATTATGCCTAGGGCTGATCCAACTATCAATGTAGTCACCACTCACCACACTTGTCCTCCTAAATCTCCACCCATTTATATCCCACCACCTATCACTTTTATAGCTCCTACTACCACTTATGAGGGCTATGACATTATATAACTTAAGACTACACTGACCAAGATATCTCTTTGCGACTTCTTGTGCAATGCACCTAATTTTTTTCTTAAATTAGAGGCTTCCCTTCACTCTATCCATATTGAAAGGAATAATTCATCAGTGGCCTTCACACATCTCATTCATCCTCTCAAAAAAAATCCACATGTTATATCCTTTAGTGATGAGGACATATCGCCATTTGTTGTTGATAATCCATGTGCACCTTTTCTTATCAATGTTATCATTGACACCATTCGTATCAAGTGAGTACTCATTGACAATGAATCCTCCATTAATCTATGTGCTCACTCCCTTTTAAGTAAAATCATAATTAATGATAATCTAATTACAAAGAATTCCACTCTCATTCACAGCTATGTTTCCACTACTTGCACATGCCTAAGCACTATCATGTTACTTATACAATTTTTGCCTAAGATTGTTCCTACTATATTATTTATTATCGATGCCTTGTTTTAATTTAATCTCTTCTTGGGTAGACCCTAGATTCATGCCATGTGTGTTGTCCCATATATTGTTCATCACTGCGTTAAATTCTTACATAATGGTTATGAACATACCATTGTTGTCAACCCTGATCCATTCAAGTTCTGTCACATAGACCCCTTCCCTACTTTGTTTATTCCTCCATTGCAACTTATTCCATACAGAAATATTAGTACATATGATATTGGTTTGTCTAGTGCTTCACATCCTTCTTCCACCTCTTCCAGCATCCCATCCATTTCCACTCATACTACTAATATCATTTCACCCACCGTGTCTACTCCAATAAACACCATTTCTTCGCTCGTTAATGTTCCTCTCACTCCTGCATCTAGTTCACTTCCTACCAATATCCTTGGTGTTGTTATCTAGTATGAAAATGCCAACACTGATGATTCTAATGAGGATATTGATACAGTTGATCTTATTGATGAAAAATTTCACAGTCTTAATTTTACTCCTATTGAGATAGATGAGTTATCCTTCAATGATACTTTTGTTGTTATTATCCCTGGTGAATATCAATTCAAAAAACCCCCTCCTACTAATGTTATGGTACTTTATCGGGGTTTTGTCCATACATTGGATGTCATTTCACCTTCTTCTTCTCATGAGCAACATGCACATGTGCTTCCTCCTTTCACATGCACTTTGTTCATGAATAATTCTTATTGGCCACACATTCCACTCAATCCCACTTTCCCTGACACTGTTTTTGTATATGATGGCTTAGCTTGGCTAGGATTTGCATTGGATGATCTCCTCCCTCCATCACATTCTCCTCATCTATATCATTAATATGTTTGTATTAAGGCTTCTTATGGTCTTCGTGTCTTCCATCTATCATTATTTATTGGATGCACTTCTCACACATCTCCACTTACACTTGGGCAGTCTTGGCTGGACTACATTGGTAGCACTTTGGATCCTAATCATATTGATGTTTCATTCCCCATGCCTTTTGGCCATGTTTTTATTTGTAATGATTCATTTATCATCTATTCATAAAATCTTACTCGCTAGTATACACATGGTTTTTCATTACCACCTTTCACTGATGAATAATACGTAATGGGCATGTACAATATGTGCCACAATGGATATTTACGTGATCAACCTAATACTATAGCTTACCAAGTCTCTGACACATCTTCATTTGACTTTTACCATGACAATGATGAACTTTTAGATGTTGTTACTTGATTCTTCTTTACATCTTACACTTGGGGGCATCATGCTTAACTTCCCCCCCCCCTCTTAATATTATCAAGTGTCTCGCATTTCTACTATCACACTCCTTGCTTCATATTTCATCTTTCACATTCATTCTATATGCATTGATATAAACAACTTGTATCATCATTACCTTATGACGCAATCCCATTTTAAGGTTCACACTTGAATATTGAGGGCATACTACATTCATGAACCTCACACACTACACATTTCACGCTACGTACTTCACGATACACCACTCTAGCATTCAATTTTCACACATCATACTTCCCTATGACACACTCTAGTTCCATGGTTTATATTCAACTATTGAGGGTCTAAATGTGAAATAAACCTCACATTACTCACCACATTCACACTCTTTAAACTTTATGCTTCATTGATCTATCTATCTAGCGCACACATTTCAAACCATTTCCCGAAGACTCGCTCTTTTTTTATGGTTCATTCTTGACTATTGAGGGGGAATTTATAAATGAACCTCATCATGCATATTCATCCACATACACTTAGGGGGCATGCTTCCCCTATCACACTCACATTGTATATCATTTCATCTCACTCATTCATAACATACTACATATCTTGGTTGCACTTACTCTTGTTTGCTTTTACTTACATGTGTCTCATTATCTTTATATATATACACATGTGCGTTCACTTGGTATTTAGTTGTGAATGCATCATTTCTACAGATCTTTATACACATCATGGATGATTGGCACTATACCTCTTACCAGCCCCACCGAGGCTCCTAGGGGCATCTACTTTCGTACACACTATAAGTGTTATTGTTTCATTATTTACTATTTCATATTCTTACTATCATGCTACTTTATATCAAACCATACATGTCTTGACATACTTTTTATCTTTCTAACATGCTAACGAGTGCATCATGTGCAACATTTTCCTTGCAAGAACTATTTGCTACCATGTTTGTCTGCTACTTTGCTTGATACTATTTTTCTATTATATGCCATTATTTGTGGGCTTTTCCCTATGTCTTTATTGTTCATTTCTTGTATTATTTTGGTTGTTTCGGCCCTAATTGTCTTGTTACATTGTGAGTAATGTCCCATGTTTGAAACCTGATTTTCATGATCTACATTGTCTTCTTGTTTTCTAGATTACACTTTTTATTATATATGCATATTTGTCTTAATTGCACTAACACATGTTGTCATCCACTTTTTTTCATGTGCCTTGGTTTTTACCAAGCACATTCCCTCCCCCTGTAGGGTATAAATTTAAGGTAAGCATCTAGTCCTCTCCTTTGGTTGTATCCTCCTAGTGATGTTACATGCACCCCAAACAAGGGGGGCATACATTGGGTGAATCATTCACCCCATACAGTAGCTCAGAGATTTGGTACAAGTCTTCACATCATAGAATCATAACGGAGTTACAAACACTAAATGGCCCAGATTTTGACTTGGGTCCTTAGTTTAGCATAGATTCTAGTGCCTAGATATAGACATGAGTACTTGGGTGCTCCTGAACCTTCCCATGATCCTATGACTATGGGAATTTACAATAATTTTCTCATATCAACACATTTTTCAGCATTGCACAGAACAGTTTGCATAGTACAGGCACAATCCTCCAACAATTAGAATGCATTTTATCTCTATTTTCTACTTATATTAAACTGGAACAAATAATGGATCACACCATCTATTATGGTATATAAATTTTAGGAAACAGTCAGGGATGGAGAATAACACTAGACCTTTCTCCCCAGAACTCTTTCGTCATGGCATGATATCACCCAAAAACTCATTCTTCTACAGCATTTTTAGGATCTTTTCTATCATTTTCATTCATCACGAATCAGATGCACATGTTCCTTTTACTACTTTTTCACATTATTACATACTTGGATCAAATTTTTCACATATACACGACTTTGACTACTCTTTCCCTCTTCTTTTATAGTTCCTTCCTTAATACGCAACAATAAGCAACCCCACATCAAGTAAGAACAACAACAAGTAAAAACATGGCATAAATCATACGCTTCACTCCTAGGGTCACTTCCTCTTCCTTAGCTTCCACGCTTCATTTTTATCACTCCACGCTTTTTCTTGTCTCCTTGTCATGATTTTTCCATAAATTTACATGGTTATTAGGTATGAATCTCTTATTTACTTTATGTTATTGAATATTCACTCAACAACATAAACTGGAGGTAAATGTAGACATTAAATCAAACATTCAAGTACATCTCTAGGTCCTAATCATATACAACTATTCATATGATGCCTAAGCAATAAAACTAGTAATTGAAAGCTATCTTTGTCCTTTTTACTTTGTTTCTAGTATTAATTCATGTCTTACACATCCTACCACCTAGTTTAATCTTCATTTCTTTATCTTTCTTGACTCTAGACACCAACGCCCAGTCAAGATGTCAACACCTAGGTGCCCTCATTCCCTTTAGGTGCCCGCGACCTCTTTGTATCTTACTCGCCCCTTTTGGGCCTCTTTTATCTTGTGGACATCTTGTTTTCTTATGGGTCACCGTTTTAGCTGTCAGTTAGGAAATTCAAACAAGGGAATCATATAAATACAAAGTTATGTGATCATAATAAAGGACCAATATCTAAGCATATATTATCATCACCTAAGGTTACATCCAAAGGCATTTTAAGAGCATAAAAGGAATCCATCTAGCTTCATTCAAGGGACAAGGGACTTCATTTTCTGCATACACACATATTAGGGGAAGTTCATTTTTCCATCCGAACATCTACTTACATTGCTACATATAGATATTGCTCACTATCAAGTACATCTTGCACAAGATCTTCCTAGGGCACAATTTCTACACACACACAAGAACTACATAGAGTCTGAGATGTAGTGCAGTGCTCGATTGTAAGTTCACTCTATTGGGTGATCGATAGGGTCAGTCTGACTCCCCATTTGCATATTTATTTTTTAGGATTTGATGTAGTTTGGGGTTTTGCAGGATATCATTTGTTTTGCAAGTTATATGTGAATTATGCGATTATCCAACGACATATAGGCGACCAAAGGCAAAGGTTAACAACCACCTTGCGACACAAGAAAAACCAATTTCCAAGCTCATGTGTGGTCACAGGAGCCCAATAGAGGTATTTTGCACCTATACGTCCTCGCCCTAGTCTAGGCGCCCTGGTTCAGGCTCATCCAACAGTTCTAGTATTGTCTGAGTTTGATTGTGATAGTTTGGTCCTCCTATTTATCAATCTTTCTATCCAGAATACTTCGGGATCAATTACGAAATTAGCTAAGTCTTCTATTCTCTCTCTCTCTCTTGCACCTAGGGTTTCATATTTCTTTAGCTTATTGCTTGTGTTGATTATGTGCCTTAGAATTTATTTATCATATGTGACTCTGTAATATCTAGGGTTTTTCAAAATTTTAATTTTTGTTAAATCACAAAGTGCAAAATTGAGTAGGTATGGAACTTTCCAGTAGGTACGGTAATGTTAGATGGTTTGGTCTTTTTCACACAGTTCTGTACAGTAATTTGTTGGTGGTCAGAAACTTCTAGTGTGCTTGTGAATGATTGTGTTGAGATTCTCGCTAAATCCCTAAGTGTCACACATTTACGAAACCCTATGTATGTTGCAAAACAACTTCAAATCCTAACGACATGTAAGAGACCCTATGAAAAGGTTAGTGATTGGGTTGGAGTGTAATCCGTACACTACCTACATTGACAATGTTAGGAGAGGCCTCAAACCACATGCAATTATCCACCTAATATGCAATATCTATATGGATGCAACTAGCTTCGAAAATTTGATCACTTAGAAGTGCAACAACGTCTTGGCATGTTTATCTTGACTTGACTTTTGAAAGGTCTCTAGATTGAGAAGGATGACTTGTGAACCTAGTTGGAAGTACTTCAGACATTTGCGGGGGATGCTCTTATATTGTGCTACTACTATGAAGGGATTTATGAGAGCTTAGAATGTATTTGGAAAGTATACTCTTGAAAGTGTCAAATGAGGTAAACAACGAGTTAGACTTGCTTTAATAGGATTTCATAAGTAATATTTCACATTAAGGACGACCTATGGGATATGAACCAACCCATAAAAAGATATCAAATTGAAAATGTAATCGTTTGGTAGATGGGGATGAAAACATCATCCTCATACCAACCCGTTGAACGGTTTGGTCCTAAACACCTAAACAAACGGTCTTATACATGTAGTCTGTGAGATTTTGCAAAGTTCTAACAAACGGTCTTATACATGTAGTCTGTGAGATTTTGCAAAGTTCTTGAAATGATGTCTGCGAAAAATATATTTCTTTGGATTGATGCAATTAATTCTATGAGCGACAAACTAATATTAATAGAGAAATTATGCAAGAGAAAAAATAATTGATCACCTAAACTTGGAATGTGCGCACAAGTCATACATTAATTGAGAAGCTCAAATTATCATTATCAATTATAAGTGTTTACATATGCTTAGAAAGATAATTACAATTATTTTTTGATAATCTTATTCAAAGTTAAAACTAACTTAAAAAACATTCTATGTATAAAGCAAACCAATCTCTTGTCAAATCATATGTTTCGACCACCCAAGATACACAATCTTGCACCACCTCCGATGATTGAAAATATATCATTTTCACAAAAGTATAGTTTTGATTTAATTTAAATCATGATAAAAAAATTGAAAATCAAGCTATAGTTTAGATAAGACATAGGTAAGTGGGCATGAAAAGTCAAGAGCCAACTCGGTAGTAGGCCCTCTAGAAATATATTTGAACACATACAAACACAAATTTAATGTTTCCACCTAACCATTGGTTGTAACATTAGCTGTTGCAATAAAGACATACATTAAAAGATTCATTTAACAATTATTGAATTTGTTTAAGTCACTTCAAAGCTTTGTATTAAAAAATATATGCACCTTTGTTTTCTATTGAAGAATAAAATAAGAATTTAGGCACCTTCTTCCCTCGCATGTGAACTGCATATGAGTTGGAGCAAGTTTGAAGTACAAGTTTTTCGTGTCTACGTGGACCCCTCTCTTGGCATTTAAAAAAGCAAAAAAACAGAAAACAAAAATAGCTGTCCACGTCACACCCAAAGGACAGCCGAGCATGTGCACTTACGCACAAATTATTATACCTATGTTGACATGGCACACGAGCATGACCACAGGAATACCATGAACAGGCCAAAATCAGTTTGACGTGGCAACTTATAGTTGAATGAGTTTGGACATATATTCAAACTTGGATTCGAAGGGATATGTTTTGTGTATGTACCCAAAGGATACGAAATTTGTGAATATATTTATGTTCTTTTAATAGTAGTTATAATAAATTAAATGTTAGTTTTAATAGTAGTTATTTTTTTTATCATAAAGTATGTCAATTGAATAAAGATGTATTTGTTGGTCAAAAGTTTTAAAGAGGCACTCCAAATTGACATTGAGAGTTTATAATCACACAAAAAAATCCAAACTATAAATTAGGTGAATTTGACTTGAGATAGTAGGTAATTTTTAGAAGATTTTTACTGTAGGGATTTTTGTAATCACAAAAGTCTTATCAATCTAAAAAGACTAAAAAATTTATTAATTATTTTAATTAAATATCTAACAAACTAAAGATGCATGAATATGTGGGGTGAAAACTATCTAGATAAGTCCTTGGTGCTACATAAAGTGTGTATTTGGAGGAAAGCAGATCCTTATTACTATATCCTTACAACTTACTCCAAGAAATACACATCCATTACATTCATGTTGGTAAATTCTTTTGATGAAATAATAGTTATATTACTTGAAAATAAATTAATATGCCTATTCATTAAAAGAGTACAAAATATTGAAGCACAATATGCATACCATCACCCTAGGCTATATATGTGACCTAGAAATAAAGTTTACATAAATACAAAACTAAAAAAATCAATTACAAAACAAGAATATTATGCAATAGTAGAAATAAGGATAGTCAAATGAGGGTTAATGTCATTAGGCTTGCGTTTGTATACACTTAAAATTAGTTGACCACTATTACTAATATTCATCCTATATATAAACCTTACCTTCTATCACATCCCACTAATATTTACTTAATCTCTCACGTTACAACTAATTTAATCCTCTAACATATTTTGGGAAGTTAATACTCCGTAGACCACCTACCCTCTAAACTATCTAGCATCTCCTACTAAGTACCCTAATTAAACCCACATTAGCCACTAATTAAATATATAATCTTTTAAGATTTAATCCAAGCTCTCTATCCCCCACCTTCTACAACTCTTTAAATCTAGAACCTTCCCAATTCTAACACATTCCACGAATTTAAAAATTCATGGAAAATCCCCTTCATCTAGAACCTTTTAGCCTCACATCTATTCTCAGCCATTGATTTCCATCCTACATGGATCAATTGCAACAGTTCATTCTTCTATAAATTCCTCCATCACCTCCATGGAAACGTGAATTTGAAATGTGCAACAGTGCATGCCAAGCCTTTGCTAATATATAAAATTAGATAAGCTTATATATAATCTTACATCCTTGAGAACAATCAAGCATCCAACAACAAAGTGTTATCAAATTTTGGAGCCACCAACTAGTAAGCAACAACCATCCATTAAACAAATTTGGGCACATCCATTCCAACAAATGAGCAATTTGACATCAAGGTAAAGTGAGGTAATATCTCATCCAAGAATGTGATTATCTTGATCATATTGTTTCATTTTCCCAATCAAAGGTGTAGAATTTAGTTCTAGCCTGCATAAAGTTTAATGGGTTTCAAGGCTTCTTATATACATGCAGAGTTAAACTTGCACACATTTTGGCATGCTCAGTCAGACTCTCATGCACTCTCAAAAATTCATGTCTAGTTATCAAGACCTCACTTGTAAGATGTGAAGAAATCAGAGCTAAAAGGGTGCAAAAATTGAAGAATTTTTGTTCTTTCTTGACATTTTCCATGTTCACTTCTATAGGATGTTTTCATGGCTATAACATCATTATCATGCATGATGATGTCATTTCTTAATGGCCTTAATCATTTTTGTGAGTTGTGTGCATGTTCCAGGTGATAGATGTTTTCAAAATTGAATGAGAAATTTTTGGCATTGACTACATCACTATTAGTTACTACGTCGTTATTGATACAAACCACGTTATTTTCACGAAGGGATCTTACCATGCCATTTTCATGGGTAATCCTAACATTTGTTATTGCAAGTTTTTTGTTTCAAATTATCTAACTTGAATTCATACTACTAACTCTCTATTTTGTAGTACTGGTTGGTCCAATGGATAACATAAATATAATATTTAGATTCTATCTTATTTTGTTTTTTTGTATAATATTGTATATCATTGTACTACTTTGTGTGCATACCCATAACTAAATTTGATGGGATTTACAAGTAACTTCACACAGAGTGACACATTTACTTTTTTACAAAATGGAGGAAGTATTGGAAGTTTAAAATAGTCGCTAAGAGGTGTAATTATCATGAGAACTCCCCCCTCAATGACAAAAATGAAAGGCACTACAAGGCATGAAACTTGTAAAAACTTCATAACACATAATGGCTTGGTGAATATATTTGTAACTTGATCTTTAGTTGAATGGAACTTGAGATCAATATCATCATTTAGGACTTTATCTCAAATAAAGTGCATACGAACTTTTAATATAGTTTTTCCTTTGATGTTGCAAATAGATTCTTTGCAATAGAAATGCAACTCTAGTTGTCACATAGAAGATTAGTGTTCCCTTTGATTTCCATATGCAGTTCATCCATTAGTTTTTTTTATCCACATATCTTCTTTTTCCACTTCCATAACACTTCTATATTCTACTTTAGTAGAGGATATAGACATTTTTGGTTGCTTATTGCTGCTCTAAGTGATGGCATCTACACCAAACTTGAAAACATATCCAGAAGTAGACTTTCTATTTGCATCATCACCAATATGATTAGAACCACAATAACCAAATAATTATGCATCATTAGAAGAAGAATAAAACAAACCATAATTAATTATTCCTTTAATATATTTCAAAACTCTTTTTTTCCATTTTCCAGTGATCCTCATAAGATTATTTCATAAATATTTAAGAAAATCCTATTGTATAGAAATATATCAGGGTCTAGTAATAGTCAAATAAATTAGACTACCAACTAGTTATCTATACAGAGTATGATCAAACTTATTACAACACTGGTTTGGGATCTAATTTAGACACCAACTTCAATAGGAATGTCAATACATGCTTACAATCAATTCATTTTAAATCTTGTAAGAAAATTCATCAGCATACTGATATTGAGATGTAACAATGGACTTATGATCTTGAAATATAACTATTCCAAGAAAATGATTTAATCAAACCTAAATCAATCATTTCAAAATTTTTTTTTTAACTTTTCTTTGATATTAGCAATTAAATTTCTATCATTGACTATTAATAAAAATATCATAAACATATAAGACAATTATGATAATATGATTATTTTCAATCTTAACAAATATATCATTATCAAAACAACAGTTAGAGAAGCCAAGATCTTGAAATAAACTATTGATTTTAGCATTATAAGTGCAGTCAATTTTTATACCCCTTAACAAATAAGGACAATCCCATGCGCGCCAACCTATCACCCAACGGGCACTGGGCGCTCACTCGAGGCATGGGCGGGCATTAAGCCCCTCTTTTACAAGAGTTGTGCAAGAGTGTATCATATATGTGTAATAGAATACATAAGAGACTTCCTATTCAACTAAGAGCTTCGATTAAATGCTACACTAATATATTCATCCAAACAAGAAGCATATAAAAAGATAGATCTGAACCATGAGGGAAAGAGGATGCATAATGATTATACTCATTCATATAACAAAAAGAGATGTGTATGAATTGCAAACCACATATATTCATAATTGAACATGTACAGTAATCACATTACATTTATCAAGGTCATTACAGACCAAAATGATAGTGTAGATTAGAACCATGTAGCAAGACTGAACTTACATCCCTTACAAGGAAAAATAAAAACATGTACCCCTCCCTTGATACATAATTATTCCTACAGATCTCCAAGTCCAACCCATAAGGTTCTCCATGTATTTCTGTAGAGCTTTTCCTCTCATTTTCTCTCTCTAATCTTCTTTCTTTCCTTTACTGAGTGCTTGTATTTATAGCTTTTCTCAATTTCATTAAGCCTTTGCAATACAAATTTGTTGCCAAGTGTCCAAGGTGGTCATCCAAGGTAGCATGCTTCTTCAAGCTCGAGCTCTCCACTCTTTACAATGAGGGCCTTCTAGAATCTTCCATCATAAGGTATATTCCTTTCTAGGCCACCATGTTGCCGAGCTAGTACCTTATCCACTCTGCATGCATAGTCGGGTCACGCTTTTCTCGTGTTATGTTTGTTACACCAAATATGGCTAAGTCCCAATCTCTTCCTTACATGTGCGCCACTTGTTCTACTAAACCCTCCTAGATTCTTCTTGTGTACCCTTCTTCAAATAGGCCTTGCACACCCACGCACCTCTCTGTACTTGGCCAATAAATTAGGGGCCCAACACCAAGCTCTAAGATTTTTTTTTTGAGACCATACAAAGAATTTTTGAGCTTATAGACATAAATTTCTTTACCAAGTTCTTCAAAACCTTTAGGCTAACGCATGTATATTTCTTCTTTAAAGTCACCATTTAAAAAATATTTTTTAACATCCATTTAGTGAATCTCCCAACCATATTAGGCAGCCAAAGCAAGAAGAATTCTAACAGTGCTCATCTTAGCTACATGAGAAAAATTCTCAACATGGTCAAGACCAAGTTTCTAAGTGAAACCATGAGCTACCATCCTTGCCTTAAATTTTTCAATTTCTCCAACAGATTTATACTTGATCTTGTATAACCACCTATATCTTACAATGCTTCTCTTAGAATGAGGGACAAGTTCCTAAGTATTTTTTTTAACTAAATCATTGTATTCATCTTTCATAGCCTGAATCCTTCTATCATCTTGACAAGATTCTTCAAAATATTGTGGTTCAACCTCATAGAGGGTCATCAAGGCATGATAATAATGTTGTCTACAAGTTACCTTTCTAAGATTAGAAATTTGAGGGTCTTGAACAATACTTTGAGCCCATTTAGGAACCTTGTGATGCAAGAAATTTGAGATGAATCCCCCTCAAACTCCATCATATCCAAATTGGGATAATTATTCTCTTGAAAAAAAATTCCATAATGTTAGGAGAAATATTATCTGGCTCTTTCTCAGGAGAAACAGAGGAGGATTCATGAGAAGCATCACTTAAAGTCTTTTCTAAGACTTTAACATTTCTTTTTTCAAAAATTTCATACTTGAAAGGATTATAAACTCTCATCCCTTTAGTTCTACAACCATAGCCAACAAAGACACGTGAATAGGAGGTTGGATCAAGCTTCTTCCTTTTAAATTTAGGAATAAATATAGAAGCAAGGCTACCAAATATTCTTAGGTGAGAGATATTTGGGTTTTGTTTTGTCCATACTTCCAAGGGTGTAGTTTGATGAAGATATTTTGTAGGAACTCTAATAAGGATATAGACTATAGTATTCATGGCTTCTACCCATATAAATGTAGGCACATTATATGCATGAATCATAGTCCTAGCCATCTCTAAGACAATCATATTCTTCCTTTCTGGAATTTCATTTTGCTGAGGGGAATAAGGAGTAGTAAACTCTCTTTGAATCCCACATGACACACAATAATCATCAAACCTTTTGCTGTCATATTCACCTCCATTATCAGTCCTAATTATTTTAATTTTCAGATTAGAAGCATTTTCAACTAAAGCTTTAAATTCCTGGAACTTAAACAAGACATCAAAATTTTTATTAATAAAGTAAGACCAAGTCATTCTAGAGAAGTCATCAATAAAGAAAATAGCATAAAAATATCCACTACGAGAAGGAACTCCAAATGGACCTCTCACATCACTATTAATCAGCTCTAATAGTTGAGAAGAATTGGGATGATGAAGCTTGTGAAATGGTTCAACATGTTGCTTACCACATAAGCAAATTTCACATTTCTCATGGTCAAATTTTAATTTAGGGATACCAACAACAAGATTAAGTCTAGAAATTTCATATAGACTTTTTAAATTTACATGACCAAGTCTTTCATGCCACAGCCGAATATCATTCCTAGATGAATAATAAAAACAATATTCAAACACAAATCCATCAAAAATATATAAGCCATTTTTCTGAATACAAGAAGTAATAACATTACTGAATTTATCTTTTACATACCATTTACCTTACAAAAAAATAACTTTATATTTTTCTTAGTAAGACAAGTTTATTTTTCAACTGAGGAACATACAAGATATTTCTAATTACACTATTTGACAATTTAACATTGCCACAAGATTCATATCTAATCATGGAGTTATCTCCTAGATAGATCCCCTCACATTTAAATACATCTGAGAGGAAACTAGGAGTGCAAGGCATGTACTTAGAGACACCACTATCAAGAATTCATTCAGTGTTATTTGAAACTGATAGGGCGGTATACAAGGAAATAGGCTGTTCAACTTTGTTTGCATGATTTTTCTTCTAATCTTTCTTTTGACTGTTAGGATTGTTGTTTCTATAATTCTTAGATGATTTTTTATTTTTTACTCTACAATTAGACTCTTTGTGCCCAAATTTTCCACACGTGTTACAATTTTCATTAAATTTGACTTTAAAGTTTTGACTGTTTTTAGCATAAATAGACTCAGAATTAGCTTTAAATCTAGATTTGATATTAGATTTCTGATTATGATTGTTTTTATTCCTTTTCTGAGTAGGCTTAAGATTCTGAGAGAATAAATCTTGAGAAACAGACTCTTTTAAATCAAAATTCTCCATAACACGCTCTTCTTGATTTAGCAGAGAAGACAATTTTTTTAGATCATGAAAATCAGTCTCATTATGATATTTAAAATTAAGAATAGAGATATAGTTTATGAACTTTTCATGAATGTTAATTTGAATTATACAGTATAGAATCTTATCTTGAAACAACTCACAGTTACATCCATGCATCTGCATGCGAGTCCATATGACCTATAAGCATAAAAAATTTGTCTTTTATGCTTTGCAAAAGGATGGACAGGGCTTCATGTGATCTCTTAGAGAAGGAGCTAAGGTTTTTAGGGGTTTTTTTCTTCCATTGGGTCATGGCTCCACACCAGTCATAAGATCCCATAGCTTCCTAGCTATAAAACATAATTTTAATTTAAATCTCCAAATGTTATAATTCATTCCATTTAACAATTGAGACTTATCCAATGAAAAACTAGCAGAGTTATCCATTTTTAATTCTCAAATGACACTGACAATGAATTCAGCTAAAAATTTAAATCAAATAAGCCAAACCAAGACAAGAAACTAGTTACATATATTTTTATTAGATATATTCTTACAATTATATTAGCAAGAAATAGACAAACAGGCTGCAGAAGGTTGTAGAGAAAAATATCTAAGCTACTCAAATTTGGAATCTGTGAGACAAGGAACCTGAGAAAACTCGTAGAATACACACTTGAGAAAAAATGTGGAATGAAGAAAATTAGAAAACCTACGGTATAAAGGATTTTTGAAACCTGTTATATAAAGAAACTTTAAAAATCCACAGCACAAAGAAACATTGAACATAGTGACACAATAAATTTAAAAAAACCCACGGTAAAAATATCTTTAAATAATACCGCAAATCCTCTGGTAGACACGAAGTCGTTAAAAATTTAAAGTTGAAGCCTTTTCAGGTCCAAAAACATATTTTAAAAAAATTTCTATACAAAATCAACGACACACACAGAAAAATAAAATCTGACACCACAAAAAATAAATACACGTGTTAACTAATTGGATCACTTTTTCACACTCTGACATAATACAAAAAAATGCAAAGGAATGTGGACACAATCAATTGGTTTGCAACTGACAGAAACTGACAAATTCTTAGTCAAACAATGCCACTCTTCGAAAAACTAACAACCAAAAGAGGACACTTGGCAGCTTTCTACCAAAATTTAAATAGATTGCCTCGAGCAGAGTTAAAGTCCTCAAATAAGAATAAATTTGAAATAAAATTTAGGTTTGAAATATAAAGATAGGTTTCACAATCTTAGTTGTTAAGATAAATCGAAGAATGACACCCCGAAAGATAGAGTCTGACACTTGCGAAGACTAACACAGCAAAAAATTAATATACGTGTCCAAATATAATTTGTTTGCACTTTGCAGTGCTAATAAAATTACTAAAGAAAAATGGACACACATGGAGCCTTATTAATGGCTCACTCTTCAAAAAATATTTAAAAACGCAAAAAGGTGGCTAAATCTTATTGGATAAGCCATTGCCACAAAAAGAAAACTAAAAAATGTGACATGCAATGACACACGAAGTAATCCTATAAGATTAAATTTCACAAATTTCATAAGAAAAAAACCACAAGACTAACAGAGCGAAATATGAAGATACTTGGAGCAATCCTATTGGCTCAAATTTCATAAAGACATAAACAAGATATCAAAAAAAATGACACCGCAAAGAAACATGGAATTCCCTTATTGGCTCACGTTTCACGACTGACAATCAGATAAACAAAAAACATTGACAATGTGAAGCAAGATGGATCCTTCTGGTTGTCTCGGGCTTTGCAAAAATAAAATTTTCTATAAAAATATTGACAAGATGAAGCCAAATGGAGAAAAATGATTGGCTTGAGCTTTGCAGTCAATAGAACTTTGCAAAAAATGAAAAAAGATAATAAAATTGACATAGGGAAGCCACCTGGCAATCAATGATTGGATTGGGCTTCGTAAAAGTATATCTAGCAAAAAAAAGAATTGTCAAGTTGTGGAGGATTTAAATGCTCTGAACTAACTAGATCTAAAGATATATTTTGCATCCATAGACAAAAATAGCCCTAACGGCTATAGACGATGCAAAAACTTAAAATAAGTTCACATACGGTGGATTTAAACTGAAAATGACTGAAACAAGATGCAGAAGCAAAGATCTAGAAATCAAATGCTAAAACATAATCTAAACAACCATTTAACCAATATTTTCACAAGATATTTGGGTGGGAATCAAAATTTCAAACCTGGTTAGCTTGAAGATGATTGCAGAATTATTAGGGATTTACAGATCCATAAATAAACTTCAAGCTTCTTCACTACAGAAAATTAAAATCTACCATATCGATCCTACACACACCATAATCACTAGCTATAATACCATGTCAGGATTTATAAGGAATGAGTAATACGCTGATTATAAATCCATAATAAGTACCGAAGATTATGGATTATGTTATGCAGATTACAAAATGTAATAACGAGAGCTGAAAGAAAGTAACAGAGATAGAGACAAAGACATAACAACAGATGTAAGTGGGGAAACCTAAAGGAAAAACCCCATTGTAATAAAGCACTATTTGTATTAAGAATCTTGAATACAAATTTTACCCAGCACTTCCACTTCACTCATTGGTCTCTCATAGAATGAACTGTTGAGTGATTTCTTTCTATGCAATGCAATAATAATCATGGTTACCAACCAACTAATATGTTGTATCAATAAAAATGTATACGTTGGTTTATTATCAATCCCAAGAGAAATTTCCATGAGTCAATAGCTCTGCTAGTCACTCACTCTGTTACACACTTAAATGTGGAAGACCATCATAATAAATTTTAATACATAAAATTTAAGATAATGTGGGGCATACAACAGTGGTAGATATCCCACTTAACATTACTACCCCAAAATAGGATCAAACTTGTTCACATTTACCACATTTCACATATAATCAAGCACTTAAATGCACATCCTTTCAATTTGCCAAGATGAAATTAAAACACATTTTAATTTTAAAACAAACAAATTTCTCCAACTTTTTTTCATAATTTTCCATCCTTTTGCCACCTTCAGCTCATTAATTGTTGCACCTAAAAACAAATTTGTATTAGACTCACTATTTTCCCATAAAAATCAAAATTAATGCCAAGTAATAAATATCCCTCCAAAATTTGAATAATCCCTCCAAAATCTATGATTTCGAATTCAAATGGGATGTAGTAATATATATTGGATGAATATTGTTAATAATTCTTTTGTGAAAACAATTAGCAGAGCACATAACTGGTAGAGTTGTAAACCAAATTCAAATTTGCGAGGCCACATATACATGAGATAAATGATTGCTACCTTTTTGTATTCAATAAATGTCTAAATATGTGAAGAATGTCAAAAAATGGACATAATGTTGAATACGTGAAGAATGTTTGCATATACAATGAATATCTGAATCACTTACCTTAACATCTGAGGAATATTTAAATATAAATAAGTGTTATCTTAGTTTATGCAATTAATATTTGAATATATATGGTTAACTTTATATTGACCAACTGAATATGTGAATGACGTAAAAAAATACACATGATTTTAAATACAAGATAAATATTTACATATGTGAATCACTTACCTTAAAAATGTGGATTATTTGAATATAAATAAGTGTTATCTTTGTTTATGTGGTTAATATTTGAATATTCATGGTTAACTTTATATTGACTGATTGAATATGTGAAGGATGTCAGAAAAAAATAGAATGTTAAATACGAGAATAATTTTTGCATGTGCAGTGCATATGTGAATCACTTATCTTAACAAATGTGGAATATCTTAAGATAAATAAGTTTTATCTTTATTTATGTATTTAATATTTGAATACCAATTGTTAACTTTATGTTGACTAGATGTAAATGTGACCAATTTGAGAAAATAGACAGAATGTTAAATACATGAAGAATGTCATTTATTTCGGTGCCTTTTGTTTATTCCTCCATTTGTCATGAACTCTTATAATATAGTATAGTGATTGTCCAAAAAAAGGGTTTTCACCCATGCATCTGACATGTTGCTTTTCTAACCAAACATGCAGATCTACTATTTTTTCAGTGTATATTCCTTTATTTCAGTGCATTTTGTTCATTTATTGGAAATATAGTGTTGTTTGTGTAGTTAATATTTGAATATCCACTGATAACTTTATATTGGTGGGGTGAATATATACTAGAATTATTGAACATACATTGAATATATTGTTGTAACTTTGTCATTTTCTAATAAACATCCAAACCTTTAAGGTACACTAAAATTACTAAATATACATTGAATATGTTGTTATTTCAGTACATGTTCTTATTACATTGCAATTAATGAATAAATACTTATACTTCTAGGGAGGCCACATATTCAAGTGGTAAATGACAATTATCTTTTTACTTCCCCATTCACCAAAAGTAATGTTGTTATTGACTATATATTGTTGTTATTGAGTAATGGGTTTCATTCTGACCTGTTGCTTTTTCAACCATGCACATTGAAATTTTTTTTTAGTGTATATTCATTAATTCTAGTGATTTTGTTTATTCCTTTGTTTTCCGCAAAAGCTTCTAATACAACATAGAGATTGTCCAAAAAAACTGATTTATTTCACTCATGCGTCTTACAATTTTAAAATACAGTGTTGTTATAGAATGTATGGGAATTAATGAATATATATTTAATATACAATGGTAATTTTGTTATTTCAAAAAATGTATTAAATGAAAAAATTACAAGCGTATAGTCAATGTATATTCAATAATTTTATAGTATGTATATTCAATGTTCATATTACCACAAACTCTCTCAATTCAAAGAAATTACCACTAACCTTCAAATTGTATATTCAATGTATATTCAGTAATTTCAAGGTATATGTAATATGTGAATGTAGTATGAATTTTTGGCAATGTGAACACTGAATACCCATTTTTTAAAATCAAATTTGTGTAGTGAACTAAACAATTAATTTTCCCATGCCAAAAACTACTTGTACCCACATGGCAAGTGGACAAATTAGCATTTATTCTCAAAATAACTGCATTCAATTCACTTCACATCATCCCATACCACTCCACCTTCCTCCACCAACATCTTTTTCCTACGCACCATTTTTGCATTCAACATTGTGATTATTTACATGGCATTATATTTGATAGTGCGCATGCGGGGAGGATTTTGAACATTCCCTCCCCTTCCAACCTTTCGATGGAGATGAACACCCTTTCTACCTTGTAACTAAGCCAAAGATGAGGTGATCCCATTTCCATATTTTTTTGGATTTTTTCTCTCCAGGTTTCATACAACGAGTTTATTTTCAGGAAATACCAATTTTACAACCATATATTCATTCTATATTGAGTTGTTTCTGTGCATGTTCTTGTTTAATCAAGCATTGTCAGTTTAACCAACATATATTCATTCATTATTGAGTTGTTTTTGTGCATGTTCTTTTTTAATATTATGTTCGACACAAACTCTGTTGATTCATCATATTTTGACATTTTGTACACATTTCTACATAGGAAAATTTATTTTACTTTGTCCTAAATAATTGTAGGACACCATGGTATTCAACAGGAGGTTTGGAAGAAGGAAGTCACAAATTGACCCTAAAAAAAGGGTGCTACACTTAATTATATAGTTGACTTAGAGGAAGAGTTAGTTGAAACTAATCAAAAGTAACAATGTTAGCCCAGTAAAAATCACAAAACAAAGTTAAAACCAGCATCAGAGCTAGAGGTAACTACTAATGTTAGTGGGAAGCACACAACAACATCTAAAAAAGTGTGTTTTAGAACTAAGTGGATGATTGAAGACATCATTAGAGCACTACCCTGGAGCATCTCAACAAACAACTGAATAGATACATCTTCATGAGCCACTCCTAAAACTCCATAAGATACAAAAAATCCAGCTATATGTTCATCCATGTGTTCTTTTCCATCGCCATTGAATTTTGGAAAATACTTGTGTGACCCGTGTGGCAAATATTGCAGTGGTTGTGCAAATGCAAGATAACCAATAGTTGGATCCCAAGGGATCAGAGCCTGTGGTTGTTGTGAATCCATGAAATTTATTTGTGTAGGAAAATGAGTACCACTCAAAAATCATTCTCTACAAGTAGTATATGTGGTTAAATCTTGCATACCATGATTCCGACGCACAAGAGAACAACTGCTAACAAGTCTAGAGAAACACCTTTCCAGCGTGAGATTAAAATTATCTTATTGTATCTGATCAAATAAAGGATCAACTTCACCTCTGGCTCGGCTAGCTCGAGTGTATACCCTTCTTGTCAACTTGACTCTAGAAAGAAACAATAGAATAAGGAAAATACGGAGTCACCAATAGTATAGCAGGATTAGTCTTACTTGTCCATATCCCCAATGGAGTCACCAAAAATTTTTGGTTGGATATGTTGTCAAAGATAAAATATGAGGTTCAACCATAGTATGTAGGATAAAGTCCCTCCTCAAATAAAGGGGAGGTGCCTTGTTTATTACTAATATAATGCATGCCAAGGACTATTTACAATATATACACTAATCTAACCATTCGAGGTTGGGATATCATCCCAGTAGATTTTTTCTTGTTAGAAAGAAAGGTGTGTAAAGAGAGAGGAAGAAGAAAGACATGATTAAGTTTATAAGAATAAGAAGAGAATAGACATAAACGTGTTTTCTCTTAGGAAAATGTAGATCAAAAGATATTCACACGTGATAAAATAGTAATAATTGGTTGTAGATTTAATGAAATAGATATTAAAATAAAGAACCATTTAGTGCATTAAACTTAAGAACAATACCTCAAATGAAAAACATTCATTCACAACACAAATTTTGTAAAAGATATCTTCAATATTCTTAAAGAGTGAAATAGAAAACAAAAATTTTGTGTCTCTTCAACTTCAAGATCTAATTCATAGAAAAATATCCAACCCCTAAATTAAGCATCATTTTACAATAAATAGAGAATCAGAGAGAGAGAGAGAGAAGAGGGAAAAAGGAGGAAAAGAGATTGGATTTGATCTTGCCGTTAATGAAAATCTCTATTTTTAGCTTTTAAGCCTCAACCACCATCGATCATCCATTAATCTCTAAAAAACATCATGGGAACCCTTTTAACTCATTCTCCAATGTCCTTTTACTTTTAGGAGAAGGTAAGAGCCCCATACTTCGTCAATTCTTGTGGTTGAGCCATTTGTGACTACACATCAATGCCCAAACCATCATTTGTCATTTTCTCACACAAAACACCATAAATTCTTGAATCTCATAATTCCAAACTGAAGGTATCGAGGATACCTTTCCAATAATATTGATTTTGCATGATTTGTAGCTCTAGAGGAAAATTTATGGCCATTTTAATATTTGCATGTTGGGATGAACAGGAGAGTGACACATGGTAGCATTTGATTGGCCTCAGAGATTTCCTTGACCTATGTGTTACTTACTTTGACTTTGTTATGTATTGGTCTCTGGTTGGTTATGGGGTCAAGGTTTTTCATTCGTGTCTTCTTCCCTGACCTTTTAACTTCCCTTTCCCTCTTCTGGACCTAACTCCTTTACAAAATTATGTTCATTCCGGGGCTTGAGATCCGCTAGAGTCCAACGACCTAAGGTGTGACAGAATGACACCATGTTTCAACCTATGTTTCAAATTTTCTTCGATGTTCAGGCCCTCATCAGGCTTTAACCCTTTATCAGGTATGCTCTATGCAAAGTGTGAGCCAATGCGAAAGCTGTTATCCAAAATTCACCCCCAGGGTTAATTTGATAACAAGCATCAGAACTCTCAAGTCCCAGGCAAATGGATTGATTCAGGGCAAAAATCATGTTCCTAGGGTCCCCTCAGATTTTTTTTAACTCCCCTGGCTGAAGAAGGAAAGAGCAAGCTCTAAGGAAAGGTGAAAAAGTGGCAAAAACAAGCTTGGGACAGGAAAAATCGTGAAAATTGGCTAAGTCCTAGTCCTCGCAAAAGTTGGAACAGTTGGGACATCGAGGTGCGGATCAGCCGAAAAGCCTCCAGGTGGCTCGCGAAGCAAAGGGACATCTGGGACATTGGGACGCGTGGGACGCGGAAAGCCGGTTCGGCCGAAGGAGAAGAAAATCGACTAACTGCTCTGGGACATATGGGACATCGGGAACGCGTAAGGCGTGAACTGCCCGGTTCGGCCGAAAAGGAGAACTTTCACACTAAGCATTTGGGACATCTGGGCTGCAAGGACGTGAAGGACGTGAAAAGGTGAAGTAGCCGAGAGCAAAGGAAGCCCATTTCGAGCGGATCGGGAGTTTTTGTCCCAAATAGTTTGGGACATCCGGAACAAATGTACGCGAAGGACGCAAAAATATGGCAGGCCCAAGAACCAATAAAATCATGACACGTGTCACAAGGGAGAAAGTCCAAAAGTCAAAGGGCGAGGTTTCAAGCACTGACCCGAGCCAATTAAAAGAGGACATGTGTCCAATGAAGCAGGAAAACCCACGGATAGGGAAGGAGAGATAATTACGCATTCAATCAGCGCTTGACACGTGTCGTCCAGGTGGCAGAGTGTAAGAAAAGATTTCAAAATCCGTTTTGGCCTGTTTCGTGCCCTAAATCTTCGGATCGTCATATCTTTTGATCCAGAAGCTCAGATTTACACGTTCTTTATATCAACGGAAAGCTGTTGAAATTCTCTACATAATTCTAGGATCAATCTTGCATTTTGGTACAATATGGAGAGAGAAAATTGAGAAAACGTCCCTGACGCGTGGTAATGCCAGAAGTGATGCTCCAACAACCAGCTTTAATGCAGCAGACAATTCGCCACTTCTGTTAGACAGCCCGCCATTTTGCTAGGATTTGCCGCTTCTTCCATAATGAGATGATTTAAAATACGACCTAGAAGTGGTTGGGGTAGATTCTAAATTTCCTTTCTTTTCCCTCTCTCATTCTTCCTATATATTGTAAAGAGGAGCTTCTTTCAAAAGGTCGAACATTTTCTGTTTTTCTCCTCCCTTCTTCTCCTATCAGGTGAATTTGTGGAGTTCGAACCTCCCATTTGAAACTGTAATACGACTCTGCCTCTTGGCATTCTATAGTGTATTGTATCAATCTTTGGAGCAAGTAATACATGTATGTGGATGATTCTCAACCCTCTCTGTGTTCATTTTGCATCCTCCTGGTCTTTCACTGCAAGTTTTGTTATCTGTGCATGATCTTATATCACATTTGAATGGTTTGTGTTTACTGGAAAGATAGGTTGTTCTTCATTCCTCGGTGCATCACCTCTATTAGCTTAGATTTATTTTTATGCATCTTCTTACCCTGTCTCCTTGGCAGATTAGATTAGGTTTCGATCAAACCCTCTACATATTTTGTGTGCATCTGAACAGAGGAATAGGAACCAGCCTTCTCTGGAGAATCATTTCTCACTTTTCAAGTCCCACACTTGGAGAAGGGATTCAATGTTATGCAATCACACTGGATGATAGTATGGTCAACCTAGAAACCTGACCAGCATCCAGGGGTGTTATGATTTTGCACTAACAGTTTTGGCATGACCGATGGGACTAGAGGTCTCATTTTTATTGTAGCAGGGTTGATGTGCATCTGCTTCATTTTTCTTGCTTAAAAAGAGCTATTATTTGCATATCTGGCGACTCCAAGGGGAAAAATCAACTGGTTTCAGCAGTGTAGGCCTGAAAACTTATGAGAAGAATCACAAGGTCAAGAGTCAGAGAAGAAGAAGTGCTGTTTGAATACCTGTAATTATCTCCGAGAAGAAGGCAAAGAGGAAGAAGGATTCAAAGGTCTCCATCTCCACCAAACAGAACTCTCTCAACTCCTCCACTTGGTAGGCCTTTCATTCAGTCAATAAGGGTTTTAAGACCAATCAGAATGGCTCAAAACAACCCCTATGTCAACTTCACAAGTAGTAGCCCACTTGCTCTCAATGCACAACATCCAGTTCCTATTGCAGCCTTAAAGAACATTCCCTACTTCACTGGAGAAAATCAGACGACTCCAGGTGATCATGTTAAAGATATTGCTAACCTTTGTGTAATCCATGAAATCAATGAAATGCAAGTGGCTGTCAAGTTACTGGCATCTTCATTCAAGGGTAAAGCATTACAATGGTTTAGGAGCCTTGGAGCTGGTTCTATCACAAACTGGAATAAGTTGTGTATAGCACTTCACAAGCAATTTGGAGAGAAGGGAGACAACTTGTCTCTTTTGGAGCAGCTGAAAACCATCAAGAGGGCTCCCAATGAGCAGCTGACCGATTTCAACTTCAGATTTCAAAAAACTTGGGAGAGGATTCCAGTGGCAGTCAGGCCAACAACAGAAGGTGCTTTTCTATACTATCTCAAAGCTTTAAATTCTGATATTTCTATGTTGATTCAGTCCATGGGAGGCATAACTATCCCTATGGCTTATAGCATTGCCATTAGGGCTGAAAATTGTTTGATTCAAGCTGGCAAACTTGCCCCTAGACCTCCCATGCCATTGTTTCCAAGTTTAGAGAGTCCAAACACTAGTCAAGCACCTAATTTGGCTCCTTCTCCCACTCCTAGAAATCAGAGTTCAAATGAAGCTTCCACTTCATCTCCAAGTGCCCCAAATGAGCTTCAAGAGGTCATGAAGCAATTGCAAAACCTAGGCAATGAGCTAGTTACTCTCAAGAGGCAACAAGCCCAAGGTTTCAGACCTTCTTATCAACCCCAAGCTCAACCTAATAGGCAGCCATACCAACCACAAAGACCACCTAATCCAGCTGCAAATATGAATCAAACAAGGCCTCCTGCCAATAGACCATTCCAGCCCTATAATCCAAATGTCATATCTGCCTCTAAGGCATTAGTGCCAACACAGAACAACATTGCTCAGGAATACGATTGGTGCTTTCCATGCAACGAGCCTCATAACCAATCCATGTGTTTCAATGGTGCCCTCAATCAAGCATTGATGGTGACAACTACTGGTGTGGAGGGTGAGGGCAGTCAAGGAAACAGTCAACAACAAGAAACATTCCAACAGCAATCAGCCCCAAATGACACCACATTGGTGAACTGGCAAGCAGAGGATTTCTGTGGCATGAATCGGGTGGTTTCTCAAGGTGTTGCAGCCAAGACAAGGTCAAAAAGGAGAAATTTGGGTGAGGAGCAGCCACTAGCTCCAACCAGCCCACAACCTTCTATGACTCCAGAAATGATTGGCAAGCAAAGTCCCATTTCAAATGCACAAGGGCAGCCAAGAACAGCCCCTAGGCCAACTCAAATGCCAGTTGTTGCTGCCCACACACAAGGAGTAAATGTGCAAACCAAGGGACAGCAGAGAGATCCTTCATCACCATTCAGTATCATTGATCAGATGAAGAAGACAAACGTCAATATATCTATGTGGGAATCCCTATCCATCCCAGGCCAAAGAGATCTGCTGCAAGCTGCCATGAAGGATTGGCCAACTTTGAATCAGCAGGTCCAGATGCAAGACAAAGTGCTTACAAATGCTGCCCAGCCTGAAGGAAGTCATGGAGCACAACAAGGTAAAATGTTGAAGCCCCCCCCCTTTCTATGTTTCGTTAATCATTGGAAATCAGCTAGTACATAATTGCATGATAGACTCCGGGGCAAGTAGCTCAGTAATGCCTAAACAGATAGCTGATTAGCTAGGGCTCCAGTATGAAATAACATCTAAAGGGGTAGTGCAGCTAGATGGGACAGCAATAGCAACAGTTGGAGTGATTAGAAATTTGAGTCTTACCTTGCATGCATGTCTGAATGTTGTTGTTTTACAAGATGTATCAGTCATAGACCTTCCACCACTCTTTGCATTGTGCTTGTCAAGAGACTTCACTGCTAAAATTGGAGGCTATCTTTCAGCGGATTGGTCTCACATGCTGTTTAGAACAAGGTATGGAACTAAGGCTACAATTAGGTCTGAACCTATTGCAAACTTCCATATTGAGTCTTACACTCCAAGTCAGATTAATGCCAATTGCTCAGCATTCGATCAAGAAGATCACCCTAGCACTGACGAGGCTGACACCAAGGTTGGAAGTATCCTAGATTTGACTCTTGATGAATGGGCAAGCAAGGTGCATGCTTTTGATCCTTATCAAGAAGTAGAAGAATCTGAGCTGGGGGTTTATTGTTTACATGAAGAGGATCAACCTCTCCCCAGCATCACCAAGCCAGATCATAAGGACAAGAATGAAGTATGGCAGCTGTTCTTTGATGGATCAAGGAGTAGAAAAGGTGCAGGAGGAGGAGCTATGCTCGTTTCACCACAAGGTATAAGGTATTACTCAGCCTTCCATTTCCAGTTTTCCTGTTCAAATAACACTGCTGAATATGAAGCCTTGGTGCAAGGGATACATTGGGCAATCAAGAAGAAAATAAAGAACTTGCAAGTCTTTGGTGACAGTGAACTAATCGTCAATCAAGTCAGGGGACAACATGCTACAAAGAATGAACTGCTAAAGAACTACAAGAATAGGGTATGGGACCTCGTTGAGGATTTCGAAGCTTTCAATATCGCGTCCATACCTAGGAAGAAAAATGAAGCCGCGGATAGGCTCGCAGCTGTTGGAGCAATGTTTGATGTGGTTGACAACATCAAAAGGGAAAAAACACAGCCACATGTCCATGTGATTGTGAGGCCAGCAGTTCTAGATAATAACACCAGCTGGCAGGTGTTTGAGAACGATCAACAGATCGTCAATTTCTTACAAGAAGAGGCTGAATTCTCAGCTAGGAATCAGGACAAATTAGAGCAGCAGTATGGGGATCAAGTAGTGCAGCTGTGGACAAACAAGCTTCCTAGGGGTTTAGTAACATTGGAGTCTATCTTCAACCCTAATGACCAATTCCGTAAGGAAAAGGCTAACATACAGGTCAAAAGAGAAGATTCAGAGCCAATTCCGGTTGGGGAAAACAAAACACTTCAAATTGGCAAGGTAGCCACTGAACAGGAGAAATCAGATTTCATACAACTTTGCCAAGAATTTCCAGATGTCTTCGCTTGGAGCTATGAAGACTTGAAAGGTTTCAATCCCAACCTGGCTCAGCATACCATAGAATTGGATCCAGATGCTAAGCCCATCAGGTAGAAGCAGAGACCAGTCAACCCTCACATTGAGCCTCTAATGAAGAAAGAGCTAAATAAGCTAATAGAAGCAAGCATTATATTCCCGAATCAAGCACTCAAGCTAGGTCGCAAACTTGGTTCCGGTCAGGAAGAAGAGCGGAGAAATCAGGTTGTGTGTAGATTTCCGAGACCTAAATAGGGCATCTCTCAAAGACCATTACCCACTTCCTTCAATGGAACAAATATTGCAGGTAGTATCCAGTTCGGAGAGATTCTCTCTCCTAGATGGCTACTCAGGGTATAATCAGGTAATGGTGAAGGAAGATGACCAGTTCAAGACGGCTTTCACCACCAAATGGGGGACCTATGCCTACACGAAGATGCCATTTGGGCTATCAAATGCTGGAGCCACTTTCCAAAGGGCAATGGATATGGCATTCAAGGGGTTGATCAATAAAATAGTTTTGATATACCTTGATGACATCATTGTATTCTCCAAAAATGCAGTGGATCACCTCTTTCATCTGAGGCAGGTATTTCAGAGGTGTAGAAGATTTGGGGTATCATTGAATCCCAAAAAATGCATATTCTTGGCTCATGAGGGAAAACTTCTTGGCCATATTGTTTCAAAGGAGGGATTGATGATTGACCCAGAAAGAGTTGAAGCAATTCGAGCATTGCCATTGCCAAGTCATAAGAAGGCTCTTCACATCTTCTTAGGAAGGATCAATTTTGTCCGCAGGTTTGTTCCAAACTTTGCAGCTCTCGTAAAGCCAATAACACTGATGTTGAAGAAGAGCATGGCATTTAAGTGGACATCTGAAGGCAAGGCAAGTTTTGAGGCAATAAAAGAGGCTATATCTCAAGCTCCAACTCTCGTCAATCCAAACTTCTGCAAGGATTTCATGTTATACACCTTTGGTGGTGGAGATACAATTTCTGCAATCTTGGCACAACAAAACAAAGAAGGATTAGAACAACCAGTTGCTTTCTTCAGTCAAGGCTTGGAGGGATACGAAACTAGGTACTCTTTCATTGAAAAGCATGTACTTGCAGTGATCAGGAGTTTAAAGAAATTCAAGCACCTAGTCTCAAACAACAAAATCCAATTATTGGTCTCTCATGTGGGAGTCAGGGACTTCCTTCTAAACAAGGATCTGAATGAGAAATGTGCAGGATGGATAACTCGTGTCATGGAATATGACATCGAGATCAAGGTCACCAAACTAGTACGTGGGAAGGGACTATGCGAACAACTAGCCTTGAGTCGACAAGTTGAAGCAGGTAATGAAGAAGATGTTGTCTTGGTACTACATGATGGTCAAGAATAGGAAAATGATAATGTGCCCACTCCCTGTTGGACTCAGAGTATGATACACTTCCTACAGACAGGCCTATGCCCTCCAGAAATGAGCAAAGCGAAGAGGAGATACTTCAGGTTGCAGGCTGTTCCATATGCCATTGTTGATGGAGTTTTGTTCAAGAAAGATGTGAATGGAGTGCTGCTGAGATGCATTAGCACAAATCAGATTCAAAGGGTGTTGGAGGAGTTTCATGGTGGACCAGCTGGTGGTCATTTTGCACCAAGAGTGACAGCTCTAAAAATCATGAAGGCTGGTTATTATTGGCCTAAAATCTTCAGTGATTGCTATGCATGGATCAAGAGGTGTAAGAATTGTGCATTCTTCACAGGAAAAGAAAGACTTGTTGCCCTTCCATTACATCCAATCTCAGTTGACCAGCCATTCATGCAATGGGGTTTGGACTTCATTGGAGTCATTAATCCCAATTCAAGCCAAGGGCACAAATGGATTTTGACAGCCACGGACTACTTCACCAGATGGACAGAAGCGGTAGCACTCAAAGAGGCAAATGAGTCTAGCATCTTAGACTTTTACGAGGGGATAACTACCAGATTTGGCGTACCAGCTACAATAATCTCTGATAATGCATTGGCATTCATTGGATCTAAGGTGACTGAGTGGGCTGTCAAGAACGGGATCTACCTAAGCACTTCATCAAACTATTACCCTCAAGGTAATGGCCAGGCCGAGTCTACAAACAAGAACTTGTTAAGGATCATTAGGAGGACTCTTGATGAGAATCAAAGGTCTTGGCATACCAAGCTGAAATCAGCCTTATGGGCTGATAGGATCACTCCTAAAAGATCCACAGGTAATTCTCCATTCATGCTTGTCTATGGAAGAGAGGCAATCTTGCCCATGTCACTTGAGTTGCCAACATTGGAACTCATGAAGCAGCTGGAGTTGTTTGAATTTGAGCCCATGGAGGTGAGGTATGTAGAGTTGATGGAGCTGCAAGAGATCAGAAATCAGGCATCCCAAGCAATGGAAAAGGATCAAGCTTTGATCAAGAAGACCTTTGATAGAAAGGCCAAGGATAGATCTTTTCAAGTTGGAGATCTAGTGTTGAAATGGGATATGGACAGAGCAAAACCGGGAAGGCATTCAAAATTTGATGCCATTTGGAGTGGCCCATACATGGTCACAAAGTGCAAGAACAGCAATGCTTTCTAATTGGCCTCATTAGATGGTGAAGAACTGCAGATTCCAGTCAATGGAATCTATCTCAAGCGTTGCTTCTAGAGGGAAGTTCACTACCTCTGTAAATATTAGATTAGATTTTCTTTCCTCCAAGTGCTTGTGCACATTGTTTTGCTGTAGGTTAGTCTTGTTTTCCCTAAGTGCTTTGGCACAGCTTGCTGTCCATGGAGATGTTTAGCAGTCCTTGCTTTCATCAGGTGATATTCCATCTTCCTCCTTACACATTCTTAGTCAATTGGGATTCTAAACTGAATGTTTGATAACTCCATGCCCAATGGACTGCTTCTGGCTACTGGTCTTTTCACCTAGCAGGCAGGTACCCCGCTGAGTCACCAATTGTTATCCAAAATTCACCCCCCAGGGTTAATTTGATAACATGCATCAGAATTCTCAAGTCCCAGGAAAATGGATTGATTCAGGGCAAAAATCATGTTTCTAGGGTCCCCTCAGAATTTTTTTAACTCCCCTGGCCGAAGAAGGAAAGAGCAAGCTCTGAGGAAAGGTGAAAAAGTGGCAAAAAACAAGCTTGGGACAGGAAAAATCATGAAAATTGGCTAAGTCCTAGTCCTCGCAAAAGTTGGAACAGTTGGGACATCGAGGCGTGGATCGGCCGAAAAGCCTCCAGGCGGCCCGCGAAGCAAAGGGACATCTGGGACATCGGGACGCGTGGGACGCGGAAATCCGGTTCGGCCGAAGGAGAAGAAAATTGACTAACTGCTCTGGGACATTTGGGACATCGATAGACGCGAAGGGCGTGAACCGCCCGGTTCGGCCGAAAAGGAGAACTTTCGCACTAAGCATTTGGGACATCTGGGCCGCGAGGACATGAAGGACGCGAAAAGGTGAAGCGGTCGAGAGCAAAGGAAGCCCATTTCGGGTGGTTTGAAGAACTTGGCCGGGACATTTGGAACAAATGGACGCGAGACTGGCCGGTTTGGCTGAAATGGGGAACTTCAGCACTGGGAGCAGTTGGGACAAAGGGACATGGGACATGGATAGCCGAAGGAGCCGAAATCCAATCAAGCAACGCCACGTGTCATCAGGGAGGGACAAGGAAGCCCATTTCAGGTGCAGATGTCCCAAACAGTTTGGGACATCCGGAACAAATGTACGCGAAGGACGTGAAAATCTGGCAGGCCCGAGAACCAATCAAATCACGACACGTGTCACAAGGGAGAAAGTCCAAAAGTCAAAGGGCAAGGTTTCAAGCACTGACCCGAGCCAATTAAAAGAGGACACGTGTCCAATGAAGTAGGAAAACCCACGGACAGGGAAGGAGAGATAATTACGCATTCAATCAGCGCTTGACACGTGTCGTCCAGGTGGCAGAGTGCGGGAAAAGATTTCAAAATCTGTTTTGGCCTGTTTCGTGCCCTAAATCTTCAGATCATCATATCTTTTGATCCAGAAGCTCAGATTTGCACGTTCTTTATATCAACGGAAAGCTGTTGAAATTCTCTACATGATTCTGGGATCAATCTTGCATTTTGGTGTAGTCTGGAGAGAGAAAATTGAGAAAACGTCCCTGACGCGTGGTAATGCCAGAAGTGACGCTCCAACAACCAGCTTTAATGCAGCAGACAGTTCACCGCTTCTGTTAGACAGCCCGTCGTTTTTCTAGGATCCGCCGCTTCTGCCATAATGAGATGATTTAAAATACGACCTAGAAGTGGTTGGGGCAGATTCTAAATTTCCTCTCTTTTCCCTCTCTCATTCTTCCTATATATTGTAAAGAGGAGCTTCTTTTAAAAGGTCGAACATTTTCTGTTTTGCTCCTCCCTTCTTCTCCTATCAGGCGAATTCATGGAGTTCGAACCTCCCATTTGAAACTGTAATATGACTCTGCCTCTTGGCATTCTGTAGTGTATTGTATCAATCTTTGGAGCAAGTAATACATGTATGTGGATGATTCTCAACCCTCTCTGTGTTCATTTTGCATCCTCCTGGTCTTTCACTGCAAGTTTTGTTATCTGTGCATGATCTTATATCACATTTGAATGGTCTGTGTTTACTGGAAAGATAGGTTGTTCTTCATTCCTCGGTGCATCACCTCTATTAGCTTAGATTTATTTTTATGCATCTTCTTACCCTGTCTCCTTGGCAGATTAGATTAGGTTTTGAGCAAACCCTTTGCATATTTCATGTGCATCTGAACAGAGGAATAGGAACCAGCCTTCTCTCGAGAATCATTTCTCACTTTTCAAGTCCCACACTTGGAGAAGGGATTCAATGTTATGCAATCACACTGGATGATAGTATGGTCAACCTAGAAACCTGACCAGCATCCAGGGGTGCTGTGATTTTGCACTAACAAAAGCTCCATGCACCTCGCAGTGTCAGATTGTTCCTTTACTTGTACCATCCACTGCAAAACATGAACCAATAGGAAATATCCATGCACCAATGTAGTGTCAGACCTCTGATAGCCCCTTTTGACTACTACAAAATTTGAGCCAATGAGAAATATCCATGCTCCTTGCAATGTCATTGTGTCAAACTTTTCTTTCCCAACACCATGTCAGAGTGCAAAAGGTGAGCCAGTAAGAAGGCTCCACATATGTTTCAGGTCATATCTCTCTTGCTTCATGTTTTCCTTTCATTATTTACTACTTCACATCTCAAATTCAATCTGAGTGGACTTAAAAGTGCTGGTTCCATAGAAATGTAGCCATGTATAGTGCCTTGACCTGCTAGACCACCCGCACCCGAACCTTTATTGAGCTCGGTTCATTCCGCGGACTTGAGGTCCGCATAATGCATATGCCTTAAAGAGTTTTGAAATGCCAACATATGTTCATATTTTTCTTAAAGAGTTTTGAGTTGAATGAACTGACTTTTTCTACATCTTCATTGACCCAAAACCATATAATCTTTCATACATTTTACGGACTTGAAGTCTGCAAAACCCAAATGGCTTAGAGAGGCCCATAATCCCACCATATGGCCTGCTATTTTGATCATTGATCTTATGTTGTTTGGCCCATGTCTGATGCTTTTTGTTGAAATTGATGTCCAAATGAACATCACACAACCATTTAAATATAACCCGTTAATGGAATAGTTGAGCCTCCTTTCTAAATGTCAATGGCCATTTCTTTATAGAGGTGGAATTTGATAGTCATTTAAATGTCTCAAGCCTATATAAAGTGCTAAGTGCATTTTAAGTGAGTTATCCAAATTAATTTGAGAGGGGGTTAATTTGGAATAATAGAGATCTCAAAAACTGATTCATAAATAGGTTCTTCATGAAAATTTTGATTGGTTATCCCATGTTATCGATAAACTCAAAAATGGGATAGCAATTGGCTTTAACTAGGGACTTTCTTTGATACTTTGAAGAAAGAGGAAACCCAGACCTCTAAAGTGTCAATCCATTGGGCTATGGAGTTGAAAAGAGCATAAAACAGGAATGAACAAAACAAAAAAAAAACCAAGGTAAAGGAATGGAAAACAAACACACCAGCAGAAAAGGAAACATACAATAGAAAAAACAAACTATGATACAGTGCAAGAAGAACTTGTATTACTAACAAAAAAACCTTGAGATGTTGTCCACATGTGAGGAAGTAGGAAGTTGAGTTCCATTAAGGTATGACAGATAAAATCTATTTTCACCACATAATTGAGAAATCTTGAAAGGCCTCTCCATAGGGAATCAAATTTACCATGCATTCCTTTAGGTTCCCTTCTCTTATCCCATAATAGAATGAGATCCTTAGCCTACAAATATAGTTGCTTAGCCTTTTATCAAACAATTTATTGACCTTTTCCTGATGTTCCATGATCTGATCAACCACTTTGGACCTAATTTCCTCCAACTCTATCAAGTACATGATTCTTTTTTCAGTGGAATCCTTGGAAAGTATCATCTTAATCTCAATTTGGCCAACCTCAAGGCTAATGATTCCATGGAAGATAGTAATTTCTACATCAACTCCATACAAAACTTAAAAAAGGTGACATCCCAATAGCTCTCTTTGGAGTAATATGATTAGCCCACAGTACATCATATAATGACTTGTGTCAGGTCTATTGATTTTCATCAACCAGCTTCCTAATTATAGTCGCCAAGTTTTTATTACTTGATTTTTCTTGACCATTTCCTTAAGGATAATAATGTTACGAGTGAGCCAAAGTAATCCCATAACCATAGAAAAAATCATTGAGTTCATAAGATGAAAAATTGGAAGCATTATTAGCAACAATCTTATGAGGAACACCAAACCTGATTATTATATTCTCTTTAATGAAGTTACAGACAACTTCAAAGGTAACATGTTTTAAAGGGATGGATTCGACCCACTTTGTGAAATAATCAGTCATAGTCAAAACATAACTATGCCCAGCACTAGATGAAGGATTCAATGCTCTAATAAAATCAATTCCCCATTGTTGAAAGGGTTTTGTGATTACCATTGGCCTTAGGGGAAGTGCTGTCAATTTTGGAAGACCAATAAACTGTTGGCAATCTTCACACTTTACTACCCATGTGGATGCATCTTGAAAGAGAGTGGGCCAATAGTATCTTGCTTGTAGAATCTTGTGAGTTGTAACAGATGATGAGAAATTTCCCCCACATGCTAAGTTATGAAATGCTTCCAGAAGCTTACCTAGTTGAATCTTATCCATGCAATGAAGGAATACTCCATCAATTCCTCTGTTGTACAAACCATTATCCCAGAGAACATACTTAGCTGACCTTAACTTGACCATTCATTTCTCTTTAGGGATCATATGTCTAGGACATTCTCCATAGGTTATAAATAAATTTGAATATCTAATACCACTCATCTGTTGTACTCACAAAAAGTACCCTGGGAACTTAATCATGATTTTCCTCAGGCTGTGAGAGCTTCTTCTTCAGGATTGTTTTCAGTGATTAATTGACACAAACCTATTCCATGCACAAGCCTTTTGGGTTTTATTTCTAAATCATATTCCTACACCTTGTTAATCCAATTATCTCATTGACTACCTAACTCTTGTTGAGTGAGGATAGACTTCACTGATGTATAAGGGACAAGAACCAATGTATGAGAATTCAGGATGTAATACCTTAAATGTTTTACTACTCAAACCATGACATAGGCATTCTTTTCAATCTGGGACATCTAGATTTCATGATCCTTCAAAGGGAAAATCATAAGGGAAATTGGAGATTTAATCCTTTGGTATTCTTTTGCATTAGTATAGTAGACATTGTATGAGCTAAGGCATAGCTATACATGATAAAACCCTTTTGAAAATATGGTAATACTAAGACGGGGGCATGAGCTATGGTTTCCTTGATTTCATCAAAATAAATTTTTCCATCAGCATTCCATCAAAATGGAACTTTACCTTTCATCATCTTGACAATGTGTCAACGTCTTGTCATTGAAATCTGGAACAAACCATCTTACGAAATTAACCTTCCCAAAGAATGAATGCACACATGTTTTACTTATAGGAAGAGTGAGTACTTTGTATATCCTTAACCCTTTCGGGGTCAATCTTAGTTCCTTCTTTCATCATGATATGTCCCAGTAATTTTCCTTATGTGACTCCAAACATTGATTTCTTGGGATTCAAATAAATCTCATGTTGTCAACACCTTACTAGAACTCGTTCTAAATGATCACAATGATCATGCATGTTCTTGGAAAAGACCGTAAGGTCATCCAGATAAACCACAATTATTTTTCCCATCAAGTCTCTGAATGCTAGATCCATAGCCCTTTAGAAGGTAGCTCTAATATTAATCAACCCAAATGGTATCCTTTGGTAAGAAAAAGTACCCCATGGGGTAGTGAATGTCATTTTATGTTGATCTTCTATGGAAACCTCAACTTGATTGTATCCTGAAAATCCATCTAGCATAGAAAGAATTTCCAACCCTATCATTATTTGTAGCACTTGATCCATAATAGGTAGAGGGTAATTTTCTTTTAGTGAAGATTGATTAAGATTTTAAAAATCAATGCAGATACGAATTTCTCCATTCTTCTTGTGTATAGGAACAATTTTGGCCACCATGTGGAATGATGAATCAGAAAAATAATCCTTGCATCCAACATCTTTTGAATCTTTGCAAGAATGGTGCCGGAAATCTTGGGGTTGTAATGACATTGTTTTTTCCTATATGAACTGAGCATCCATCTTGAGAGGAATATTGTGTTGCACATCTTTCGGTAGAAAGATTTCAAATCTACATAATACCATACCAAGACATCCATGTACTTTTTCAATAATGCTACAAATTTCCTCTTTTCCTCAGGGGAGCAACATTTTCCAATTTTTACAATTCATAATTGCTCAGCTTTTCCAAGATTAAGCTATGTTCAATCTCAGTAACAGAGAAATTAGCTTCAAACTATTACTTCTTTTGAATGAATCGATCATGTTTTGTCAAACATTCCTTATAAATACACCAAGCCTTTGGGGATTTTCTTTCCCTTTAGTTGGAGAACTTCTCCATTGATATATTGTTGTGAATTAGAAATGGATTCACGGAAAGCTGATTCAGAACCTTCAAAGTAGAGCTCACTGAAATTATCATACTTTTCCAAAAAAATCAAAATCTATTGATCATCATTGAATATTTTCCAATGCAAATAATTATCAGGAACACTGGGTCGATAGACTACCTTAATGGTATATTTATTTTCTTGAACTCAGGATGAGGAAGGAGTAACTGAAGCAGACATTGTAAGGGAATCCTCCTTGTCATTGTGATCTCTAGGCACTGCTTTGATTGAAAAGGCATAGAAATCCTCAATACAGTCCCAAACTCTATTTCTATAATTCCTCAACTAATCATTCTTCACCTGATAGACATTCCTAACTTGATTCACGATGAGATTTGCATCCCCTTATGCTTTGAGATTCCTAATCCCTTTTTCTTTTTCCATTCTAGTCTTAATAACAACACTTCATATTCAAAAGTGTTATTAGTATTGTCAAATTGTAATTTGAATGAAAAAGGAAGATTTCAAATTCAGTAGAAATTAGCACTACACTAGTACCAGATCTAGAAGTCAGAGCAACTACCATCAAATTCCAAAGTCCATATCTGCATTGGTATCTGCTTCCATGACTGAAGTAGAAGAAAAATCCTTATTTGAAGTCATAAAATAATTTCCTAGGCCATCATCTTCAAAAATAATTTGTGTCTTAGGATCATTTGGATTTTGTGACCAATATTTCTCTTGAGGTTCAGGTTCAAGAACACACATGGTTCCATTGACTGGTATTTTTTCCTTTTTCCAATCCATATGAATTTCTCCACCTACATCCCTATAAAAACCTCTCCCAAGCAAGATACCATAAGCTGCTAGAATATCTCAAACCAAAATAGTCATCTTGACCCTTTTCTCTGAAAAATGCAACAAATGCAAATTGTGCATCCTTAATTTGACCAATCAACTGGGCCTGCTTGGTTTCCATGGAGTAGCAACATCCAAATGGTTTTTTAAGAGTGATTCCCAGAGCATGAGTTGCCTTTATAGGCATAACATTATCTGAAGACCCAAAATCAATAATGCAATTGCTGAGTTTGAAACCATTGATGTTCAAGGACAAATAAAATGGTTCAATCTTCCTAGAGGAGGAGGTTGATGCCATATTATTTTGAGAAGAGGTGAGTACATGATTAGGGAGGATTCATTTGGACATGACATTAGGGGTATGAAATATTTTCTTCTAATGAATTTAGAAAGCCTTTCAAACTCTTCTAGATTGGACTGAAGGTACTCCACCTCAGACATTTGAATCTTAGTTCTTTTAGCATGATCAATGATATCAAATGTGGTGTAGGAGGGAATGATTGAAGGTGTGGACCTTTCAATACATTTTTGTTCAGTAGGAGGACTGGTCTTGGGAAGGGGGGAAGGAGGAGGATTAGAAGCAGTGATAACTTTCTTGGCAGCATGTTTCTCCTTTGGTTGAATAGGAAAAGGATTTCCCCTTTTAGCAATGATTACTGAATTTTCTTTTTCTCTAGTTTTCTCCACTTCTTTCCTTAAATTATGGGATCGAGTGAAAACAAAAAAATATTGACCACTAACCTCGCAATCATCTTCTTCATATTCCAGATACCCAATGTTGGAGTCACTAGCTAACTCATCTTAGGACTCATCAGTGTAACTGAAAGATTCAAAGGCATCATTAGCCTCACCGTTTCCTTCTTCATCTTCTTCTCAATCATCAAATCAAGATCTACATTAACAGGAGGATCTTCAATGGTCAATCTGGGTTGTGCTACTGGAAAATGATTCCTATCTCTAGCAGGAGCACCATTGTTATTGTTGAAGTTCCTCCTAGGGATATCCCTATAAGGAGTGGCTGATGCATGTTGAGACATCTACTTCTTCAAATTCAACAAATCATTTTCCATTCTTTGGATCATGGGATTAGTGGTACCTTGAGAGGTATTTGGATTCTTAGCCTTGGAAGAGTCTCTTCTAATCTTACCGGCCATGATAAGATCATCTTTGATTTTTTCGCTAGTGATTGTGCAGTGGCCAAGTTAGGAATGTTAGATCTTCTTAGAAAGAAACTCACTTCAAGAAATTGTGCATTGACAAAGAAGAACTTTTGATTTTCAAGAGTGGGAACTGCATGTGCTGGGATTTTATGGATCAGCTTATTGAACTTGGACACTAAATCACACATAGGCTCATGTGACTTCTTTCTTCATCTGGGTGAGATGCACTAGCAAGGCATGTGAATATTTTTTGAATCTGGCTTCAAACCATGTTCTCATAGTTTCCCAGTCAATGATGCATGGAGCCGGGAGATGATAAAAACATTCTGGAGCAGTACCCTAGAGTGTCTCAATGAAAAACTGAATAGATACATCTTCATGAGACACTCCCAAAACTCCACAAGCTACCAAAAATTCAGCTATATGTTCGTCTAGGTGTTGTTTTCCATCACCATTGAATTTTAGAAATTCTTGCATAACCCATGTGGAAAATCATGCAGTGGTTGTGCCAATGCAAGAGGTCCAATAGCTGGACCCCAAAGGACTAGATCTTGTGGTTGTTGTGCAGCCATGAAATTTGTTTGTGTAGGAAAATGCAAGTACCACTCAAAAAAATTCTCCATAAGTAGCAGATGTGGTTAAATCTTTCATAGTGTGATTTCTATGCATAGGTGAAGAATTGCTAGCATGTCCAAAGGAACACCTTTTCGGTGCAAGATTAAAATTATGTTGTTGTAGAAGATCGAATAAAGGATCAACTTCACCTCTGGCTTGGCTAGATCGAGTGTATACCCTTCTTATCAGCTTGACTCTACAAAGAAAGCAATAGAACAAGGAAAATATGGAGTTTCCAATAGTATCATAGGATTAGTCTTACTTATCCATATCCCCAGCGGAGTTCCCAAAAAATGTTGGTTGGATATTTTTTCAAAGATAAAATATGAGGTTAAACCACAGTATGCGGGATAAATTCCCTCCTCAAATAAAGGGGAGACACCATGTTTATTACTAATCTAATACATGCCAAATAATATTTACAATATCTATACTAATCTAGCCATTGAGGTTGGGATCTCATCCCAATAGATTTTTTTTGTTAGAAATAAAGGTGTGTAAAGAGAGAGGAAGAAGAAAGATAGGAGTAAGTTCAGAAGAATAAGAAGAGAATAGACAAAAACATGCTTTCCTTTAAGTAAATGGAGATCAAAAGATAATCACATGCGATTAGATAGTAATAACTGGTTATAGATTCAATGAAATATATATTAAAACAAATAACCATTTAGTGCATTGAACTTAAGAATAATACCTCAAATGAAAAAGATTCATTCACAACATAAAGTTTGTAAAAGATATCTTCAATATTCTTTAAGAGTGAACTAGAAAACACAAAGTTTTTATGTCTCTTCAACTTCAAGATCTAATTCATGTAAAAATATCCAACCCCTTAAATAAGCATCATTTTAAAATAAATAGAGAATCAGATAGAGAGAGAGAGAAGAGGAAAATAAGAGGAAAATAAAAGGAAAAGAGATTGGATTTTATCTTTTCATTAGTGAAAATCTATGTTTTTCCCTACAACACAGCTTTCAAGCCTCAACCACTATTGATCATCCATTTATCTCTGAAAAACATCATGGGCACCCTATTGACCCATTCCCTAATGTCCTTTTGCTTCTAGGAGAAGGTAAGATCCTCATACTTCATCAATTCAAGTGGTTGAGTCATCTGTTACTGCATGTCAATGCCCAAACTATATTTTGCAATTATCTCACACCAAACACCAACAATTCTTGAATCTCATGATGCCAAACTAAAGGGAATAAGTATACCTTTCCAATGAGATTGATTTTACATGATTTGGAGCTCTAGAGTGAAATTTATGGCCATTTCAATATTTGCATTGCGGGATGAACAAGAGAGTGACACATGGCCGGATTTGATTGGCCTTGGGATTACCTCTACCTACATGTTACTTGCTTTAACTTTTCCACGTGTTGGTCTCTGGTTGGTTACGGAGTCGATATTTTCCTACATGTTTGCTTCCCTGGCCTTTTGACCACCCTTTCCCTCTTCCAGACATGACTCTTTTACCAAATTTTGTTTATTCCGGGGCTTGAGATCCTCTGGAGTCCAACAACCTAAGGTGTCATGGAATGATACCATGTGTCTACTTATGTTTCAGATTTCCTTCGATGTCCA
The DNA here is from genome assembly GCA_019776745.2 of Taxus chinensis. Classification (NCBI taxonomy): domain Eukaryota; kingdom Viridiplantae; phylum Streptophyta; class Pinopsida; order Cupressales; family Taxaceae; genus Taxus; species Taxus chinensis. Next base: position 878,885,527 of record CM034146.1, read on the forward strand.
TGCCCTCATGAGGATTTGACCCTTTATTAGGTATGCTCTCTATGAAGTTTGAGCCAATGAGAAAGCTCCACACACCTCGCAATGTCATACTATTCCTTTACTTGTACCATCCACCGTGAAACATGAGCCAATAGGAAAGATCCACACACCAATGTAGTGTCAAACCTATGATAGCCCCTTCTAACCACTGTGAAACATGAGCCAATGATAAATTTCCATGCTCCTCGCAATGTCATTATCTCAGACTTTTCTTTCCCAACACCATGTCAGAGTGTGAAATGTGAGCCAGTAAGAAGGCTCCTTGTATGCTTCATGTCAGATCTCTCTAGCTTCGTGGTTTCCTTTCATTTTTTATCGCTTTGCATCATGACTTCAATCTAGGTGGACTTAAAATTTTTGGCTCCATAGAAATGTAGCCACATATAGTTCCTTGACCTACCATACCATCCAAACCTGAAGCTTTATTAAACTCGGTTCATTCCGTAGACTTGAGGTCCGCATAATGCATATGCCTTAAAGAGTACCAGAATGCTAACACATGTCCACCTCTATCTTTAACCCCATTTATCTTTACTACGTTGAATTTTTATGCCCCATTGTGGACCTAAAACTATATTGTCTTTGGTGCGTTTCGCGAACTTGAAGTCCACAAAACCCAATGGCTCAGAGAGACCTCGAATCCCACCACATGGCCTATTGTTTTTATATTTGATCTTTTGTCATTTGGCCCCTGTTTAATGCTTTTCATTAAAATTTATGGCCAAATGAATGTCATGCACACTTTTAAATATAACCCATGTTGTCATGCAAATGTGCAACAAGGAAATTAACAATTTCCGAGCATGACAACTATACCCTGTGTCAATTTTTTCAAGTCCTATCATTCCAAGACACCTCGAGTCTATCCAGTTAGTACAAGTGACCTCCTGAATAATGTTCTATCACCCCCTAGGTGATTTAGGAATTTTAATTCATTCCCCCTAGGTGATTTTAGGAGTTCATCAAAATTTTAAAGCTACAGGTAGTTTTGGGAAGGGCTATCACTGACCTTCCTAGGGTTGGAGCAACCCCATGGAGAGTGGATTAGAGGAGCCTAAATAGATGTGGAGGTGATTCAAAGGTCTTGGGACATCATGGAAATGATTTCAGAAGATTTTGGAAGGGCTCATAGAAGTTGGGGTAGTTTTGCCAAAATTAGGGTTCACAGGCTAAACATAGGCCAAGTTGTTGAGCTTCAGAAGGTGATTACATGAGCTCCAAATGAGTTAGGAGAAAAAAAAACATATACAAAAATATAATTCCAATCCCTACAATATGGTGAAATCATAATTTTCACAACACTTTTGCGCATTAGGTCTGCAGGCAGATTTTCTTAGGCACATGTGGAGTACCAAACCAAAATTCCACTTTTTCAGGGATCAAATGGATGAATCAAGACATGATACCCCCACCATTGGATTAAAAATTCCATTTCCAGTCAGGATCATATAAAATTAATCAAAAAATACCATCAGGAGCTCAATATATTGTCATCGCAAGTTGTCCTCAAGGTTCGGGAGTTAGTCAAATTTTCAGCTCCAGGGGCATGGTAGGATTTTGTGTCCCTAATGTCCCTCAGGGTCAAGGAAATCAAGGTTGGAAAAATTATCCCAGCCCCTTGAATCCCTATAAACCCACATATGACCTCCAGGATCACCAGTTCAGCCCCCAGGTGCTTGCGGGAGCTCACAGCCTTCACCGTTGATCGTTGCCACGTGTCATCACCTTGACCACCATGGAAATTGATGTCCCTCACGTCCCTTTGAGGTGAGGGACACCAAACATGAAAAATGTGCCCAACCCCCTATAAGGATACTCCTTGGTCACCCATGTGACCTCCAAGAGTGAATTTCCAGCCCCAGGTGTTTGTCAAGCCTTCATTCCCTGTCGTCGGATCTCTGCCATGTGGCATCACCTTGACCACCATGGAAATTGATGTCCCTCATGTCCCTTTGAGGTGAGGGAAGTTAGGGACATAAAAAATTTCCCAACCCCTTCTGTATGCATTTTTTGAAAAATTTAAATCTGGCACTTAGCCGTTATTCCCCCCATTTCTCCTTCACAGCTTCATACCTTGCCATGGCTTTGTTCATGATTGTCCAGACACCCAGTCCACCATTGTTGCTTTGAACCAGCACCACCATGGCCAAAAATCCTCCAATTCATGAAAATACATAGGTCTTGGGGGAAGGATTGATCAAAAAGGTTGAAGAAATGAAGAACGAGGAGAAAATGAATTTTTTCTAGATAACCATGAAGTCACCCAATCAAAAAATCCTCATATCTTGCAAAATACAAGTCAGATCGAGATGTCATTTTTTGTAGACTACCACAATTTTTCAAGGTGATCAAGATGCAATAAATGGGAGGTCAAATGGTGCCCAGAATCATTTTTTCCAACAAAATCCTCACTTCGTGCACCTGCTCACATTCGTCGGATTTCCCATCATTCTGGCAATGGAAATGAGCTAAAAACTTGCACATGAGCTCCAAATGAAAAACCTATCACAATGGAGTTGTTTTCATTGCAAAATGGAGACAAAAACCACACCTACAAATTTTCAGCTCCATTAATGGTCGCCATGGCAGCTCCGTGCCTGAAGCCACTGCCAGGTTAAAATTTCAAAATTTATTTCCAATCATTCTAGCGGGTGAAATCAAGTGAAATTTGGAGGACATGACCATGATGATGAGCCAAATATAGAAAAATATACTTCATCACAAACCAAGCACTGGAAATCCACTTTCCAAAAATAGTAAGATTTCCTACACATGTTTGCTATTTTTGGTAAGTCTTCATCAAAAGTGGCTATGGAAAAGGTAGTGTGCACTAAAGATCTCCAAGAAGCTAGAATGATTATCCAGAGCAGAAAATAGTGAAAATGACCACTTACTAAAAATATTAAGTCCCTTATATGGGTGCTTACTAAAAATAGTAAGTCACCCCAAGAAGTGGTCAAAGAAAAGGCAGTGTGTGTAGGATTGAATGAAGATTTTCATCACATCAAGATGATCAAGAAGAAGCAAGAATCACCTCTTACTAAAAATAGTAAGTCTCCCATCTGGGCATTTACTAAAAATAGTAAGTCACACTCAAAGAGTAGTTTTGGCACAATGGGACATTCAAAACTTTGTCGCATCAAAGCTTTCCATCAACGAGGATCATCGGACTTCATCAGGGCAACATCTTCTCCTTTTCTCTCTCTTCCCTCTCCCCCAACTTTCTCTCCCTTCAAATGTTCTAATTCTTCGTTGGGGTTTGCACTTTTTGATATGCCTTTAAGTCACCTAAAAGTGACTTTAGAAACATAATGTAAATTAAGTCACCTTGATTTTATAAAAGGGACTTAAATATTTTGTAGGAATATGAATAGTCTAAAGTTAGAAATAAGGCATATGGAGGGTCATGAAGAAGATGAGGAGTTGAGTCTACTCTATAAATTATAAATCCATTCCCATCTCAAAGGGTTGGTCATTAATTTTGTAAGCTCAAGAGTGCATTCTACCTTGAGAGAACAAAGGAGATAGCCAAATTCTTCCATTCCCCTCATTCTCAAATTTCCTCTATTTCCTACACTATGTACAATTTCTACTTGAACACCAATACAAGAAGAAGGAGTTTCTATCCTTTTTGATGAGAATATTTTAGAAACTTTGAGTTCTAAATATTACCTCATCTTGTTGTTGTTTGTAGTATTATTTCCTCTTAATTTCAATGCATGTGATGTAATTTCCAACTAGTGTAATGCAAGTCTCTGATTTCCTACTTACAACATTAGTTTCTCTTGTCTAATATTCTCACTCCCTTTCCCGCTCTCCTAGAAAATTATTCTCTTGCAGGTATATGCAAGCTTTTCCACAGGGTCAGTGGAGTGTCCCTATTGGATCCCTGGTCAAAAGGCCACCACAAAAATCCACCTTTTCATGTGCATGCATATATGCAGTTCCACCGGTTAAGTAGAGGGACTTAGATTCCCAAAGCATTGGCAAGAAATCCACAAGTTTGTCCACCTGAAAAATTTTCTCGCCAATATTTTTTGGCACCCACCGTGGGGCAAACTTCGTAGCATCTGCACCCAAAATATGACCGCAAGGTCCAAAAACAAAAAAAAATCAAATATTAAAAAAACAAAGTTCATGGAAATCCATTGTTGAAGATATGCTGTCAATTCCTGCATGTGACCTTTCATATTCCATATTGTCTTTTCATATTCCCACTTCAAGAATTTCCAAAAGTTGGCTGAAAGAAGATACACTAGGTTGAACAGGTCGAGAGGTGGTGTTGATTCCAATTTTGAGGCTTTGCAAAATCAGCAAGAACGAATTAGAGATAATCCATACTTCTTCTCTCAAGCCTCCTCTCCATCCGGCTCTTCAAGCAGTTCACCTGGAAATACTATCAAAACTCATATTGATACTCCCCCTTCAAATTCTCCCATTTTTCAATCACCATTAAGCATTGAGTTCCCGAAAGAAGAAGAGTTTGAAGAAGAATTTTTAGAAGTAAGAGTTGAAGCAGAATCAGAAACAATGATGGTGGATGAAGTAGAAAGACCTCAACCCATTGTTATATGGGGAAGAAATACAGGCCCGCTCCTCTTGAACCCCCTCTTCATGATCTACAAACAGGTTCCCGCAAGAACTTTCCAAAGTTCAAAGGTGATGGCAAAAACAACATCCTGAAGAACACATATGGTGCCTTCATGACATCATGTGGATTCTTGGTGTCCAACATGAAGATTTGATTGTAAGATTTTGTGGAGTCCCTCTAAGAAAAAGCAGTAGAATGGTTCTACCTCCTGCCTACCCAATCCATCATTGGTTGGAATGACATCAAGATTGCCTTCAAGGAAATATTTAAATCAACTGAAGACTGTCAGGACCTCTTAGTGTAGTTGGCTCAAATGAAGAAAGGAGAAAGTGAAACTATGAGAGACTTTGTGGCTCACTTTGAATGGTTTCTTTGTAGGATACCAAAAGAAGATTCACCATCTGAAAACAATATCAAGAGATTCTTCATCAATGCTCAATCATCAGAGGTAGGATTTCTCCTATGAAGAGCCCAACCAAGGAACATTGTAGAAGCACAAAGGATGGCCATTAAACTTGATGATGATCTCATCCTCTCTGGAAAGATCAAGAATCCATCAAAGGGAAAGACCCAACATCCTAGAGATGAGAGAACCAATACATCATTGCAAAATTTGGCAAATGAGATGGCATCTTTGAAGAGGGAATTCTTTGAATGAGTATCTTCTCAAAGAAGAAACAGAAATCAGATTGCAGGAGCACCCCAAAGGCTTCCTTGGAGGCCCCACCCATGAACGTAGATTCCAAGATTTAAGAAAAGGAAGAAGAGTTTAAACAAGAAAGTGAAGGTGGAAATTTCCTAGAAATTGATGAACTTGAGAACGATACACAAATCATGATTTTGTGAGTATTCTGGAGGTGATGAAGAAGACGAAGAAGATGCACCCAGTTTTCTCATGTGTAGTATTCACTCGTTCTCAGTTCAAGAAAGGAGCACCTCCCTCCACTGCTGTAAAGAAAAAGAAGGTTGATGATCCTCCTATGGCGAACTCCAAAACAAAATAATCAGTCAAGGATCTCCACTTCCATCTTCCATGGAGTCTGCATTGTTGAAGCCTAATCCTGTAGTAAGTAAGAAGACTCCCACTATTCCAAGTAAGTCAGTTTTGATGCCTCTTCCAAGTCTAAATCTAAATTTACCCCTATAAAATATAGTACTTTGAAAATCTCCTAGTGTACCTTTCAAAATACCCTCCATTCCCCAAAAATATACTCCTACTTCCAAACCTATCCTAAATCCAAAAGTAGTCCCTTCATCACCTTCACCCACATCTGCTCCTTTTGATTTCATAGAATATGTGAACAAAGCCAAAGTCTAAATTACTGAAACTAAATATTTGTCAAACTCATCCTGAACAATTTGAGAGGTTTGTCTAATATATCAGGAGTGGTAGTCTAACACCCAATGTTGTAACTTCTAGTTCTAAAGGCATGTTACCAAACCCACCTACACCTCCCTCACAGAACATGCTTTCCTTAAGCGCATCCAAGACTGACAAGGTTGATCCTTTCTACATCCCTTCTTGTTGGAGAATATGTATTGAACAATTGCATAATAGATTATGGTGCCTCAGATAATGTGATGCCTTTGAAGGTCACCAAGGCTCTCAAACTTACCATGACTCCACCTGGTGGCTCTTGTTACTCTTTGGAGTCAAAAGAGGTCCCACTTGTAGGGAAGGTCAAAGATGCATAGGTGGCTCTCACCAGATTTCCAGACAAGAAAGTTTCAGCGATGATTTTGGTAGCAGACATCCCAGCCTCATTCAGAATATTGAGTAGAAGTTTCTACCGAGACTTGGGAGGGAAAATTCAAATGAATTGGTCATCCACAACCATACCAGTGAAGGGAGACATGGAGAAATTACTTCCTGAGAAGAAGATGAGGTACACGGTATGAAATTCCAGAAGCCCAGAAGCTAACATTTTGTACCAAGATAGCAAGTGGATGAATCACTTTGTGAAACTGAGGAGGAAGATGATATTCCCATCTTGATAGGGCTAGACATGCCTTCCCGAAGAGGAAGACCTTGAAGAAGCATTGAGGAGATTTGAGTTACAAGAGGGCAGCCCCAAATTTTGATGCAAACCATGAAGAAGAGGAAATGGTTCTTGATGATTTTCAAGCAAAAAAATCATCTTATATGCTTATGATGAGGATTTATTCTCATTCCCATTTGGGGATGAAGATGACCTCATCCAGGCCATCTATGGAGAGACAAGACCATCTTGTGATGAACCCGTGAAAGGTTTGAAATAACTACCTGTACAAGAATTACTTAGAGCCGCAGAAGAAACTGAAGATCCCGAGCTCAGTCTCGAACTCCTGATGTAATCCATGAACCTACAAGATAAGTGTGAATCTGATTTGAAAGCTTCAATCAATGTGAAGGTTGGCCATGTTGAAACAAAGAAAGATGAGAAATATGATGCCCCCCTAAGCCAATGATTGATGGATGCAATGATGAAATGGAGATATTTTCTTTCCCATTTGAAGAAGAAGACTCTTTCCATGATGAAGAAATTGAAACAAGGAGTTTTGAGGCCTTTGAAGCTGAAGCTCCTCTTGATGAAGGATTGATAGAATGCATGATTCCCAAGATAATGAAGTAATCCCTCTAGATAGTTTCCTTGAGTTGTAAAATAAAGATTCTTCGAAGGCATACAAAGATGAGATGTAGGAAGTAACAAAGGAGATCTTTGTGCAAAAAACTATTGGATGTAGTGGAAGTTGTGGAAGACCCCGAGCTGATTCTTGATCTCTTAACTCATGCCATGGCCATACAAGACAATTATGAGGTCACTTCCAATCCTTCCATCAGTACTCAAGCACCTCACAGTGGAGTAGAGAAAAAGGATAAGTCTGAGGTTTCTCATGGAAAAGAGGTCAACGAGCATAGACCTGGGAAAGAAAAGAATCTAGAATGTTCAAGTAATTTGAATGAAAAGCAGCCCTGGGGCAGCAATAGCATGCTCAGTGAAGAATCAACTATGTGGATAAATACGGAAGGCAACTGGCACTATGAAACTGATTTCAAAGAACATGAAGGCAATGGAATTTCTAAGTGAAGGCCTGAGCATCAAGAAGCTCATGTAGGCTCACTCCTACAAAGTGTACATACAAATGTGAAAGCACCTAGATTTCATAAGTAGCTAAGGAGAGGAGGCTACTTTCTGGAACCAGTCAATGGCTTCGTAGAACATCATCATTCAGTGTTGCCTCTTCAGGGGTAACTTTTGAGGAATAAAAAATGCTTCAGTGAAAGTGGGTTGTCCCCCACCTTGTACCATAGGTGATTTTTAGGTGTGTTTCCCCTTTTTTTATGTGTCATGTGTTTCCTTTCCATGTGTGTTGTGTGTTTCTTTTGTGTTCTTGGTGTGTGTGTTTCCTTCTTTGTTATCCTTCTCTCTTGTAATTGTACATGACTCTGCAAGGCCCAATGGATAAGGCACTGGTCAATGGATCATATGGTCTAAAATTGAGATTCTGGATTCCTCATGTCATGTCTTCACTACACTCAGTCCATGTCATGTCCCCAAGCTAGAGCCAATTGTTGTCATGTAAATGTGCAACAAGGAAATTAACAATTTCTGAGCATGACAACTATACCCCTATGTTAATTTTTTCAAGTCCTATCATTCCAAGACACCCTGGGTCTACCCAGTCAGTCCAAGTGACCTCCAAATAATGTTCATCTCATCCCCCTAGGTGATTTAGGAAATTCCATTCATTCCCCCTAGGTGATTTTAGGAGTTCATTTTGCAAAGCTACAGGCAGTTGTGGGAAGGGCTATCACTGGCCTTCCTAGGGCTGGAGAAACCCCATGGAGAAGAGAAGAAGAGCCTAATGGACATGGAGGTGATTCAAATGGTCTTGGGACATCATGGAAATGATTTAGGAAGATTTGGAAGGGCTCAAAGAAGTTGGGGTAGTTTCCAGAATTAGGGTTCACAGGCCTAGTCAGTGCACAGGCCAAAACAACCGTTGAGCTTTGGAAGGTGATTTCAGGAGCTCCGGATGGAGTTAGGAGAAAAAAAAACATCTTTGGAAATATAATTCCAATCCCTACAATATGGTGAAATCATATTTTTCACAACACTTTGGCGCATTAGGTCTGCAGGAAGATTTTCTCAGGCACAGGTGGAGTACCAAACCAAAAATTTCAATTTTTTAGGGATCAAATGGATGAATCAAGACATGATACCCCCACCATTGGATTCAAAATGCCATTTCTAGTCAGGATCATATAAAATTTCATCAAAAAAGACCATCTGGAGCTCAAGATATTGTCGTCGCAAGTTGTCCTCAAGGTTCGGGAGTTAGTCAAATTTTCAGCTCTAGGGGCATGGCTGGTGGGATTTTGTGTCCCTGACGTCCCTAAGGGTCAGGGACATCAAGGTTGGAAAAATTCACCCATCCCCCTTGAATCCCTCTAAACCCAACATATAACCTCAAGGATAGCCATTCAGCCCCAGGTGCTTGCATTTGGAGCTCACAGCCTTCACCGTTGATCGTTGCCACATGTCATCACCTTGACCACCATGGAAATTGATGTCCCTCATGTCCCTTTGAGGTGAGGAACAAAAAACATGTAAAAATGCACCCATCCCCTAAGGAGACTCCTATTCACTCATGTGACAATTCTTCAAGAGTGAATTTCTAGCCCCCAGTGTGTTTGGACTCAAGCCTTCATTCCTTGTCGTAGATCTCCGCCACGTGGCATCACCTTGACCACCATGGAAATTGATGTCCCTCACGTCCCTTTGAGGTGAGGGAATTAGGGACATAAAAATTTTCCCATCCCCTTCTATGCATTTTTTGAAAAATTTAAATCTAGCACTTAGCCGTTATTTCCCCCCATTTCTCCTTCACAACTTCATACCTAGCCATGGCTTTGTTCATGATTGTCCAGACACTAGTCCACCATTGTTGCTCCAAACCAGCTCCCATGGCCAAAAATCCTCCAATTCATGAAAATACATAGGTCTTAGGGAAGGATTGATAAAAAAATGTTGAAGAAATGAAGAACGAGGAGAAAATGAAGATTTTTTGCCAGATAACCATGAAGTCACCCAATCAGGAAAATCCTCATATCTTGCAAAATACAAGTCAGATCAAGATGTCATCTTTTTCAGACTACCACATTTTTCAAGGTGATCAAGATGTAACAAATGGGAGGTCAAATGGTGCCCAGAATCATTTGTTCCAACAAAATCCTCACTTCATGCACCGGCTCACATTCATCGGATTTCCCATCATTTCGGCAATGGAAACGAGCTAAAAACTTGCACACAAGCTCCAAATGAAAAACCTATTGCAATGGAGTTAGTTTTCATCACAAATGGAGACAAAAACCAAACCTAAAAATTTTGAGCTCCATTAATGGCCATCATGGCAGCTCTATGCCCAAAGCCACTACCAAGTTAAAATTTCAAAATTTATTTCTAATCATTCTAGCAGGTGAAATCAAGTGAAATTTGGAGGACATGACCATGATGATGATGAAATCCAGAAAAATATACTCCATCGCAAACCAAGCACTGGAAATCCACTTTCCAAAAATAGTAAGATTTCCTACACATGTTTGCTATTTTTGGTAAGTCTTCATCAAAAGTGGCTATGGAAAAGGTAGTGTGCACTGAAGATCTCCAAGAAGCCAGAATGATTATCCAGAGCAAAAAATAGTGAAAATGACCACTTACTAAAAATAGTAAGTCCCTTATATGGGTGCTTACTAAAAATAGTAAGTCACCCCAAGAAGTGGTCAAATAAAAGGCAAGTGTGCATAGGATTGAATGAATATTTTCATCACATCAAGATGATCAAGAAGAAGCAAGAATCACCTCTTACTAAAAATAGTAAGTCTCCCATCTGGGCATTTACTAAAAATAGTAAGTCACACTCAAAGAGCAGTTTTGGCACAATGGGACATTCAGAACTTTGTCGCATCAGAGCTTTCCATCAACGAGGATCATTGGACTTCATCAGGGGAAACATCTTCTCCTTTTCTCTCTCTTCCCTCTCCCCCAACTTTCTCTCCCTTCAAATGTTCTAATTCTTCATTGGGGTTTGCACTTTTTGATATGCCTTTAAGTCACCTAAAAGTGACTTTAGAAACATAATGTAAATTAAGTCACCTTGATTTTATAAAAGGGACTTAAATATTTTGTAGGAATATGAATAGTCTAAAGTTAGAAATAAGGCATATGGAGGGTCATGAAGAAGATGAGGAGTTGAGTCTACTCTATAAATTGTAAATCCATTCCCATCTCAAAGGGTTGGTCATTAATTTTGTAAGCTCAAGAGTGCATTCTACCTTGAGAGAACAAAGGAGATAGCCAAATTCTTCCATTCCCCTCATTCTCAAATTTCCTCTATTTCCTACACTATGTACAATTTCTACTTGAAGCACCAATACAAGAAGAAGGAGTTTCTATCTTTTTTAATGAGAAGATTTTAGAAACTTTGAATTCTCAATCTTACCTAGTCTTGTTGTTGTTTGTAGTATTATTTCCTCTTAATTTCAATGCATGTGATGTAATTTCCAACTAGTGTAATGCAAGTCTCTGATTTCCTACTTACAACATTAGTTTCTCTTGTCTAATATTCTCACTCCCTTTCCCTCTCTCCTAGAAAATTCTTCTCTTGCAGGTATCTGCAAGCTTTTTGTAGGGTTAGTGGAGTGTCCTTGTTGGATCCCTGGTCGAAAGGCCACCACAGAAATCCACATTTTATACACATGCATATACAGGAGCTGCACCGATTAAGTAGAGGGACTTAGATTCCCAAAGCATTGGCAAGAAATCCACAAGTTTTTCCACCCAAAAAAAAATCTCACTAACAACCCGTTAATGGATTAGTTTAGCCTCCCATGGGTTTTTAAATTCCAATGGCCATTGCTTTGGAGAGGTGGAATTTGACATCCATTTGAATGTCACAGGCATGTATAAAGTGCTAAGTGCATTTTAAGTGAGTTATCCAAATTAATCTCGGAGGGGTTTCATTTGGGATAATAGAGACCTCAAAAATTGATTCAGAAAGCAAGTAAGGCATTTTTAAAGCAATACCTAGATGAATAAAGAATCATAAACAAGTTCTTCATGAAAATTTTGATTGGTTATCCTATTTTATCAATAAACTCAAAAATGGGATAACTTGTATGCCTGGTAGATCTTGGTGGGAAGGGTTTAGAAAGACGCATAAATATTTATCTTTAAAGACTGCATAAGGCCTTGATCGTGACAGGCAAGTTATGCTTAGGTCTTACATAGTTTTTGTTTTTTTACAACTTGGATCAAATGTAAAAAATGGAACAATATGGACCACAAAGGATATGGAACTATGATGAAACTGTTGTACAATCTGGTAGGAATTGTCGAATTAGGATGATTGTAAAGATGAGCAATAGAAGTGTACCCCACATGTGCTCCCAAAGAGTAGAGAGTGGATCACAATACTTTGTTGTGTTAATGCAACAGGTCAGGGTATACCATGTTTCTATATTTTTAAAGCACAACAGAAATTAGTTATCTACATTTCCAATTATGAGTCAAGTGCATGTATGGAAGCCTAACCACACGCATGGATAATAATGGAATTATTTCTGAATTGGATTCACCACTTTTCTAGGTCAGTTCCAAGTTTTATTTCACCATCAAATAGACATATGCTCATTTTTTATGGCCATGGTAACCACATGGCATATGGGATAATCCAAAAGGCAAGAGCATTGGGCATTGATCTAATCACTTTACCTACGCACACCAGCCATTGGCTATAACCTTTAGATGTTAGCTTATTTTCTCCATTTAAAACCTAATTCAAAGATGAAAGATCCAAATGGATGGTCAAACATCACAAAGTATATGTGAGAATATTTGAATTAGAAGCTCTTAGTAGCAAGGCTTTTAAGAGAGCATTAACTCTATAAAATATAAAAGCTAGTTTTATGAGGACTTGAATATGGCCTTTGAATAGAGATGAATTTGTCAATGACATGTGCCCTAGTAATTCATTCAAGGTTGAGCTAACAGAGGATGAAATAGCTATGGAGAGAATTATGGAGATGGTTAGTTATAACATAGATGAAATTAAACAATTTATATAGATATTGGAGAAGCATCCTAGTAGAATCTTGATCAAGTACATCAAAAAAGGATGTAGATAAAAAACAATAAGTTGATATAATTCAAAATTCAGAGGTGGAGGTGATCGAGTTAAATCAACAAGACACGACAACATGTTTAACTTAGATTGGGAAAGGTTGTCAACCTGGAATCCGTGTTGGAGTTGAAGAAAACACACCAACTCATGTGATTCAAACACAAGAACCCATCACAACTGAATATTAGATGAGTATACCAACACTAGTTAGCCATCCTAAATGTTTGAAAGAAGATACTACAAACTTGGGGATTCCAATCAACCTTTCTAATGAGGAGATTACTATTTCCATGCCATCCCCTCCTAGCATGCCAAGTGGAGTATTCCACTACTATGCAGATTATAATGCATGGGAAAATGAAAATTATAGTCTGATGGATGTTGCATATATGGGGTGTTCAGAAACATTTGTACAAAACATAGCAAAACAACCATGCAATGCAGAAGAAAACTAGGTTAGCAGTTTGTTGCATAACTTTCTTAAGCTTCCAATTAAAAGGATTAAGGAGAGATCAGAATGTACAAACAGAGGGACTCTAAGGTTGAGTATGCAATCAAACATTCTCACTTCGACCAACTACTTGAAATTTCTTGACGAACAAGAAGCACTAAGGAAGGAATTAGAGGAATTGAAATCAAGAAAGAAAGAGCAACTCGAGAATAGGAACGAAAACAAAATCATTGTACAAGAAAAAAAGGAAGCAAACAAACTTAAACAATAACTTAAAAGGTAGAGGAGGTAATTTTTATCTAATTTCCTCCATCAGCCACTAAAATTAGATAACAATCAGATTCCTTATAGAATTGACCAAGAAGTTCTGAGATTCCTACAGATTCAAATCACTCGAAGGGTCAAGCCTTCGTTGATATGGGAGAAATAATTAGGTGAATCAAAGATGAGAAGCTAAGATGGGAAAAACCAACTCAAGAAGAGTAGCATTCTCATGGAGGATGCTAAGAGTCAACTTGGCGCAAGTTCAAAAATCAAAGAGGGGAATGAAGCCTCAAAATCCCACGGGGCTTACACATGGAGTCAATTGTAAGGGTCCTACCCAAGAAAACTTCTTTGCATTAATATGCGGCAGATCCATTACTTACTCAAAGAAGAGTAACACTCTTGCAGACGGTGCCATGTGTAAGCCCAGTGCACTTCCAAAAGAAAAAAATAAAAATAGAGACCCTAGAGATGTGCTTGGCCTCCACATGGATCTCGCAACAAATGGGCTCCAAGTTCGAAGCAGGTTACGAAAGATTGGTGACTGGCCAAATACCACGTATAGGAAATTATGAAACCTACCTAAAATTTTTAAAAGCTCAGATATTTTCAAAAGGTAAGAGGCAAAGGGTCATTTGGCTTGTCTTTTTAGCAATGGAGTTAATGCACAGTTCTGCGTAAAGAGTGTGAACCTATGAATACTCAATTTGTTCACCTGCACTCAAAGGATCATTTTAACAGAACAAATATAAAAATAGGTTTCGTCGGAAATCATGAGCCCAGAACCCGATGCATAAATTTTAGATATGTAATAAAGATTTGAAAGGTGAGTCTACTTCAAGGGATTCAGTTGTAAAATAGTCAAGAGGTGTATTAAATGGGTATGGCTCTCACTCCTTGAAAAGAGATCATGGGGAAGTGTGACATAGATCTCACAAATCTACTTCTATCACTTCACACCATTTACCATAATTGACAAGCAGTTGGAAAATGGTTCAAGAATTATCTTCTTATCTTCTTCTATCCTATATATTGTAATCGAAGGTTTTATAAAAAAAGGATTCATATTGGGAGTTATTCAATTATTCTTTCTAGTCTCAGTTCCTCTTCTGTAAAAGGCAGCGGTCTGGAACTCTAGCCTTCTCTCTGAGATTTTGTAATAGCGCTCTTCTTTCCCCTTATCTGTTGTAATATTGTGCATACTTCTTGGAGTAATATAATATGCCATGTGATGAATTTTGTCCATCCTTTGTATATATGTATTGTCTCTGATAGCCTTTATTTCGATGTTGGTATATTGTGCATGTTTATAATGTTATTATTGTTTTCAAAAGTTGTGTTTAAGTAGTTCGAAGCAGGGTTTTATGTGAATCGTCTATGGCCTGTGGTGCATTTTTTCAACCCTTTTCATTGCTCACATTTTCCCAATTCATATAGTTATATTCACGATTAACTTCTTCCCTTTTCGGTGCATAACCCCTATTTATTTTCGTGTTATGTTTTATTTTCCTTTGACCCTCATCTCACACAACAAAGAACAGCCAACTTCTTTAAAATATGGAGGTTACCGTAGTGCACATGTCCCACTAACCTAAGGTATTCAATGACTCTAATAGTTCATCTGTAAGGATAATCGTCAATATTTTTCCTGGCACGCCCGGTGGGATGGTTCGAAGGATCCTATCATTTCATTTCATCAAGCTGGTGTGTTATTGGTGAGATGCAGCCTTTGGAGGCATGTATAAATACATTTGGCGACTCCGTTCGGTCCAAATGACCCCTTCTCTAAAATTCATCTTTCTTTCCACATCCTTTAGTTTCCTTCATTCCATGAAGTTGTACAATCATGACTCAATTCCCCATAGTGGAATTCACATTGTTAGTGGTATCATCAGCATCTAATGAGATTCACACCTTCTCCAAACCAACAGCATAACCAATTTCAAAGTTGTTATGGTGACCCAAATGAGCAAAGACAAGACCAGTTTAGATTTGAAAACAATCAAAGACACGGGCACGCATTTTGTGACTACGATCAATTAGAGGATGTTGGTTTACTAGAGAAGATAGCACAAATAGATGCAGGTATGGTTCAATCTTGGGCCACATCACAAATGGAGGCATTCAGAACAGGATGCAGGGCACCTTGTCCATGGGTTGGCCCTGTTCCTAGGCACTATAGCTCACATGATAAGCTTGGCTTCTTAGAAGAAAAAATTCCTTCACTTATGCAGTGGATTAAAGGTATTGAAACATATGGGCGAAGCATGGGATAACCTTGTCGATGGGTAGGTAAATCACCTACTCTTTATTCATCTCACATCCCACCCCAAGCTTTGCCATATCATACCACTCAAGATGTTGATTTCTCTTCTCCATCTCCAAGCCACCCATCCCACCCTCCTCCTTTCTTCGAGCATCTATACCCCCCATACAAACAAATAAAATCTCCAAATCCAAAAGAATAGGAGTATATAGTAAGAATTGAATCGAATCCAAGGGGTTCGAATCATGAGTTGGGTGCTCAAAAGGCTACAGATCCTTTCCATGTTCATCATCCCCATAAAGTAGGGCTCTTGGAAGAGTTTGGGCTAACGGGATTTATATTTCAAAATGGAGCTATACATGATAGAGAAGTTTCAGACTCAAAAGCCATCATACAAGAGGGGGAGACCCTTGCGCAACAGGGTGATGATAGGCTTGATTTCTTATCAGATTTGGGGGGATGTCTCGATGAAGAAGATCCCATGGAAATCACAACCTTTACTACTTCATCAACCCCGCAACAAAAGCAACCTACTACTCATGATAGTTCCCCTGAATCAAATTCAGAGGCTCTAGGAAGAAATCTCATTAAAATATTTTTGCTTGTAATTAAAGATTATGGATTTGCTAGCGAAGCTACTAAAAAGGGAGAGAAGAAAGAATATAAGGATGACACCATTCAAAAAATTCTGTAAAAGGACCTCGTCCCAAAAGATGAAATTCAGAGCGATGGGAAAATGCAATGTATCGAGTCTTGCCCCATCAAGAGTTTGGCCACACCAGAGCCCATGGAGAATCCAAAACTTATCATGCTCACTTCAGAGCATGAGGATAATCTTAAAAGCCCCAAAGGTCAGTCACAACACCTCCAACCAAATGAGAATCATCCTGAGGAGGTATTCTTTTTGTTTGTTGATACCATGGGTGGAAGAGTGAAAGGTAATTTTTCACTCTTATTACAAGCCATATCTATTGATAAATTAATTGCATGGCCACACTTTATAAGAAAGGGAAGTTATCTCTCCTTACATGTTTCAGGTTTTGTTTAGCTTCTCTCAAGTCTGGTTAGCCTATGTATAGGAGTAGATTGCTTTCAGCAGAATAAGTGCTTATACACACTTTGCATGACTCATTTAAGGCATGTATGATTTATATTTGTATAGGCTTATGTCCCTATTACTCCAATAAAATGCACCAAACTCTACATGTTCACAGCAGGGGGTTCGTTGTTGTCTGTAACAATTGAAAACTTCACTTCAAACAAATGCAGAGCAACTAAAATCAGTCAAGGGAGTGATTTTTCTGATTCTTTGATTTTCTACTCTCAAAAAACAAGTTTCAAAGTTTCCTTATGAGAGTAGGAAGGCGCAAGGATCAACTAGCGGCTCCAAAAGTAAGAAATGACACTTCAAATACTCTAGAATCAAGGTTCAAATCAGCTCATGGTAAAGATATAGACTCCATGCCCAATAGATAGGTGCAGATGATGGGCTCATCCCAATTAGCAGGTGTATGGTCCCCCATGAGTCACCATAATTGTTATCTAATTTCCTCCACCGCCCGCTAAAATTATATAACAAGCATATTCCTACTGGAATTGACCAAGAATTTCTAAGATTCCTACAAATTCGA
Organism: Taxus chinensis; assembly: GCA_019776745.2. Lineage (NCBI taxonomy): Eukaryota > Viridiplantae > Streptophyta > Pinopsida > Cupressales > Taxaceae > Taxus > Taxus chinensis. The sequence continues at coordinate 878,902,932 of CM034146.1, forward strand.
GTCACTCAAAGGGTCAAGCCTTCGGTGATATGGGAGAAAGACTTAGCCGAATCAAAGATGAGAAACTAAACTAGGACAAGCCAACTCAAGAAGAGTAGCATTCTCGCGGAGGATGCCAAGTGTCAACCTGGGGCAAGTTTAGAAATCAAAGATGGGAATGAAGCCTCAAAATCCCATGGGGCTTACACGTGGAGTCAACTGTAAGGGTTCCACCCAAGAAAAATTCTTCACATTAATATGCGGTAGATCCATTACTTACTCAAAGAAGAGTAGCGCTCTCACAGACATGGTGCCATGTGTCATCCCAGTGCACTTCCAAAAGTGACAAAGAAAATCAGAGACCCTAGAGAGATGGCTTGGCCTCCACCTGGATCTTGCAAAAAATGGGCTCCAATTTCGAAGTAGGTTGCGAAAGATTGGTGACGGGCTAAATACCATGTATGGGCAATTATGAAACCTACCTAAAAGTTTTAAAAGCTTGTATCTTTTCAAAAGGTAAGAGGAAAAGGGTCATTCGGCTCGTCTTTTCAGCAACAAAGTTAATGCACAGTTCTGTGTAAAGAGTGTGAACCTATGAATACTTAATTTTTTCACCTGCACTCAAAGGGTCATTTTAACTAGAACAAACATAAAAATAGGTGCCACTAAAAATCATGAGCCCAAAACCCGATGCATAAAGTTTAGATATGTAATAAAGATTTGAAAGGTGAGTATACTTCAAGGGATTCGGTTGTAAAATAGTTAAGAGGTGTATTAAATGGGTATGGCTCTCACTCCTTGAAAAGGGATCATGGGGAAGTGTGAGATAGATCTCGCAAATCTACTTCTATCACTTCACACCATTTACCATAATTGACAAGTAGTTAGAAAATGGTTCGGGAATTATCTTCTTATCTTCTTCTCATCCTATATATTGTAATCGGAGGTTTTATAAAAAAAAAAAAAAAGGATTCATATTGGGAGTTAGTAAATTCTTCTTTCCGGTCTTAGTTCCTCTTTTGTAAAAGGCATAGGTTTGGAACTCTAGCATTCTTTCTAAGATTTTGTAATAGCGCTCTTCTTTCCCCTTATCTGTTGTAATATTGTGCATACTTCTTGGATTAATATAATATGCCATGTGATGCATTTTGTCCATCCTTTGTATATTTGTATTGTATTTGATAGTCTTTATTTCGTTGTTGGTATATTGTGCATGTTTAGAATGTTATTACTATTTTCAAAATGTGTGCTTAAGTAGTTCAAAGAGGGGTTCTGTTTGAATTGTCTATAGCATGTGGTGCATTTTTTCCACCCTTTTCATTGCTCAGCTTTTCCCAATTCAGACAGTTGTATTCGTGATTAACTTCTTCCCTTTTCAGCACATAGCCCCTATTTAGTTTCTTGTTATGTTTTATTTTCCTTTGACCCTCATCTCACACAACAGAGAAGAGATCCAGCTTCTTTAAAATTTGGAGTTTACCTTAGTACACACATCCCACTAACCTAAGGTATCCAATGATTATGATGGTTCATCTGCAAGGATAATCATCAATAGGAACATGACAAGATAAAATAGCAACATAAAAAGGAGAAAATATGGGAACATGAGAAGCTACAATGGGAGAAGGAGAGGATAGAAAAAGAAATGCAAAGGCAAAGATGATTGAGTAGTCCAGAAAATCCTATTCCTTCACAACATCCAATTATGATGGATTTCTACAATATTTACACTTAGGTTTTTCCAAATGTGGCCAATTACCAAGTAAGTAACACATCTACTTCTACAAATCAAATGTAGTTTCTTTCAACACCAGTAATGTAATATTTGGCAACAAAGTCTCCTTCAACTGTAACAATGCAATTTCTGACGACATAAATGAAGTTTTCTCACTCAAGTAATATGTAATTTTCTACAAGTTCAAAGCACATGCAATTTCCTACGTCCATTCCCATGCACGTGAATTCTATTAGCCAAATGAAAACATGTCATGCAAGTAATCAGCAACTCCCATCACCAAGCACAATCAACATGTCAATGACACCTCAAATGGAGAATGGAACAATACAAAACAACATAAGAAGTGATACAACTAACAGAATTGAAGTAAGAATTCAATTTTGGAACAATTTAGAAGCTACCTTATTATGTGATTGGTATGCGTAGTTATAATATTACTATAAGTAAGTTATAACCTTCATGCAGAAAATATGAACTTAGTTCTATAGTTTTTTGGGGAAATCATGTAAGCAATATTTATTTTTTTCCATCCAATAATTACACATAAGTATATGTATTATATTCCATCATATCAATATAAAAAGAGTTTTGGTAATGTGTGAAAACATGAATTACCTTCTTATATGTGTTTATAATTTTTATTATTCATTATTTTATAGAATAATGACAGAAAAGGAAAACAATTCACTGCCTAAGTAAGGTCATTAATGACCTTACCTGTAGAACAAAGCATTATGATTTCTTGATGATTAAAGGTGTCAAAAGACACAATTTTGATATTCTCATCTCCCCCTCCAATACGACATTCCTTTATGAACCAAATTTTGACAAGGTATCTGCAAAAAAATGGACCCAAGAGAAATGAGCATATTTGTAAGAAACACCAATATCAAAACCTATATATTCAATCTATGTTCAGTCATTCCATTGTATATTCAAATAGATACTAAAATAAGAACTATGTTCACCTTCGGGTTTTCTTTGCATATCATATTATGTTTTTCTTTGCATATTAAAAAATTAAAATTACTGAATATACATTGAAAATACGGATGTAATCTTGGTGTTGGATGCGAATGTGTTCAGTGCATGGAGAACATAAATATGAATTGACATTGTAGGTTGGAAGTGCAGACACAAATTTACCCACATACTACTACTTTACTATACCGCCAAGTATGTTGTTATATGTATGGATCTTAAGTAAGAAAAGTATTCACTGGTGAAGCACTTCTTAGTCCATCTGCTTCCTTTGATTGTTTCCATTATATTTGTCTCTCACATTTGTCACTTTTGCACCCAGTTCTAGTCAGGTCATAGGGATCCCTGTCTATTGCTATCTTCACAATTTTTGTCAGTTAGTTTAGGACACCAACGTCCAGTCTAGACACTAGCGCCCAAGCACTCCTATCCACCCTGGGCACCCCTGTCCACTTTATTCTTGTTCACATTTTTAACATTTATGATCATCCTTTTCAGTTTTCTTAATCCTATCCCAAGGTCCTAGTTGGCATGTCATGTCACTAGTGTTGAAATTCAAGCAAGATATCCCTATATATACACAACATACATACCATTATAAGGGTGGTTAATTATCAAGGGCTATCTTATCTACATATTATCAAAGGGACTCCATTTTTGGGCTGATTACTCTACATACACTACATAGGAAGAGTAAGTTTTGACTTCCATCACATACATTTGCATTCTATCTAGCTATAGCCTGTTATCTTGGTGTCATCGCACGTGAGGGAAACCTAAGGACACAATTCCACACACAAGCACATATAACTACATGAAGTCTAAGATGTAGTGTAATGCTCGGTCATAAGTTCACTCTGTTGGGTGACCGTCAAGGTCATTCTAACTCCCCATTTGTATATTTATTTATTAGGATTTGATGTAGTTTGGGGTTTTACATGATATCATCTATTTTGGAAGTTACCATTGAATTAAATGATCATCAGTAAAATATAGGTTAAAAAAATTGAAGGATAACAAAACCCTAGCGACACAGAAAAATCATAGATTATGACTCTCTACGCAGTCACAGACACCTACATAAGGTCTCTAGGGCCTAGGTTCCCTCACCCCAGTCCACACGCCCATGTTCCATTAGTCTGTAAGTCTATAATTTATATCAAACATTTATGACACTCTATCAAGCATGTTCATCATTTTCTCCAGTTCATATCTTCTTTGGGATAAGCAAAAATCAAATAAGTGCACTATCTCTCTCAATTTCTTACATGATTGCATCTTTAGAGTGCTTAGAATTTGTATCCTGTGTTGTATATCATCATAGTGACTCTAAAATTAAATTTAATATTTCAAATTTTATTAAATCATTTGGTGAACCCCTCTCTTAGAACTCCTTTCCCTAGGATCCACAAAACCCTAATGGCTAAAATATAGGTCTTCCTCTCCTAGGAAAGTTATGCATCATGTTAGTGTCAATCATATCCTTGATGGTGTTGTTAAGGTTGAACTTTATGACCTTTATCACAAATCTTGATTTGATGACAACATTCAAAGGCAGCTTCTTGCAAATGAGTGTAATGTTCCTACTAGTTTTTGTAACTCTAGCATTAAGCATTGTTTCACGGGACCAAAATTTTACTGGATGCACTCCTTGTTCTTCCATAGTCACCAATGCTACTCCACCTTCTTCTAATTTCTGTTACACACATGATGATTCTCTTATAGATTATATTCTTGGTCTTGATTGTGCTACTATGTAGATAAAAATAATGTTACTTCCAATGTTGAAAATGTACATGTGCATGATGATGTTTCTCATACTAGTCAAGATGAATGTAAAGTTATATCTCATGTTTCTTCTACTTTCGAAAATATTTCCAATGATTGAAAAATATATCTTATGATAGTTCTTCTCCTACTTATCTATATGTTGATGACTCGCTTGATGAAATATTTGCATGTGAAACTTTGTCTGATAGTGATGTTGATTATATTTCTGATCATGAACATGTTAGTGAGGATGTTGCTTCTCTTAAGACTGCTGAATGTGAATTTTCCACTCTGCTTTCTTCTACTTCTGAGGTTGTTTCCAATCATTCATGAGTGATTCTACTACTCAGTACTAGTTCACCTCTTATCATTTCTTCTGATCCTACTCCTAGCATTTTTGTTGATATTCCATGTTCTTCTCCTCCTCTTTCCTCTTCTTCTTCATCTAGATGATCTTCATGTTGATTCTTATATTCCTACTAGTATGCCTCCTCTTATTTCTTCTGCATCTATATCTAGGTGTCTCATAGCATCTTCATCTTCCACTTCTCACATTCCCATGATCACTCACAATGGAAAACTTCAACCTCTTCATGTGCCTCTCACTTCTTCTATAATTCCTTCACATGATATTTTATCACTCATGCATGTTGTTGGCCATTTGCAATCTCAAGTTCAATCTCTTACTCTTGAAAGTAAATCCTAATATGCTTCTATTGATAATAACTCTCTTCATGGCAAATCTTATTCCAAAGAAAATTCACAATTCAACTTTTCCTAAGGATTTTATCATGCCTACCTTTTCATGTTTTAATGGACACTGGAAATCCATATTTGCATCTTAAGCATTATCATTTAGCTATGGCTTCTTATTCCAATGATCAATTATTACTAAAATATTTAGCTGTCATAGTCTTGTTGATGATGCTCTTCAATGGTATACTCATTTTCCTTATGGATCTATTAGTACATATTGTGAAATGGAAGATGTTTTTCTTAGACGCTTCATGCTTAACAATGGTCCTAGAGTTACACATGATCACTTACCTAGCTTGCATCAAGGAAAGAAAGAACCTATTCTAGATTACATTTTACGCTTTCAATTCTTACATGCATCAATTATTATTTCAGCCTATTGATCTAGAAAAGTAATTTATCTTTTGTCGTGGCTTGATTCCTGCATTAAAAGAAAAATTACAATATGATACATGTGAATCATTTACACTTTTATGGATATAAGCTATTGATCTAGAATGAAGATTTAATTGACTGCACATGTTATAGACCCCCTCTATTCCTTCTATTACTTCATCGTACTTCTAATTCTTCTCCTTCTTCATTTATTAAGCATCCTCCAAGGTCTCCATCTCCTCCACCTCGCAAGAATGTTCCATCTACCTCCACCACATAAGCATCCTCCATCTCATCCACCGCGTCACTCTCCACCTAAGTCTTCTCCATCTCCTACTCGGGATCCATTGCATTTCTCACATGCTGCTAAGCCTCATGATGTTTTGTGTTTTTTCTTGATAAGTCTTAATTCACTTACCCTCTAATCAACATCATCCTCCTCATCACTTGCATCACTAGCGTGATCACCCTTATTGTAATTTCATACCTTTTGCATCAATGGCCATTGTGACAATGATTGTTATGCCCTTCATGACAAGTTACAACAATTAGAATATAAGGGTGTCATTTCCTTTGGATCTCACTCTCGTGAGTGGTCTCTTTCTCCAATTCTACATAAGTGGTGCTTCCACTTCTGTTCACTTGTCTCCTCCACCCACTTCTAAGGTCATCATTCATCCATCTCCTAAGGATCATTATCCATCTCGTCCTCCACCTAACTCATCCATATCGTGGCATCATCTCACCCACCTCACAGTGCTACTACTTCATTGGCTTCCTAAGAGGATGCAAATGTGCTTCCTACCATACATCTCCCATCATTGGCACCATTTCATCCAACATTCAATTTGGAAATCTTACACTCACTTGCTACCACCACTTCACATGCTTCCACCAGATCCCTCGTAGGCCTCTCCATCTTTCATAGGTGATTTAGCTTGTATGATCACCTCATTACCAAAATGACACACTCATGTTCTTATGGTTTCTTACATGAATTGTTGAGGAGGATCCCGTTACAATAAGCTAACCTCACTCAATCTTTACGCTCTATGCTTCATTGATCTATCTATCTAGTGCACACTATCAAACCATTTCTTGATGATGCACTCTTGTTCTATGGTTCATTCTTGATTTTGAGGGGTCTTATATAAATGAACCTCACCATTTCTCTACACATATGTTGGGGGCATCACCTTTTTGGTCTTGTCCCCCTCTTCATCATACTTACACTGTGAGCTTACATACATCATTTATCTTTCATTAGTCAATCATCAGGAGCTAATATCATCATTCATTTATTTTATATACTACATCAATATGATCACATATTCATTACACTTTTATTCTATAATTTATCATTCATACATACAATCCTATTTTCAAGCATTACTTTATCTATTTCCTATCAACATTGTATCCATTTATCAACATAATCATTTACTTCAATGCAAATCAAACATCTCATACCTCATAAGCAAATAAAATCAAATCACATAGCAATAAGAACATAACATCAACATCAATAATCGAACATCTCCATATATAGTCTATATTCATATATATATATCGGGAGACAAAATCATAGTTTCAAAAATACAATCGCTGGGCTTTACTTGAGAAGCCCCCATCCATCACTACATATATATCAACATCATATCTCATCCTCACATCACTATACACAACCATGGGAGCTCTAGAACTAGATGTTTCGACCTTGCTCAATCTATGTCACTTGGTCGCGACCTCTATATCTCTCCACCTTGCCTCCATGTATTTAATGGCAAATTACAAAAATTAGAATTCCGTGAATTGGCCCTGTCAATCCACATACTTTGTAAATATATCCTGAGCTAGGGTTCCTCCTCCTACACCTCCTTTCTCATAGTCTTCATAAGCATGCATCCTTCATGCACACTCACCTCCACCTATAGTCATGAGGTCATCACTTGTCCATCTCCTACTAGATCAAAATAATTTGTGCATCCTCACCTGCAATCAGTCCACTGTGGCATCATCTCATCCACCTCACAGTCCTACTATCTTCACTTTATCCCTAAGCCAAAATACATCTTTGTTTCCTATCTATGTTCATCTGCCCGTCATTGGATTGAACATGCATTCAAATGACTGACTATTTTCAAGTTAGGTCTTATAAATGCACCTACCATTTCACATGTGTCCACCACTCCTCGTAGACCACTTTACCATCTTTGGTAAGGTGATCTCTACCCGCTTCTCATTGTGGTGGAGCAATGATGCACTCATTTTTCTAACATCTTACATGAATATTGATGGGATAAGTATCTGGTACAATAAGAATCCTCACTCATTCTATCATGGGTATATCATTGCACTTCAATCTACATCTATACCATATGGCGATACACTATTAAACCATGTCATGACTATGCACTGCCTTGTTAGTTCATCTCTATGATTAGAGCTTGAGGGGTCTTATATGTCCAAAGTTGCAACCTCATATTCCACACATGAACGGGGGCATCAATTATTCTATGGTAATCCACTCTTTTGCCATGGTTACTCAAACATGATCACATGCAACATTGAAAATATAGCAAGTAAATTCATTTTACTTCACATACAGTCTATTAATATGGCTAAATCAATATCTAGTCTTCATTCATACAATATAATAATCCAATTTTAAATCAGTTACTCATCAATTAGCTCATCATCTAATTTTGCATCCACAATATCTTCATCTATTCAAATCAACGATTCACTACGCAATGCTCCAAATCAATCATCGCAAATATATATATAACAATCATTATTATCATATATCAATACATGCAAAATGTGGTGGCTTTACACAACGCATACATATATGCCTAATAAATGTATCTATCTTGGACAAAAATCATAGTTACAAAAATTCCAATCGTTGGGGGAAAGCCTTCATCGTTACATACATATACATGTATCTACATCATCACTATTGTTATGCTATACACTTCTGGAGATCAATCATAGAACTAATAAAATTTCACTATATCAGTTTCTACGTCATATGGTCATAACCTCTATATCTTACTCCACATGTCCTCTGTAACAAGTATATTATCTCTTATTTGACTATGCTCCTTGAATCACTCTCTGTAACTCCACATATTCCTGAATACACCTCTAAGTCAATCATCTCCTCCTAGGCATCCTCCCTAACTTCATCTAAGTCTAGGCACCAAATGCCTTGTCATGTAATATGCTCACTTCAATGTATGAGTACATGTGGTTTCTGCTATAGCCACTGGACTCAAATAAATGGGCATGATGCCCATAATAGCATCTGTACTTACTCTAACATCTCACCTCCCATGAGCACATCTGGAGGTACATTCTAATGTCATTGTGTGAACGATGAATCAATGATCAAGGACCAATAAGCATCACCTGCAACCATAAACACCGCATTAGTTATTACAGCACATGTTTATCAAATATACAACCACATTAAACTCATAATAAAACAAACAAATACTAGTACGCTTTCTAATGTCATTGTTAGGCCATCTCACCAGGGGTCAGGTTTTATGCCCCTTTGCTCCTCCAACTATGGTGGTCCACCCACCACATCTACGACAACTGGAAATAATAGCACCCATTGATGTGTTTCCCACCACTCATTATAGGCAGCCTAGGTACATCCATACATTGTCCACATGTATCGGCTTTATGGCCACATCCACCTCATCTGGATCCAGGATGACACTAGTTGTGCTCATTTGGGGCCTGGCCTCACTCATGCCTCCTTGGTACTCTAGTAGCTCTCACCCATACATATGGCTTTAGGGGCACATCCTGAGCCATACCAAACTTGCCTCAATACTCACTCTACCTGAAACAACTCCACCACCCCTAGGAAACTATCCTCTAACCACATGGTGTCAAACACCACAACTCGACTCCATCCTCTATACATAACCACAATAGTCTCTATATGGCCTCCATATGATGGCCCCTGGTCCCATCCACGATCAAGCATAAATCTATAAGTAGTGGTATCAATCTCCTTCTCTTTGGGTGCCTACCCATCTCACTACAAATATATCAGGCCTCACCCACTCTGCACATGGCCCACTAAGTGGCCTCAATATCCCACATGTATGCTCATATGCCCATACATGTAGTAATGTGGTGGCTCCTAGTCCACCCCCATGGTCCTCCTGTGTAAATTTATATAGATCTCTATATAAATGAGCCAATACGCAATTGTCACCCATGCAAATCTGTCCTTGTGCTCCTCTATATGCTAACAAATATCATGCATCTTATACAATATGCCCACTCCACCACCCTCTATTGCCACTAGATGAAGCAATAATCACTGCAATGAACTTCCACAATTGAGGAACACCTAATCTCAATATGGCATCTAGACTAATATGGGTCTCTATCTATACCTGTGTGCCTGTAAAGTATCATCTAGCTACTCTCATCTACCTCTGAGCATCCACTACAGCCATCACCTAGACTCTCTCACCCACAATTGGTAATCATAATATACGATATACATCCTCTAGGGTCACGATCATCTCCCCAGTAGGAAACCAAAAATTACAAGTATCTTGCTACACCACCTCTCACACAATACAGTCATCATAGGCATATTATGGGGTACCTCCCCAATCTCACTATGTGTCATAGGCCAACATGGTCTAGTATATCCCACTCAGCATTATAACCCCAAATTCAACAATGTGCTCAAATGCCGACCTCCATGGAACTCCCTCAAATGTATATCTCTCTACACAACACAAACACCACAAAAAAAATTGACAACATTAGTACCTCACTACATATTCATCTTCTATGTAAAAATCATCAAAATCTACATATTTCACATTACACTATCAAAACACTCTCCTGGGTCACCAGCGCCCAGGAGTAAGATGCAGGGTGCCTAGAAAATATTCACCAGCACCTAGAACTTGTTGGCATCCCAAAGGATGTCAACACCCTGGCCATTCCCACCCAGGTCAGAAATGCCCAAAAACATAAAATTCAAATTTTGCACAAAAATTGACAAAATCAAGCAAATTTCACTAACTTTTCAAAAATAATCTTACTCACCAATTCATCATCATTTTCAATCAGATGCCAACTACTACATCTCTCAAACCTATATTCAACCTCACTACCCTAACCTGCGGAATCCTCACAAGCTCAAAGCTCAAATTCTCAATCAATCACAGTATAAATGAAATTACTATTCACTTTTTACTATACTATATATAACAATTTTCAATTTTTCATTTACTATAGTTACCATTTACACTCATTCTTCCAACTAATACACGACACATTTTTCACTCATATCTTGAGCTTCGTTACTCCATTTTCTTCCTCATTTGTGCCATTTGGTTCAAAATTTCTCCTACCATTGTATTATACACATTCCACAATGTTATATTCCAATCTCGCACATACATTATTCAATATACACACATCTTACAACATCTTCTATACTACATCTTGTTCATTATTACATCTTTTCACCTCTACTTTAGGGGGCTTAGTGCTCATTATTTTCCACCCCTCCCCCTTTCACTGAAAGGGGGCATACAATAGGATCACCCTATGATCCCTCTCAAGGCTACTATATGATCATTCGATACTCCTAATACATCATTATCAAAAAAAATTTCTTTCACACTAGTCAAGCAAAGGAACAAATCAATCTATTCAAATATTTTCTATCTATTCCCCCTAATGACCTAATCTTGGGGGAAAAAAGCAAAAAATATCACCATGAGTAATCTATCGCATACATTCAATTTCAAAGTCAATCATTTCAATATTTGAATCAAATCAATCAATCGGTACAACATAGCATCACTTCATTATCTCTCCTAGATGACCTAACTTGGGAGTTACATCATTTCATTATCTTTCCCAGATGACCTAACATGGGAATCAAATTTTACATGCTTCCAGATGACCTAACATGGAAGCCATCTATCACTATACAAATCGCGACACCCATGGAGTGGGGTAATGAGAGACATCATTGCCTTTCCTATACTACTCTTATATGGGTTATTCAACATAGAATCATGGATCAAAGAACAAAAATTTGGTCTTTATCCATCTGCAGCGGTTGGACCTTTTGAGGATGTAGTCATAGATGGAGAGTAAAACTAGACCTCTCTCCCTAACACTCTTCCTCTGGCGGCATAGGATGCCCAAATCCTCCCTTGATAAAATTTTACAAAATCAGGTTGGGAATTGATCACTCCCTACCCCTTCAAATATCCATTAGCGAACAATTCAAAATCTCCAAATTACTTGCAAATCAAATCATCAATTTCTCCAAGTGCTCCTTACAATGGTTTCACCATCTCTATTTACACCACATGGATTGACACGATGATCCATGGTTCACCACGCTATATGTTCTTATATTCTGTGTGATACTTCTGCAACAGGGCTTCTCTGGACTTCTCACAGGTATGTTCCTTACTTCCTTTACACTACTTGAATTTCATTCAAATAGCATAAAGGGGGGGAAATGTAGACACAAAATCATGCACATATTACTATTTTACTATACCACCAAGTATGTTGTTATATGTATGGATCTTGAGTAAGAAAAGTATTCACTGGTGACACACTTCCTAGTCCATCTACTTACTTTGGTTATTTCTATTGTCTTTATCTCTCACATCTGTCACTTATGTACCCAGTTCTGGTTCAAGGTCACAGAGATCCCTATCGATCTAGTCTTCTCACATTTGTCATCAGCTATTATCACCAGGAGTCTAGACACTAGCACCCAGGTGATCCACCCTAGGCACTCCTGTCCTCTTTGTTCTTGTTCACATTTTTGACATTTGTGGTTGGCCTTTTTGGTTTTCTTACTCCTATCCCGAGGTCCTAGTCGGCATGTCGTGTCACTAGTGTCAAAATTCAAGCAAGAGATCCCTATATATACACAACATACATACCATTATAAGGGTGGGAAATTCTAAAGGGCAAGCATATCTACATACTATCAAAGGGACTACATTTTTGGGCTGATTACTCTACATACACTACATAGGAAGGGGAAGTTTTGAATTCCATCCACACATTTGCATTCTATCTATCTATAACCCATTATCTTGGCATCATTGGTGCGAGGGAAACCTAAGACACTATTTCACACACAAGCACATAAAACTACATGGAGTCTGGAATGTAGTGCAATGCTCGGTCGTAAGTTCACTCCTTTGGGTGACCATCGGGGTCAGTCTGACTTCACATATTACTTTTTCATTCCAATTTGATGTGTTTTGTGAGCTTTTTGCAGGGTATTAGGGTTTGTGTTGCAGGTTACAATGTACATTAGCGATCCAAGTCCAGAATATACAAGTGATCAACAAGTGAAGTGATGTGTGAAACCCTAGTGACATAGAAAAAATTAGATTTATGACCCTTTACAACCAGTCACATGGCAGCCTACATAAGGTCTTTGGCTGCCCTAGGCACCCTCACCCTAACCTAGGTGCACCCATGTCCTAGCTCTATTTCTGCAAGTTCCATAATTGATATCAAACATTTTCTAACACTCTGCCTAGCCTATTCATCAGTTGCTCTAATTCAAATCTGCTTTGGGATAAGCAAAAATTAGATAAGTTCCCTATCTCTCTTATTTGCTTACATAGTTGCATCTTTAGAGTGCTTATCATTTATATTATGTTGTATATCATAGATAGTGAGTCTGAAATTAGATTTAATATTTAGATTTTATTACTATGAACTAGTTTATGGCATGGTCCAAAAAAATTAACTGCATAAACAAAGACAACACTTATTTATATTCATATATTCCTTAGATGTTAAGGTAATTAGTTTACATATTCATTGCATATGCAGACATTCTTCATGTATTTAACATTCTGTCTATTTTCTGACATTCCTCACATATTCAAACATTCTTTGGACACCTTGAATATGAAAAAGATAATTGTCATTTACCACCTGTATATGTGCCCTCCCTGGAAATATAAATATATATTCGTTAATAGTAATATAATGAGAACATGCAATGAACTAACAACATATTCAATGTATATTCAATCATTCCAGTGTACATTAAAGGTTTGAATGTGTAGTAGAAAATGACAAAGTTACTGTCGTATATTCAATGTATGTTCAGTAATTCTTGTATATATTCAGCCAGACAATATAAAGTTAAAAGGGGATATTCAAATATTAACTACATAAACAACATTGTATATACAATAAATGAACAAAATGCACTAAGATAAATGAATATACACTAAAAATATAGTAGTTTTGTGTGCTTGGTTGGAAAAACAACAGGTCAGAATAAAAATTGTTACTCAATAGCATCAGTGTATTGTCAATAACAACACTGTATTTTGAAATTGTAAGACGCATGGGTGAAAACCCTATTTTTCAAACAATCACTGCGTTGTATTAGAAAACTTCGTGGCAAATGAAGGAATAAAAGAAATGCACTGAAATAAATGAACAAAATGGACTGAGATAAAGGAATATACACAGAAAATATAGTAGTTCTACGTGTTTGGTTGGAAAAACAATAGATCGAAATGAAACCCATTACTCACTAACATCAATGTATTGTCAATAACAACACCGTATTTTGAAACTATAAGACATATGGGTGAAAACCCATGTTTTTTAGACAATCACTACATTGTATTAGAAGACTTTGTGGTCAAACAAGAGAAATAAATAAAATGCACTGAAATAAATGAATATACACTTGAAAAACAATAGTTCAATGTGCATGGCTGAAAAACACATGTCAGAACGAAACCCATTACTCAATAACAATAGTGTATGGTCAATAACAACCCTTAATTTTGAAACTATAAGATGCATGGGCGAAAACTCAGTTTTTTGGTAAAGCACTACGTTGTAGTAGAAGAATTTGTGTCGAACAGATGAATAAACAAATTGCATTGAAATAACTGAAAATACACTGCAAAAACAATAGCTCAGTGTGCATGGTTGAAAAACAACAGGTCATAACTAAACCCTGTAACAATAACATAAAACTGGGTAGAAATGTGTACAAAATGCCGAAATGTGATGCATTAGCAAAGTTTGTGGCGAACAAAATATTAAACAAGAACATGCACATAAACAACTCAATAATGAATGACTATACTTCTGTAAAACATGTAATGTTTGATTAAACAAGAGCATGCCTAGAAACAACTCAATATAGAACAAATATACGATTTTAAAATTGGTATTGTTTGTGAATGTGCTCATTGCATGAAACCCAGATATGGGCTCACCTCATCTTCGACTATGTTGTAGGGCGTAAAGGGTGTTCGACTTCGTTGCAAGGCATAAAGGGTGTTCGGCTCCATTGCAAGGCGTAAATGGTGTTCGACTCTGTCATTGGGTTGGAAGGGGAGGGCATGTTCAACTTCCCCCTAAGCATGTACACTGCCAAATGCAATATGTAATTACTCACGACATTGAATGTCGAAATGGCGCGCAAGCAAAAGCAGTCGACGGACACTAATAGAGTGGTAGGGGATGATGTGAAGTGAATTGAATGTGACTTTTTTGGGAATATATGTTAATTTGTCTACTTGCCGCGTGGGTACAAGCAGTTTTTTATGCGAGAAAGTTGATTTTTCAGTTCACTAGGCAAATTTAATTTGTATTTAATGTTTGGTATAGTGGGCCCGCCACATGGCGATTGATGTGGCGCAATGGTGGTTTCCCCACTTTTTGACGTTACGACAAAATTTGTGACGTGTATGGAAAATTTTAGAGCCCCTCATCATCACAAGATTACTTAGCACGTCATTGAACATAGGGTGCTCAACGACTGGCGCCTTTCCTCTATGTAAAAATAATAAATTTGATAGAGAGTATTTTTTCAAAAAGATAATCTAAAACAATCAATTTGTCAAAATTATCTAAGAAATGACCTTGACCTTATCCATTTGACTCACCCTTACCAATTAAATTTTTCAATGCCGAAAGGCCCTTAGAATATTTTTGCAATATTGAAAAAAGTAACATAATTTTTGAGGTTGATAAATTCCGATCCCAATAGTACTCTCTAAAGGAATAACACCCATTAGCTTAGTATAGGTGGCATAGCTATCATGATGCGAGCTTTGAATGGCAAGAGTCAAGTGTCCCTTGGAGTCGGGAAGGAACCCCAAATCCCAAGGACAAGAACACTTTTCGTACCGCCCCAAGTTACAACACTTGGATGAGGGACGAGACTTTTGGGCCTTTTTCTTTAACCAGGGTCCAGAGGAGGTAAATATGCCCTCGCACGGGTGGGGTCCCTGCCAGCGCTGCAAATTTGATAATCGAGGTAAAAACCTATCTGGCAGTGGCGGATTCGCTTTTTGTGGGCCCAGGACGATGCGAAGATATTTTTGAGTAAACGTATCAATAAAAGAAGGTTTCCCTTCCGACTAATAAGAGCCCAGCTTCTGATATATGGCCCCAAGCCCATGTGGGTGCGGCCCTCATGCATCCATCATTTTAACACTGGCATGCATGCGTGGGCCCGCCGTCCTTCCTTCTGTTTAATCTATTTCTTCTGCTTGGTCGGTGGAGGTGGGCCCAGTCCACACCGATGATGATTCCACCCACTGCCACGTAGAGCTTTGACTCTTTAGCTCTGGGCCGTCCGATGCATTTCAGATCCGATTAACAACGCCATTCTTTAGTGAAAAAGATACG
Organism: Taxus chinensis; assembly: GCA_019776745.2. Lineage (NCBI taxonomy): Eukaryota > Viridiplantae > Streptophyta > Pinopsida > Cupressales > Taxaceae > Taxus > Taxus chinensis. The sequence continues at coordinate 878,919,247 of CM034146.1, forward strand.
AGATAAGTTGCTTCCAGTCTATTTGCTGAGCGCTCGAAGAAGTATCCAGAGAGACACGTGTCGAGCAAAAAGATAATCACAGGCAGCATGCCTGGGGTTTCAAAATATCCATGCTTTGCCAAGTCAAAATCAATTGACAAATTAGTGCCTCTAATCGGACCTAAAATTTGACAGGGACAGAAATATATGATATGCCCTCCTAATTTACAGCTTAAACTTTAAATACGGCTTGTGGGCCGTCAATCTCCAGGACACGGTCTAGTTTTATTTTATTTGGACTTAATTTTTTATTTGAATGAAAGTTATTATTGACGTGTCTACCACTAAGATTATTTTTACACGAAGCACGCAGACTAGAGGAGAAGTAGGTGGGCACACGGTATTTTTATATTACTTACTTTACGAGCTTATCTTCAAGGAAATTATATCATACAACTACTTGAGTTGGTTGAGGACTCGTGTAAGAATTGTAGAAATGATGTTAACTTGCACTAACTAGGACCTAAGAGGTTAAATCACTCTTCACGCGTCTCTTAGATTATTAGTCCGTTAAAAGGGGTTAAGTTTGACGGCCATTTATGTGTGTGAAACAATTTTTAAGTGATGGCACTTCAAAAATATAAAATAATGTATTCTTAAATAAGTAGAAATTAATCATTTAAATAATTTATTACTAGTGTACATATTATTTTATATTTTTAAGGGTAATATTTAAAATATAAATTTATATAAAAAATGAAGGTCATATTTTAAATATGCAAGTCATGTAACAATTATTTCAAAAATATGTAAATATTTTACACTTAAAATTAAGAAAATGTGTAAACGATCATGAATTTAACTGGTCATTCTGCGCCAAAGGTAAGTACTATTAAGTAGATAGTATTACTTCATACTTTCAATTAATGAGAAGTTACTATTATTTTTGTATACACAAAATCACGTACTTATTATTTACATTACGCATCTAAGTATGTCAATTGTATATGCATGATTCCTAATGAGGAAAATTAGACATTAACACTTGTTTTACTTTTACATTTCTTTATCCCTTTGATACTCTTATCATTTGCTTTTCTCAAATGACTACTTTACTTTTGGACATTGGACAACATGTGACCCAACTTTGTATTTCTCGATATATCTTCCGAGCATTCCAGATAGTACCATCCATTAGGGACAAGAGGAGCTATTGTCCCCTTCAGGTGCTTCTTTCCTTTTCCCTCCTTTTCTCAAATTTGAAATGTCGCGTCATTTCTTATCTTTTCTAATTTAGTACCCATCACTTTGGGTCGGCCTTTTTGGTTATTAATGACGAAATTCAAACAAGGGAATCATATATATATACATGATTTACTCACTATTATTAAGGGTTGGATAATTTGGGGCTATTACTTACTATCTACTACTTGGGCAAAGAGCAACATTTAAGGACTGCATTTGGGGTTGTATTATTCGTTGTATAGGAGGGGTTATTTTTGAATTTCATCTCACACATTTACCTTGGAGGCAAAGTAGTTGTAGCTCGTTATCTTGGTGCGACTAGCATAAGGGAAACCTAGCTTCAAGGGACGTGATCCAATCACACACACCAAAATTACATAGAGTTTGAAATGTAGTGCAACATTCAATGACAATCACATTAGGATGACCACCGAGGTCAGTCCGGCTCAAGCATATACATTATTTGTTTCATCTAATGTTTGTTTGAGCCGTGTGCTGGTAGCTAGGGTTTGTTTTGCAGGTTCAAGTGTGATAGTCAAATACTACAATGAAGCTAGAGTGTCAAAGAGCGAAAGGAAGAAGATAAGTTCAGACCCTAAAAAGATCATAAGCATAGCATTTACTAGGACACTAGCATCCAGTGCAAACACTAGCACCCAGGTGGTCATGTCCTTCTCTAGGACGTTATGTCTAAAGGAGTTTTAGATTCCAATTTTCTAGATGAAGCTTACTCAGTCTAGATCCAACTTGTTCCACTCAATTTTCAGCTTTGAATCAGCCCAGACCTCTGAATATAAGCTAAGCCCTTCTCATAGCACTATTGCTTGCACTTGTTTGTTTCTTGCATGATAGATCTTGCTCATTATTGTTATATTTATTTGATCTTAGTCCTCTGGTTAAGATTTAATTCTGTTAACTCAAAAGTTTGGGCTTGTATATTTTTATCTAAAAATACTTTTAAATGCATTTATTTATTAATTTATTTATATATTAATGTCCACTAGAGGCCAAGAATAGTTGATAAGACAAAAAAATATAATACATGAATCCAATATATAAAGCGAGTGCCAAATGCATCTCCAAAAATACAAGGAAAAATAAAATGAAAAACAACAATTTTGTTAGTTTAAGGTCAAAGATCTTAAAACCAATCAAACGTACATTGCCTGAAATATCTAGACCATGTTGTATAGGTATGAAGTCTTTTGAGGTGTGTTAAAGTTAGTTACTTGGAATTCAGAATTGATCTATCTAGAATTATCTGTATGTGAGGACTTCAATTTGAGTTTTTTTTTGTCAGAGTTGAAGTGTCTCCCGAACAATCACAGATCCATTGGAGTCTCGAATGAAGATCCTTACAGATCCATTGGAGTCTCTAAAAATAAAACAGTATTTTCCAAAAAAATCATAATAGATGAAACACTTGAATACAAAATGTTCTTCACTTTTTATGCTCTAGAAAAAACAACTGGCATATGTACTCATTATAATGTCCCTTTCTATGGCTGAAATTGAAAAATAGGAAACAACACCAATCCCACTTGAGAGTAATCTAAATTTTATAACAGCAGATCTACAAATATCAGGAACTCTAGAAGAAAATTGTACAGGTACTTCAACTTATCATACAACCATGTAATCACCGCTGAAAATGCTTCTAAATAAGTTATCCAATCATGGAAACATTTATTAATCCAATTTACATCAAATAAATGGAGGAAATGAATGATTACACCCATATGTAATTTATTTTATGATGGCAGCAATGCAGCCACAACCAATGGCTGGAAATAGCTCTTAGACAACTCCTAAAATCACCAAATTGTAGATTTCACCCTTATAAATTATGATGAATCGAATGATACAAACCAAACATGGAAAAATCACTCAAATAAATGTAAACTCACTCCCATGCAAGTCATCCCACTTGGAAAGGTTGAATTATTAGTTTAACATGCAAAGAAATGATTTCTTTCACCTTTAGAAATTAGTACAAGTCAATCCATCTAAGAATCATACCATACATCCATCAAAACACTTCCACAATGCTTATGATGCAAGTCACCTAGGGCTAGTTTAAAAATATCAGCTCCAAATACCTTAAGATATTCAATGATTCCAAATATCCTTGCTCGAGGGTTATCATCCCCAAGGTAAGTGTCACCATCAAGGCTTTTTGTCCTTGAATGGATCTCAAACAAGGGTTTATTCTTTGATAAGAGAGAAAGGAAAGGTACAACCTTTACCAAGAAGAAATAATAAGATTCAACATATGACATAATGGCCAAGCATCCTATTTTTATAACATAAGGGGTGCTACATCATAACATACGGCCTGACCTTATAATTATTAAATTCTATTTCTAATTTGAGCATATATTTCTCACCAAAAAACTAATTGGACTAAGTAATTTATTTTCATCTATTGGATCGTTAGGCATCCAATAGGAATACAACATAAAAATAATGGCAATATTTTCCTAAAACTAATCCAGATATCTTCAAACAACTTTCCTCTAGCTCTAAATCCTTAGTCCTCGTGAGGAAGGATGGGATAAGGTCCTTCCATAGCGACTAGCTTGGACAAAGAGAAAATTACAGTTCTCCCTTTCCAAAAATTTTCTTGCCCTCAAGAAATTTTAAGCTCTTGTGTTTTCAATTTAATCCAAGTGAGCCAAATCTATATCTGGTATCGGTCAAGTGGAGAAGCTTTTTGTAAGAACATGTCTTGGTTTACCATCCTTCTTCACTCTAGAAATAAAGGATATCTTCAGGTGCAACCTTCTTTTTATTTTCAAATCTGCGGATGGAACAAACAAAGTTAAAAAAAAAAGTCGTTGTATTGCTCCAATCATTTAACTGACATAATCTCCTGTCAGTGTCATTCTAAACCAGGGTTGTGTCCTAGGCAGTATGCAATGGAGTTTAATGGAACCAGTTATCTGTTGGGTCTGTTGGGGGTTGCTTAGTTTAGTGACTAATCTACGGAAATGCAATACAAATCTACATAATTGAAATATAGTTCTACAGAATTCAACTATTCACGATGAAAGGAAACTAACAACTAATCTTCTGCTGGAAAATGAAATGCGCACACACTACTTTTAACAAATGAAATTACAACTGTATAAATGAAGCTTAGCAGAAAGTGAGATTACTTGTTAACCAGATTTGCATAATGGAAACATCTATTCTAAATGAAAGCGGTAATGAAGAAAACAAATATAGTCAATCAAAGCATGCATGTAAGATTCTCAAACAACAATTGCAGTAAATCCAATCAAAGAACTGTATGCGTAAATGAACTCAAAATAACCTCTTATCTCCTTGGTCGAGTGGGCCCTTGCTCTTCCTTGGGATAGAGGGATTAACAACCTTTGATTCTCAAAACATCGTGACTTTCATTAACTCAAAATAAGTTTCATAGCATAGACAGTAGATAATAATACCAAAAAAAACCTGAATGCAGATAATCTATCTCAGTATATCAAAAGTAGTTCTCCCTATATGTTCTGAAGACGAAGTCTTCATATAGGTACTGTTAGTTACAAGGCTTGCCATAACAGGTGGCATTAATCACTGTCCACCAAATACTAATTAAAATGCATAAATTTCTACGGGCAGTTAGGAACAAGCCCCAAACTAATAGGTCAAATTTGGTGGAAACAGTCTCCTGCCACTTGCTCTGAACTCGGGCTCCATAACTACCAGCAACATCCATCATTTCCTACACACATCATCACGTTTTATCTCACAAAGATAGTTAGTAGGAGGTTCATGTGATAATCAGTTTTCATAAACTATAGCAAGGAAAATGCATCAAACCTACTAAGATATAACTACACAAAACATCCCCATGTATTAATAAGTCATATCAAAAGAGTATTTTCAGCTTGAAGAAATGATATCAATGAGCCAAACAATGCACTCATCATTTTCCCCCTGACTTTACCTGTTGCATGTCCCTATGCAACTTATCTTCATCCTGCCCGCCTACCAAGCTACTCAGCCATGTCATATTCTTCAAATTGATCAGCATATTGTTTTTTGGTGTTCTTACAGCCCTGAGTGTTGGAGGTAACCTCTACCCATGTTGTGAAACTATCATTTGACTGGGCCGCATTGTTCTGTCAGGTAGTGAGAGGGCTCAAAAGGAGTGGTGGACGTACTTGGAGGCCTGCCCATTCATCATTGTACTGTTGGCTGGTTTGCTCTGTGGTCTGTCTTATAATGGTGATGAGGGCATCACCCCTGCGCATGCTCCAGCTCAAGTTTTGGGGAGAGAGAACCTCCCTGCGTTTCAAGGGTAGACTCAGAGTATCCCACCTCCTATCACATGCCTACCAAGCTGTCCCAAAGTTCTACTGACTGTAATTTTCAAAATCCATGACACATTGAAGTAAAATCTGGGAAGTGTTTACCCCGACTCCTGCCTGATAGTAAAGTGAGCGAAAGTTTTTTCTCAGAGCTACATCAGTGTGATGAGTTGGACGGATGTGGAACCCAATGGAATGAGTGGTGTGATTGAAAATATCTATTTGCTGACCCCAGATGATCTGATTTCGTAGTGCAAACTGAAAGGCCTTGATTTGGAAATCACCCACAAATAAATTGATTAAGAAATCAGGCACATTTGTAACTATCATGTTATGAAGGTAGAATTCACAAAGCAAATTTTGGATCTCAGGAGTACTGCACTTATAGACTGATAAGAAACTGGTGCCATTGGGAATTTCATGAGGAGCTTGATGACAACAATTGGAACAACTGCCAGGAATAAAATTGTTCTTGAACGAACATGCTATAGACCGGAGAGGGTTTTCTACAGGATAGAAGCTTGAGGGCCAAAGGACAGACAAAGTCTAAAATAGATGTCACTTTTTGCTTTTCCTCTTGTATAGATTCCATTTCCCTTTTCAATTTCTGATTTTCCTTCCTCAATTCTCTTTCCTGAAGGGATAACTGATGGAATCTATCCAAGATGTTAAGACTCTTATCATGCTGACGCTTCAAACTACTTACTTCAAGCTGTAGGGCAGTGATTTCCCAAACCTTCTCTACTATTCTTTGTGTAAATTCAGTTTGTAGTAAAAGGTTTGTTTCTTCCATACCTCACAATTGAGCTTTCAGTAGCACAATTTCCTCCAAATAGTTGCGAGAAGATGCAGCCTGGGTGCCAAGCACTTTGAGAACCACAGGGTGAATTTCCGTAGATGTAGGAATAGCAGGTGTCAGAATGGCCAGGTGATCCTCCTCATGTTGTTCTTCCCGAATGGGGGCGGTATCATCAGGAAAAGTCTCTGATCGGGAACCGCCAGACTTCAACAATGAACTGAGCCATCGAGACTATAGGTGCATGGAAGAAGACAGAGCCAAGGATGCACTTTCCTTTTGAGCTAGAAATGGAAGGGGATGGACCCTCGGGAGTGCCAAATGTGTCCACATGCTTGGGGACACCAACTGCCTCTGTTTGGTTGTGTGAAGGGCAAGGGCCCAGTGCAAGGGTAGACCGGGGTGTAGAAAAGAGACCAGATTTCAATTGCTTTGGTCTAGACCCTTCTCCCACAGCAAGTCCCTCGAGCCTCCGCTTTGGTCTAAAGAAGACCTGATGTGAGCATAACAAATGAATCAACCCCGGGTGTTTAATGACAAACTTGCCTCCACCAGACCGGTACTTCTGGAAAACTTTAATAATGGAGTCTGTGAGGTATTCAGGTAGATTTACCCAGAGGGCCTGGTTGACACGTCCCTTCTTAAGGTGAATTAGCATTTTAAGTGCATCACCACCCAGAACAGAGGCCTGACCATCGCATATGAAATACCGGTTGACCCACTTCGCTATTTCACTCTAGATTCCAGGTAGACTCACCCACCTAACACCCTTTCTGGATACCCAAGGGGGTCAGGATGACTTCAGGGAATGCTTCCCCTTCATCGTGAAACAAAGCAAGCAGGCTTTGTAGAGGAGCATTTGTCATGACCTTCAAACCAAAGTCTGGCAGGCCGGATAGGTCAGAAATGACCTGACTGGTAATCTCAACCCATCTTCCACCGACTTGTGAACAGGTGGACTCAAAATTATCCAGGAATTCCTCCACAATGCCTTCATCGAAACCCTCGAATTGGCAAATGAAATCCAACCATCCAGAATCATGAAATACTTGTGAAAGCGTGGCATTCCGGAGTAAGGTGTCTGGTGAGTCAGGCTCTGATTTCTTTCGTTGTCCCATGCTGAAGCCGAAGGTGAGTAATACCAGGTAGCAGAAAGAGCCAGAACAAAGTGTGCCCCCACTCCCTATTTAGTGACTGATAGAACTAATCATGTGCTTGATGCACATGCAACAACGGTAAGAAGTAGTTGTAGAAGCATTAATTTCAAATTACACCATATCCCTTGGATGATGCAAAATCGAGCGAAGGTGGTGGTGGAAAAATAGTGAATGAGACCGGCCATCCGTGTGAATTTAAGATATTTGAGGTAGCGTATATCCCACTGTTGAGGAGTGAGCGCCACCCATCCTGACTTGAAGAATGCGACACATTCAAGGCATGCGGTGATTATGAGACATTACCCCTTTGATGCCATCATCCACAGAACCGGATTTGGAAAGAGATCCAAAAATAAATATAGTGATCATTTCATGATGGCGTAATGATGACAAATGCGTACATGGGGAAATGTTTTGCATGGAAATATCGTTAGCAAGTTAGGATGCACTTACCCATGCCACGTTTAGTCGGCCGATATCTGTAGATTCCTACGCCCTGCAGTTCGAGATGAAGTGTGATTAGCGGCTACAGAAATAATGAAAATTCCTGCATTTATTGAAAACAACAACAAGAAAAACTACTAAGGGAAGAAGATCGAATGCAGGATCATCTTCCTTTATTGAATTTGCAAGATATTGATTACTCCATGTTCGAGGGGCAAAGAGCCTCCTCAACATGCATGTCCGTGCGTAACAGAATGTCATCGGTGAAAGTCTTCTTATCCAGTGGGTTGGTGATAAATTCGGAGCCTATGTCCATTCACTAGAAGAGTCTGTTTGTCTCCATCAATAGGTAACAACCAAACAGAGCCATTATCAAACACTTGATTTACCTGATAAGGACCCAACCAATGTGTACGCAGCTTGCCTTTAAACTGCTGATAGTGGGAATCAAAGAGTAAAACCCACTGTCCCTCATGAAATGTCCTTTTTTTATATGAGCATCATGCCAGGTTTTTCACTGATGTTGTAGAATTTCTGTCTGTTGTTGTGCCTCCATCCACATTTCATCTAATTCATTCAGCTGTAACACTCGTTCGTGTTGTGCTTCATCCAAATCGATCCCAACTTCCAATATTGTTCACCAGGTGCGTAATTCAAACTCAACATGCAACAGTGGCTTCTTCCCAAATACCAGCTCATAGGGAGAAAAACCAGTAGTTGTTTTCCAAGTCGTGTTGTAGGCCCAGACGGCCTCAGGAAGCTTTGGTACCCAATTCTTTCTATCGGCATTGACCACCTTAGTTAGAATATTCTCAAGTTCTCGATTGGTTACCTCCACTTGCCCATTGGATTGGGGGTGATAGGGTGACGATTTCCGGTGCCTAATTCTGTAGATTTCCAAGAAAGCTTCAATCATATTTGAAACAAATTGAGGACCTTGATCAGATACAATGGCCCTTGGTGCTCCAAATCGCAGCAATATCTGATTGTACAAAAAATCAGCAACAACATCTTCGTTGGCAGATGCCAATGCTTGAACTTCAGCCCATTTAGTGACGTAGTCCATGCATACCAAGAGATACTCTTCCTGAAAGATGGAGGATCAAATGGTCCAACAAAGTCAATCCCCCATTTCTCAAATGGTCCTAAAACCAGTCTGAGGATTAAGAGGCATTTCCGTTGAAAGTGTGGGTTTTCCCATTCATTGGCATGCATCACACTGCCACACATACTTTTTGATAGCCCTATGGAGGGAAGGCCAATAGTACCCTACTCCAAGGATCTTGTGAATTGTTCATTTTACTGAATAATGTCTGCCTCCTGGCTCATCATGACAAGCTCGCAGTATGTCGTGTACCTCATCCTCCCGAACACACCTATGAAGAACCATGTCAGGAAAACATTTAAATAAGAATCCGTTACACCATTTATATGTTGCACTATTTTTAACCAATCGCCTTCTTTCCTTATGAGTAAAATAGGTAGGAAACTTCCCTGTTGTTAAATAATTCACAAGATCAGCGAACCAAGGAGTCTTAGTCGAGATAACAAACAAGTGTTCGTCAGGAAATTGATCCTGGACTACTTCATCATCACCTGAAACATTTAATCTAGAAAGAAAATCAGCAACAACGTTAAATTTCCTAGGCTTATCTATAATGGTGAGATTGAATTCCTGCAACAAGAGTAACCAACGAATAAGCCTTCCGCCAACCACTGGTTTATTCATCAAATATCGAATGGCAGAGTGGTCAGTGTAAACAAAATTTTTTATATCCAGTGATGTAATGATAAAATTTATTCAAAGCATAGACAACAACCAAGAATTATTTTTCCGTAGTAGTGTAATTCCTTTCCGTAGGAGTCAGGTTTTTGCTGATAAAATAAATTGCATACATCTGATCTTTTGAGTCTTTTTGCCCAAGGACAGCGCCCATGGCTGTATTAGAAGCATCAGTGTGGATATGGAAAGGTTGTCCCCAGTCAGGGCCATGTAAGATAGGGGCCGTGGTCAGCTTTTCTTTGATAGAATCAAATTGCCTGTTGACACTGAGGAGACCATTCAAAAACACAATCTTTGGTTAGCAGTGAGAACATAGGTGCGGTAATTTTGCTAAAATCTTTTATGAATCGGCGGTAATAACCTGCATGACCAAGGAAAATTTTGATGTCAGTCTGATTAGCTGGTGTAGGTAATTGGGTGATGACTGATATCTTTTTGGGGTCCACCTATATACCTTGGGCTGAAACATGGTGACCTAAGACAATTCCTTGATCAACCATCATTAGACATTTTTCATGACTCAGGGATAGTTGGTGTTGTTCACATCGACTGAGTACTTTCTCTAGGTTACTCAAAGATTCTTCAAAAGTGGATCCATGGACAGTGAAATCATCCATGTAAACCTCAACACAGTCATTAGCAAGATCTGCAAAAATGGCCAAGACTGCCCGCTGAAATGTAGCAGGGGCATTACAAAGCCCAAAAGGTAAGACTCGGTAAGCAAATGTACCCCAAGGGCACGTAAAAGTAGTCTTATCTTGATCAACAGGGGCAATACTAATTTGATTATACCCACTAAACCCATCCAAGAAAGAAAAATATTTCTTACTAGCCAAATTGTCCAGAACTTGGTCAATGAAAGGCAGGGGAAAATAATCCTTCTTGGTGGCTTTGTTAAGTTCCCTGTAATCAACACATATTCGCCACTTACCATTTTTCTTGGGAACAATAACTAATGGGGAAACCCACTGACTATCAGATATAGGATAGATGAAACCTACCTTTAGGAGTTTTTCTATCTCACTTTTTGACTATGTCTCTCAATGCTGGATTGATTCTTCATTGTGGCTGCCTTATAGGTTTGACGTCATCAGTGTAAATATGATGTGTACAGATGCTAGGATGAATTCCCTTCATATCAGTGTAATCCCAAGAAAAAGCATGGGAGTGTTTCTTCATAACCTCAAGCACCCTAGCTTCTTGATTGACCTCCAAATCGTTACCTATGGTCAGCTCTCTTCCCATACCGACAAGCACCTACTTGGTATCATTCACAAGAGCAAGCTCTGTACTAGTGATAAAAGAATTCAATGGGAAAAACATGGGGCTGAAGCATGTGCAGGATGGGTATGTTGTCAAAAGACAAAATCTTAGTTAAAGGACAATAGAAATCAGGAACTAAATATTCAGAATTATAAGCATAGAGTTTCCTACCAGACTCAGTAGAGGTAGTGCCTACCAGAGAAATAGCAGAGGATATGTCTAATGCCAGAGTTCCATATTCCATAGCAATAGTGCTGATTTCCGTAGTCATAGGGTCCTTAGAATCAGTCAGTGTATATGACTCCACAGCTTCCGCCATATGGTTTTGTACTGCAATAGTGGCCAAGAAAAGAAGAACTCAAAGAGTTAGTATCCAAAGAATCCACCCATACCTGGTCACAATTGTTTCTCATAAGGCTGGGCAGGAGGGTATAATGAAATGTGTTTGGATTTCTTCCCATTTAGAATTTTCATGTTTCCTGACCTACAGTCGATGTATGCAGTAACCGTAGCCAACCAGGGCCTTCCAAGATGACTGGATATCCCAACTTATGAGCTTTAGGCTGATAAAACCATGAAATCAACTGGGTACTCCCATGATTCAACAGTGACCATTATATCTTCAACCACACCATCAGGTATAGCAATGGATTGATCTGCTAACTGCAGAACTAGTGTTGGTAGGTTGAAGTCCGGTTAAGGATAGTAGATTAAACATTTCTGTTGTGATGACATTGATGACAGCACCAAGATCCACCAAAATGTTTAGATATTGACTGGTTTGTTTATACAAATAGTAATGACAGGACTCCCAGGATCCCCATATTTTGGTGAGATAAGGGTGCCAGCGACTAAATCAACCAAATTCCCTTCGACCCTGACAGTCTTTGGGTACTTCTTTTTCCTTCCTGGTGTTTTTATACACTCATTTCTAATGGTTTGGTTTAGTTCAGGGATGTCCCTTATTGCTCACAGAAGTGGGACCTCAATATGTACTTTTTTTAATTCCTGAACTAGCTTTGTTTCATCTGTAGTTCAAATGTCCTGTAATCGCTCAGGAAAAGGGGTTGTATTCTGTTTGAGTATTTGATCATCCAGTGTATCTGGTATTGGTGAAGGACCAGTATTATCCTCAAGGGTTTCTTCTTTATCGGCATCAGCAGGTAGTTTTGTGATAACAACAGGAGGATTCAATAGTTTTCCAGATCGCAGGTGTAAATTACCAATAGTATTAACCTGCATGGTGTTACCTGGGTCTATGTCATCAATTGAAGTATGTCTGTTGATTTTTAGGATTGGATACTGGCTGAGCCAGAAGTTGTGTTTGTGTTGCTTATTCCTTGATGTTGGTAGGCTTGAGGTGGAGGCATTAAAGCTTGTTGTGGTTGTTGGAATCTACGTTGGTGATTACTGTTTTGCGGTGGTGCCCAAGACTGATTTTGGCTAAAATTTGGTTGAGGACCCCACTGCTGGTTGTGCCAAGGATTGGTTATGGGTGGTGGTGCCCAACCTGGCTGAGTGTAGGGATTTGTCTAGGGTGGTGGATATGGATAAGTCATCCAGTTTGAGTTTACCCACTCAGGTTGTCCCCAAGAAGACTGAGAGGCTTGATTCGGCCATGACATCCTCCAGGGATTCTGAGTCGGCCTAGATGGAACCCAACCTGATTGTTTGGTCTTTGGAAAAAAGTTTAATTTAGCACTTGTTTGAGAGATAGCATTTAAACCTCCCTTTAACTATGGTAAGAATGTGCAATGCTTAGTGTCGTGGTCAGTAACTTCACAAATTAAGCACATGTCTGTGACATCTAAAGGACATTCTCTCAAGGGGTGTCTCTTCCGACACTTAGGGCAATATATGTCCAACGGTTCTTTGGCAGGGCTGGTTTTTGCCTTGATTCCATCTATGGTTGATGTTAATTGCAGTAGAATGTTTGTTTTCATGTTGGCCATTTCTTCCAGAAGTTTAGAGGTACCTAAGGAAGACTTGGATGTTTGTTTTTTTCGTATTCCTCCATGTGTTCTATGAGTATCTTCTACATAGCTCAGTGATTTGGTCCATGGTGATTTTATGCATGTCCTCCTCCCATGAGATGGAGGGAATCCTTGGTTTCCTCATCCAGTCCTTTAAGAAAGACTGTCTTAGTGATGTCTGCATGTAATTCATACCCACTGCGTTTGTGGAGAAAGAGGAATTTGTCCAGATAATCCTCTAGATTCTCATCTTCCTTTTTGCCATATTTGGAAGAACTCTTCCTTCCTATCCCTTCCCCTACAATAGTCTTGGTATTTATCCAGGAAGGTTATTTCCATGGCTTCCCAGGAATTAATGGAGTTAGATGGTAACCCCATAAACCATCCATAGTAGAATCATGGAAGGAAACAGTTCGGTAATCATATGTTTGGCACAGGATTTTAAATTCAAATAGAAACTGATCAGGGTCTTCTTTAGTCATACCTCAAAAGATGGGGAGGATGGAGTGAGATGTTTTTCATAGGTGCATCCTCATCTGCATCAAGGACAATGGGATACGTAAAGGTTCACCCTAAAGGTTGGTCTCCAGGATTCCCAAGGTCCCCCATTACCAAGTGTTTGTGAAGAGGATACAGAATGCTCAGAAGCAGTTCTAGGTGTTGAGTTAGAATCTATATCACTCTCAGTGTTTCTTCCTTGTAAATTGTCTAGAGAGATGTGTGGAATATTATGTGCTATAAATCTCCCTTGGTTGTCTCACGACCTATGCATCAAGGTTGGTTGTTTTAAAACGAGGTCCAAGACAACTACTGGTTTCCTATATGAACTCCATTAACACCCATAGCCTATGGAATAAAAAATGATGGTGCTTATGGTTATTCCCTGGCAATGGCGCCAAAAATGATGGGTCGTTTGTATTGCTCCGATCATTTAACTGACATAATATCCTGTCAGTGTCATTCTAAACCAGGATTATGTCCTAGGCAGTATGCAATGGAGTTTAATGGAACCAGTTATCTGTTGGGTCTATTGGGGGTTGCTTAGTTTAGTGACTAATCTATGGAAATGCAATACAAATCTACATAATTGAAATACAGTTCTACAGAATTCAATTATTCGTGATGAAAGGAAACTAACAACTAATCTTCTGCTGGAAAATGAAATGCACACACACTACTTTTAACAAATGAAATTACAACTGTATAAATGAAGATTAGTAGAAAGCAAGATTACTTGTTAACCAAATTTAACATAATGGAAAACATCTATTCTAAATTAAAAGCGGTAATGAAGAAAACAAATATAGTCAATCAAAGCATGCATGTAAGATTCTCAAACAACAATTATAGTAAAATCCAATCAAAGAACTGTATGTGTAAATGAACTCAAAATAACCTCTTATCTCCTTGGTCCGAGTGGGGCCCCTTGCTCTTCCTTGGGGATAGAGGGATTAAAAACCTTTGATTCTCAAAACGTCATGACTTTCATTAACTCAGAATAAGTTTCATAGCATAGATAGTAAATAAATAATGTCAAAAAACTATTACAAGAGGACTAAGTTTTCATAGCAGGTTGCAAGAGACTAAGAGTGGATCTGGTGATGGAGGAAGAGGTACAGGGGTAAGCCAGAACCAGGACAATCTAAACAGCAACAATAGGTCCGGATTCTTATGCTTCAGCGGTCTCCAAACAGAAGGAGAATGTCAGAAAATGAGCTCTTAAAAACCCTCCCAGGAGGTCCCGACGCTGAAAAATCGAAGAGGATTTACTTCTAAAGGTTCTTAAGGAGGAGGAAAAATCTCTCCCATCTGGGGCTCATATGCAAGATTTCACAAATTTTTGGGCCTAAGCTTTCTCAGCTTCATGACTGGATAGCCCAGAGATGGAGAGAAAAAAATACAAGGTAAGATTGAGGCTTTATCCTTGTGCTAAAGCTTACTTCATTGCTGTCTTTGAAACCCCTGAAGATAGGGATTTAATTTTTAGTCAACATTGGGTTTTGGGGGGGAACATGGGCTTATGTCCCAAACCATGGTATCCATCTTTCGACCTATTAAAGGAGGTCTTTTGATACCTACCCAATTTTGGGTTTCGTCTACCAGGGACTCCCATTGCAGCTTTTGGAACAGATCTTGTCTCATTGCTATAGGGGATTACTTTAGGGCTCATGTGTAGCAGTTGATTGATAAGACCTCCATTCAAAACCCATACTACTTATGCTCGAATCCTGGTTGATCTCGATACCTCCAAATGTTTACCAGCAGAAAATCAATCTTCAGATTGGAGCCAAGCTCGGGGTGCAGAGGATAGACTATGAGAGACTTGCCTTCAGATGTAGGCGTTGCTTCAAAAACTGGTCATGTTTACAGATGACTGTGAACACTCCAAACGTAAGACCAAAAACAGCCTGGTGGAGGGATTCTCTACCTGAACATCTTACAATCGACTCAAAATCCGGCTAAGGATTCGAGTGCCCCCCTGCAAGCTAAACTCACCCATCATGGTTGATTCACAGACCAATACAGAGAAGCCTCCAGATTATTCTTTTACAGGCTGCTGATTCAGTGATTAAAGATATTCCGACCTCCCATTTGGGTCACTCCCCCATCAAACCTATTGCAGTTTTTTCCGACTGTAGTGGATGTGGGGAAATCAGGAATGGACAGTGGTGGATCGGAAAAAGAAGGGTAATGCCAAATCTAAATCCCCCGCCATATCGGACAAGATTTGATTCTTGTCTTTTTTGGGCGCTATCATTGCTACATTTTTGGCTTATGGCCTGCTACGCAGTTGCTAGGCAGCTGTGTTGTTGTTTTGTTGCTGTTTTTGTTGCAGCTGGTTTTGCTTTTGCTGGTTTCCTTCCTTTGTCAGTTTTTTGTTGGGCTCTTTTGTGATGATCATCTGGTTGTTTTATCTGTTAGTGGGTCGGCCGGAGTACATTGTTATCATTTTTTGTGGCTGGGACCCACTGCGTGGTTTGCTGTTTGATCACTGTCCAGCAGGTGTTTATTTGCTGTTGTTGTTGCTGTTGTTTGTTTCCTTTGCAGACTGCGTTCTGCACTTGGTCCTTATTGTTATATCAGGATGTTGATCCTTTTTTTCGAGCTTTATTTTCCTATTCTGGCTTCTGAGCCTTGCTGTACAAGGGTATAGTCCCTTTCAAAAAACTATTTGCCAATAATAAAAAAAATAATAATAATGTCAAAAACTGAATGTAGATAATCTATCTCTGTATATCAAAAGTAGTTCTCCCTATATGTTCTGAAGAAAAAGTCTTCATATAGGTATTGTTAGTTATAAGGCTCACCATAACAGGTGGTATTAATCCCCGTCCACCAAATACTAATTAAAATGCATAAATTTATATGGGCAGTTAGGAACAAGCCCCAACTAATAGGTCAAATTTGGTGGAAACAATCTCCTGCCACTTGTTCCAAACTCGGGCTCCATAACTACCAACAACATCCATCATTTTATGCACACATCATCACGTTTTATCTCACAAAGACAGTGAGTAGGAGGTTCATGTGATAATCGGTTTTCATAAACTATAGCAAGGAAAATGCATCAAACCTACTAAGATATAACTACACAAAACATCTACATGTATTAATAAGTCATATCAAAAGGGTATTTTCAGCTTGAAGAAATGATATCAATGAGCCAAACAATGCACTCATCATTAGGTGCCTTAGACTTCTCTTCTCTTTTGATTGGTTGGTAGGTGCTCATACAAGCCAAAATACAATTGCATATGAATGTGATTAATATCTTCACACATAGGTGACCAATACATTTTGTGTTCACAAGACCCAAATACCCAACAATCATTCGCTTGCCATGCCAATTTCTACTATAATGGTGTATTTCCGTCTCCAAAGGGAAGCCAATAGTGACTGAAATCATCCCCCAAAGTGTAGGATACATATTCTCAAAGAGGGATGCCCCAACAACCATCCAAAACACTGCTAATTTTTTATTTACAACAGTCCATGGAGCAAGAAAGGAGCTGGAAAAATAATGATCATCTGGTAAATAAATAAAATCAAACCTCACTCTAAACTCAATTGTATGTATGGGACCATGGTTCTCATATTTCCTTGCCACCATGCTTCCTTTATTCATTGTTCCATGAAATCTGATTTTTTTATTCCAAGATGGAAATCCAGTCGTTCACTATAATATTTGATCTTGAGTTTTTCTAAAAATTGAGACCAAATTACTCCACAAACAAGAATGACTTCAGCTGGGACAATTTCGAAGTGAATATCACACACCTTATACTTTTCTATGAGGTATGATAGTTGTAACTTGTTCCTTTTGCAATGCAAAAAAATTCCATCCATTATGTTGACCTCAAATTAGATCCCCTTCCCCTTTTGTAACCCACAATAATACCTACTTCATGCGCACAAAAAAAATTTGACATTGCATCAAAGCATCTACACATTTTTTGCTACACCATTCGTTCCTAGCCTTATCTTTTCTAGGTGTAAGATGATCATGAAGATTAAAATATAGTAGTATCATGGAATGGAGCCATTCATCATAGGCATCATGGTTGTTATTCTTTTCCCTCCTATCCTTTTTTCCTTCCATGGAACCATAAATTAGTAATATATGGAAAAGAAAATCAGAATTCTTATCATACTTATGATGCCTTAAACATGTCATACTAGAATTCCTCCCAACTTCATAAAAACTCATAAATTTTCTTTCCTTCCATAAGAAAATAGATGAAAAATCAAAACTGATATTTTTACCTTCACTTTCCATGAACTTCAAATATTCACCTGGATTCCAAAGATGTAAACAATTTATGTAACTCTTCACCATACATCTTCTTCTCTCCATCAAAATTTCTAAAACAACCTCTATCTTGAAGCCCAAACTTGTGACCAAGAGTTTGTGATAACCAACCCAGCATGATGATGAAATAAGAAACAAAGAATCTGAAATATGTTTACACCTTAGGTTGTCATGAAAAACCTTCTCATATGCATTGTTTAGGAGAAGTATATGTTGATCTTTTTTTTTTCCTTTTCAAGTTAATGAATTAGTACTAAAGAAAATCAACTAACTCCAAAATGTGAGGGTTTAAGGTACCTCAAATGTGTGGTGAATGAAAATGGATAGGCACAAAGTGAATGACCTTGTTGTAAATCTGATGAACCTACAAAACAAGTATAACTAGAAATAAAATCAATTAGATGGTATATCCAGGGGTTTCCCAACAAATTAATTTCCAAGAAGTGTTACCTTCCTTTCACAGATGTCAACCCTCATTTGATAAAAGATAATGAAATGAATGATAAATGGCTGGATATCATGTAGAAACTAATAAATAGTAGAATCTGTAAATGATAGAGGTAGATGAAAAGCACTGATATAATCTAAATAAACATAGAAAATTATGCCTAGCTGGGTCGATGGTGACCCGAGCTGCAAAGGGTTAGGTCGATAGTGACCTGAGCGGATGAAGTTGAACAGTAATATGAAAATGCATATTTGCAAGGATTTGAGTGCAAGCAAGGTGATCACAGAAGCTTGAGAAATCTAACTGTAATCTGTATGGGATGATCTAAAACACAGAAACATAAAGGATGCAAGAAAACAAAGATTGAGATGGGTTGGATGGAAACATGACTTAGGTTGGCAGCGACTGGGTTAGGTTGGTGGTGACTGGAGTGCAGACATAATAATTTGGGATGACAAAGGAGTAGGAAGACAGATATGAGAATTAGGAATAATAACAGAGCAAAAGCAGACACTGGAAGGAATCTAGAAACAAAAAGTATGGTGACCCAGGGCTGGGTCCATGGCGATCTAGGCGAAGTGATGACGACTGGATAATGTAAAACAAATATGAAGATAGTGGGATGAATGAGAAACCTGTAAGTAAAACGGCTGAAAGAATAGGCCGAGAGTGGAATTCCGACAGTATTTGGACCTGCAAGAAGTTAGATTCTACAAGATAATAATGAGAATAGCATATGATAACATAGATAAGTAAAAAATCAAAGTAAACCTCCCAAAGCTCCATGAGTGATGAAAGGCAAGCTTCAATGGACTCTAAGAGGGTTGAAACATTAATGCAGGAGCATCATAGGTGCTTAGGCATTTAAAGAGTCTACGTATATTGTCTAAGACAATTTCCCTCCATAATGGAGTTGTACAAGTTTAAATATGAATGTAATAGTTGTAGTAAGTAATTAGTAAAGCCTGGTAAAGGGGTAAAGTTGTCTAGTAAAGGTAAATTGGCCTAAATAAAGCCATATAGGCTATGTAGGGAGATAATCTTTATTAGAAAATGTGTGTCATAGGTTGTTTTAGCTTGATTCTAAGTTAACAATCTTGTTGAGAAATAATAGTGGTAGTTGCACTATTCTAGGGTATTGGCTCCTAGTCTTATGGTAAGAAGATTATATATTTGAGAAGAGTATACACGTGAAAGAGAGAGATATATCATGATGTGTGGAATGCTTGGGCAACAATGGAAGGAAGATGAATGAATTCTTGCAAGAATTGGTTTCAATTTTAAATGTATTTGCAAATAAATAGGACTGTGCATTTTGAACTCTGTCTCAGGTTGAGCACATGAAATTGACAGTGAGGGAATGAAAGAACTTCAAGGAACTATGAAGAGTGGAATAAGAGGACAGACATGTAAGAAGACACATATATTTTCCTTAGACCATGGAATTGTTTTTATACTTGTGTAGCTCAATTTTTCCACTCTCGGGCTCTAATTAGGGCATCAAGCCATTTTAATTCTAACTAGTCAAATCTTGTGAAATTTTGAGATTGTGTTTGTATTTAAAAATCCTAGAAGTATGTTAAGTTTTAGAGCTTGATTCGCACGTGTGAAGGATTTCCATCAATTTTTACAGTATTGACTGTACATGAACAATAATGAGGAGGATTTGAATATATACAAGTGTCAATCAATGAATTAGTGATCCAAATTCATCAAGGATCATCTTGAAGGAAATTCAAAGGTATTTAAAATAAGTTTCAGGTGAGTTTGTTACCATAGATACCTATTGTCATGATCTAGCATGCAAAATAAGCTTAAATTACTTACTACAGTCTATAAGAAAGTGTGATTTAGAATGAAGGAATAGGTGGTAACCTTAGGTATATTTGAGGGTTCCATGAAGGTCTTCAGATCATCTATGTTTAGTGAATTTGTTTTGGGAAAACCTAAGATCCAATCAATTTGTGTCATATAAGGACTAGTAGCCTAAGTGGCTAACTCTGAGATCGAGGTTGATTAATTAGGGTATGAGTGAGCAGAGGGTTTCATCATCTTTTCTATGGTGAAATAAGGAGTCTCAGACCAATTTAATATGTCAAGAAACATAGTGAAGAGGTAAATTATAATATAACTTAGAGTGTGTGGAGGACTGGGTGAAGTATATGGAGAGGTCTATGACATAAACATGGTGATAATCACATTGGTGGAGACAAAGTTATATAGGTTAGAATGAATGGAGAATGTGTATAAATTATGTAATGATAAGTTGGAACAATTGAAGGATGAAGTGTTTAACAAAATTGATCATTAACCAAGGGTTATTAGAGACAAGGACATAGACTAAATCTCATAAATGTAAGCTTTCAAGACTAAGGAACCTAGCTACAATCAATGACAAACTAGTGTATGCCAAAGGTGACATTTTAGGAACCAAACCTAGTTAAAGTTCAATAGATCCTATACACCACACATCTGCAAGGATGCTCAGATTCGAAGATAAGTTCGCACAATGCAAGAAATTTCAGGTTGTGTCACGTTTTGTAAGGGGAGGTGAAATCAGTCTTATAGGGTCCATGACAACGACCTGGATTGGGTCACCACCAACTGTAGGAAATCGTTCCTAAGAGTGGTAAAATGACTAATTTGTTCAAAACATGGGGATTTTAGGGATTGGGATAAGTGCTTGAAAACATGTATATAGGTAAGGGTTTCCTAGGGAAGTGTTATGAGTAGATAGGAGATAAAGATGGGTAGATAAAAAACTAGAAAAAGTGTAGGGATGTGGATTTAGGTGGTTAGGGATAAAAGCATCCTAAAAAGAAAGATAATTAAATTAAGATAGATGAAATCTAATGGAGATTAATTAAGGTAGGTTAATGAAGATTAATTAAGAATTAAAGGTTTTAGGCTAATAGATGGGTCATTAAATAAAATAAATGAATTAAATTAAAATGGGCCTAGATAGGACCATGGTGAAAATGCGCACATGAGAGAAATCGAGGGTATCGATACCAAATTTTGGTGTCTACATTTTCCCCTTTTTTATCATGTGGTTTGCGCTAGCAAGCCATGAGACAAAAATAATGAGAGATAAAGAGTAGGATGAAGACTAACAAAAGGTTGATGATGAGCTCCCCCTCAAACAAGGGATCAATAATGCAAAGGGGAATCAATGACAATTTTGAAAGAGGTAGATGTTGAAGGGTGGGTGGGAGAAGAAAATGGGTAAAATGATAAGGCAAGGCAAGATGCCCTTAACAAGAAGGATTTAAACAATAATAGAACCTATGGATGTGATTTTGATATCATGTCAGTAGGGAATAAAGGATGGTCTCAATGGAGATGGAAGACAATGGTCTATGGACTAGTGAGTGGGTGAAAATCACTACAAAATGGAGGGAATCCAATAGGAAACCTCTCAAATGGATGCGAGCCATAAGGACCAATGGGTCATAGTAAAACATCAAACTATACACAACCAAATGTGAAAATAATGTGAAAT
Organism: Taxus chinensis; assembly: GCA_019776745.2. Taxonomy (NCBI): domain Eukaryota; kingdom Viridiplantae; phylum Streptophyta; class Pinopsida; order Cupressales; family Taxaceae; genus Taxus; species Taxus chinensis. The sequence continues at coordinate 878,940,963 of CM034146.1, forward strand.
CCTTCATACATGAGTAATCCTTTAAAAAAGGTATGCAGTCCACAAAGGATGAAGGATGGGAATAATGGTGCCCTTGCAAAGGGCACAAAAATGGCCTAAAAGGAAAAAATATAAAAAGTGATGAAATAAAATGCCCCAAGGGGGAATAAATATGGCCACAAAGGTGGACTTTGAGAGAAAACATGATTAAATATATGATTCCCTAGAAAAGGACACACAATCGGAGCAGGGAAAGCCAAAATAAGAGCTACTAAGGTGAGTCAGTGACAACTAAGGCCGATTGAAGGTAACCCAAGGGGGTAGATGACGACTTGGTGTCAGCGGATATATAAGCCCGAGGGTCAGTTGATGATGCTCATTTTCACACATGCAATTGATGATCGAGAGTAGAGAGATAAAAAAGAATATACAGAGATGGAGGCCATAGGATAAGCTAATAAATGCCATAGGGTGTGTAGGATGGTGAGTAATGAAACATAAACTTGTGTTTTAATTTATCTTATGTTTTTTTTTTACATTTTTTTAGAAAAATGGATGACACCAGGGGTAGTCGGCATTGACCCAGAAAGGTCACCGTCGACCCATCCATAATAGGGAATAATCAACCCATGGACATGTAAACCTAATATGGATTGGATTTGATTGGTAAAATATATTAATGATTTTTATTTTATATGTTGTTTAATGATGAAGGGATATGATGTTGAATTTATTGATTTATGAGTGCAATCCCGAGAGACCTTATATCTGAGAGACCGAGTCTTGGCTCTATATGAGAATATGAGAGGATATGTGACCGATGACAAGTGGGATAACTTGAAAGCCATGGGATTATTAGGATTAAGACATTATCAGTGGATCACATGGGATGTGGGTTTGATGATAGCTTTAGTCGATAGATGGGAGATGTAAACATGTACCTTTTGGTTTTGGATGGGTGAGATCATGATCACCCTAGAGGATATATATCACATCCTTATATTACCTATTCAGGGGGAGTAGATAGTCCCCATCACACTTAATAACAAATTTATAGTATTGACACAACTATTTGGACCCAATTCCCCCCATATAAGATTATCTTGAGGGTTATTTTCATATGAGATGAAGTATGAGGTTAGAGTACCACAAAGCCAATTGATTTTTCTTATCATGATGGTGATTTAGTGTTATGAATTTCCTGAGTTAGGAGGAGCCAAGTTTTTATGGGATTTAACAGGCATTGTAGAATATATTATTGAGTATCAAATAATGTTTTAATTTGGTACTACTTTACTATCATAGGTGTACCATGAGCTAGTCATGTACAGAGAAGGGAGGAGATCAGGGTTAGATGTAGTCTTCCTACTACACTGTTGGTCCTATGAGCATATTGTAGTAATTTGGGCACCACATCTACCATGGGTCACTAGGGACCACATAGAGAACATAGTGGGGTTCTTGAGATAGCGAGACGATTAGGATCATGGAGAGAGGGGAGAGATGGGTGTGGATTGGTATGTGGATAAGTTTGTAGAGCTTGATGTGGATTAGATCAGATGGTGGCCATATTGAGGATTCCATGGATGGCCTGGGGAAGAAAAAGAGATGGATGGGATGAGGAGGATGAGATGGGTAAAAGGATGGAAATATGAGATGATCAAGGTTGTTCTATTTGATAGAGTGTGACAATAGTTTGGATTCGTACAAATAATTCCTAGGGAACCTATCTCATATATGCGAGAGGATATTGATAAGGAGCTATGAAGTCCTGTCATGGAAGATCCATTAGAGGAAGCAACAATGACTTGGGATGATGACAATGAAATAGGATTCGGAGTGAGTTTCCCTAATTGAATGACCGCAACTTGGGAAACTTGAGTAGATGGAGAGAGTGAGAATGAGGAGGAGATGGAGATTGAGGTAGAGGCATATCTAAGAGGCAGTGGAGATGGGGATAAAGGAGATTCTTTAGAGATGGCATGATTACTTGTAGAGTTAGAGATGATGCATGTGGAGAGAGACATGATGATAGTAGTCATGCAGAAGAGGGACTGAGTCACCCAAGAGAGGGACTGGCACCACAGGTAGAGGGAGTCCTATAGGTCTTGCTTTGGATATCTAATGATGATCATAGTTTCTAAGGATATGAGTGGTGGAAAAGAAGAATCGCATGGATAAGGAGAGATGAAATCTCCTGACATGAATTCTATAGATCAATACAGAGCCTTAACTGTAAAGACTAAGTATTATGAGAGGATTATGATCAATACTTTTTCATGGACACTACAATATTAGGATTATGTGTAGAGGTGAGTGGCAATTGGAGCTAAGCCATCTAGGAGCAGAGTAAATGTGGCTTAGTTGCATTGAGGAGAGGGTCAAGGAGGAGGTTTCAAGGTTGATAGAGATACAAAGGGAATTTCCCCACAAGGGAAAGAGTTTAGGATTTCTGATGTGAAATTTACTAGTTTTACTAACATATCTACTTTGAGAGAGGACCCTTAGAGGTCAATGATGTAATGATACAGTTTATTTTGATGACATATATATGATATATGATTTTTTCATGGTTTAGTATGTGTATATTCTGTGATGTTGATTATTTGATTTGTGATGATGTGATTGCATGTTTTACTTATATTTGATGATGATGGTAAAAGTATAGGATTATAGAGAATGGCGTTGAAAGTTATGAATGGAAACATCCCTAACAATAGTATTCACGAAAGGAAGGGAGTGATCACTGTCCTTAACGATGGCCCAAAATAGGTTTTAGGAGGTAATTGGGTTAGCATAAGCACATAGGGTGAGATGGATAAAGAGACATTGAGCTCCTACCATGCCCTCAACATAGGAGAAAAGTTGGAATTTTACTATAAATCTAAATAACTTGCAAGACAAAACCTATCCTTTGTCATCGGCATCAGATAGCCTTATTTAGTTTCATCTCGTGGTTTAGGTTTGGTGTCATCTTTGGGGGTAGAATAGTTTATGGCATATCCCGGTGGTGGAGAGGATTGATCCTAAGCTTTCAGCTCTAATCTTGCCTCCTTCAAGGATGTTGCCCAGTAAAAAACCAAATGTTTCCCTATTCCACATGCATGTGTTGTTGATCTGGTGGATGAGGTACCGACCTTAAGTTTAGAAAATCTTGAGTTTGAGGCCTATCTATAATACTTTTCCCATCTTGTGATCATTGGTAGATTTAATGGGTTGTAACCGGCTTCCTCAGCCTTATCTCAGCAGGTTTCAAAAAACTAGTCCAAAAACTATGAAATCTCCTTCTGCTCAAAGGGATTCTTTGTGGTCCATTTCCAATAGGTGGATGATTATCAGAAATGTTTCAATCCAATTGTTCATGGTTTAGGGGTAATGCAGGATTTTTTCTCACACTTTGGTTCCCCAAGTTTGATCTGAAATCTTTATTATCTCAAAAATTCTAGTGTGGGTTCAGTTACCTAACCTTACTCTACATTTTGCATGCTCTTGAGGATATAGGTAATGCTTTTAGTAAATTATTAAAGGTAGATCACGCCAAGGCAACAGCTGGACTCCAGACATATGCGATATTTTGTACAGAGATTGATCTAAGTAAATGATTTCCCAATAAGATACTACTGAAACTTGGGAACCTTTATCATGTTCAATCTTAAGATTATGAGAATACAACCTTTTGGTATCATATTTGCAGGGTTCTATGCCATTTTCAGGAATCTTTCCCATAAGGCCAAAAGAAAAATCCTCAAATGAGAAAGAATTTTTCATCTTAAGGTGGTGAGGATAAAACCTCTTGGGCTCAGGCTGGTGAAACCGTTCATAAGGAATATCCAATATTTCCTTTATAGAAATCTCCAGAGAAAAGTTCTGATCGATCTGATATGGCCAGGCAGTGGGGTCATGTGATCGAGGTGGGGGTGTAAAGAGAGGCCATGTATCTGATAATTATGACAAATCCAATTCAAACCAAGAGGGATCCTTTTGGTAGTTTTGTGTCCCCTTTGGGATCAAATAATCTCATTTCGGTGATGGCCTCTTATCCTGGTCAGTGGCAAGAGGTTAGAAAGAAAAAATTAAAAAATGGGAACTTTGCAAATATGTTGGATTACTATCACTTGCTTGAAATGAATTGTCAAATGGGTTTTCTTTGGTTATGTTTGGTTTTTTTTCTACACAAAGTATTGGGGTCAGTTTTCTTGGCCCTTCTTGTTTGATGATGGTTATGATAATAATATGTTCTATATTGATGATGGTGGTGATTGCGTGTTTACTTTGGATTTTATAATTATTATGAATGCATATGCATGGTTGGATGGTTAATATATAATGTAGGATGTTTGAAAATAGATTTTTAATGATGCAATTAAATCTGATATGGAAGGAAGATAATATGTAGATAAGTTAAATAAAGTGAATGTTGTGATAATAATACAAGGAGGAAATAAAGATAGATAGGTTGAACTAGAATAGAAGCATGACTCGATAATTATCAACCTATAGGTATGAACATAGCTACATCATATCAAGGAACGTGTGAGGAAAGGATGACTCCAATCACATTGGAGATAAAAAAAAGGGGATCTAAGTAACACATGACACATACGACCAAACTAGATGTTAGCATATAGCCAACAATAATTAGTTATACCAAAGATCATAAATAAACATAAATGGAATGAACTCATAATCCTAATGTTGACATGAAAAAGGTGTTTGTGATATAACTTGTATATGGGAAGAGGTTCATCCATAAGTGATGTTCCCTAAATCTATTCCCCATCTGAGGGAAGGGGAAAGAGAAAACTAATCTATGCAGGAAGTTTACAAGAAGAAAGTTTATCAATGTGAGAAGATTTCTTAGGATGTTGATAAAATAGAAGGCTGATCAATGCGGGAATCCTTCGATGCCATAGTACAAAAGAGTAGTCATCCTTCGAGGGTATGGTATACTTTATACATGATAGTCACACTTCGAGGGATCAAAGTCTGACAAATTGATTTTGATTTCTTTTGATATTTTTTTATGGTTATTTACTTGACATGAATAGACTTTCCTTTGAGGGAGTTGTTCTTGCTTTTTGATAAATGAGACCTATTTTTTATAAGAGCATCCATGAATTTTGATGTTTAACATGGGGAGAGTTAGGAATAGTGAATAGCCAAAGACCACTTAGAAGGGGACAATGAATGTATAAGAGACAGTCATGGACCCTTAACATGGTTCCAATAGGAAGTTAAGAGGGTGATGGATGTAATGCATAGTGGAGTTATCACCGAGAAGAGAGAACCTATCCATAACGGAAATGTTATGGAAATATCCATGGTGCCCATATTTAAGGTCATGCCAAGGAAAGTAATGATAAAATGCATACTTCCAAACCATTACAATGATACATGGAAGAGGCTAATGATGGAGGAATGATCTAAGGATATGATTGAGTACTCACTGTAGAGATGCTAATAATATAATGGTCACAAGTGCAAGGCCTTAAGTGGTTACACTTCCGGTTGCACAATCAAGGGAGGCCAAACGATAGGTTCCCAACCCATACTTATGTGTGATAATACATGGTCCAATCTAATTGGGGAAAAAATTTCCACATTGGATCCTTTCTAGAGTAGTAACATTATTGACAGATTTTCTCTAAGGATAACGCATTTGACATTAAAGTCAACACTCTTTATAGGTGCTTGTTGTAAGCATGCTTTACACGAACACATTGATAAAAATTATGATGCTCAAGTCTCAGCAAGAAGGTGACATTTGTCTAAAAACTCAAGCTGTCTCTAGATACTCCTAGAGATACATATCTTCATCAAAGATGAGAGTCATGAAGAGACACATGTCAATGATGTTATTTAAACTTCGAGAGGAAGAACGAATTCAGATTCGTACACAAGTGAAAATGGAGTAACACCTGTAAAAGTGTAGATGATAGTGCAATTGATAAGCCCAAAGAGTGAAAGGTCTACGAGATGAAGATTCCAATACGAACTAAGTGATCAATATTTTTGTTCAAGAATTTTATGAAGATGGTCTTATTAGTGGCTTCAACTTCACCGTTAGCTTGAGGATATTTATGGAGAAGAGAAACTAAGTTGGATATTGAATGAGTCACAAATTTTCTTACTTCAATACCCCTATTTATTTTTAAATAACTTTTCATGGTGTCCACGATGAGTTTATGAGGAACACCGAAACAAAAAATGATATGCTCGTCAGATAAAGTTAGCAATTGGACCATATTTGAAGTTGAGGTGAAAGGAATTTCTTCCACCCACTTGGTGAAGTATTCATCTGTAGTGATGATAGAATGATGTTATTGTAAAGATAGAGGATTGCTAATAATACTTTTTTCATCCGAGATCAATACCCCATTGTGAGAAGGGCCAAAGATCCGTGAGTCGGCTGGAAATCTTGACTAGGAATGTGAATAATATTAGAATACTACTGGTATTATAACCACATATTTAAGAGAAAAATCTCATATTGTAAGATCCACAAGTTGAACAATCATGATTGAGAGAAGGACAATAATAACAAATACGAAAAATGCACTTAGAAATGATCCATAGAAACTAAAATTTCTACCACATATGATTTTCATGAACATTTTTTGGATAGCATGAGATGAGGATCATGAGATTTAAGGCATCGAAAGTTTTAATGCAAATCAAATCCACTCTTATAAAGATCAAATTATACCAAGGATAACATAGCAGCTAGCATGCTGAAGGAAATACCTCATAGTGTTCTTGATAGATTAGAGAGAGTTATGGATTTGGATAGATAATCAAAATTTTGGGAGTACCAAAAATCCAAGGTGAACTAGAATCAATGAAATCCTAACGTGAGGTAGGTCATGGAATGGTGTAATCACTATGATGAATAACAATAGAAAGTTTGGATTCTTTGATTTCTCATGGGATGAGAGTTATGAGGGATGCCATCGTATCAATGATAATGATTGGATGCAATCGAGGAACAAATTGGCTATTGTAAAAGTAAAAGGCCTCAAGAAGGAGAAGGATGATATCTATATATTTGGGATTTAAGGGTATCATTCTTACATCTTAGATATTTCTTCTGTAACTTGAATTTCATGATAAGCTCATAATCTCCATAGATGTTCAAGAGGCTTTTGAACACCTATAAAGGAAGTAGTTCCCATCAAGACAACTAAGATGACAAGGGTTTCATACACTTCAATATTAGATAGGTGTGCACTCAAAGATTGAGTTTTTTTGCAAGGGGAATATGATCATCCCCATGAGGGAAGAGAACGAATTTGGTTCCTCAATCCCTTGCTGGAACTTATAACCATCAAAGAAGAGTTGGTCCAAAGATCTTAAGCTTATCCTCCACATGGTGAAAGTGGTTGATGGATTCATCTAGGTTTAAACTGTTCATAAGGAAGATGAGTACTAGGAAGACTCCCCCAAGGGATTTAGCTATTACTGGTCTATCTAGCGATATCATGTCCCTTTATGGATTTTAGAGAAATTAACTTGATGTCAAACTCGATCATGAGCATGAGCCATTGAGTGATTTGATCACTGTGATATGGTTTAGAATGCATCATCTTAAGAAGAGTCCTTAGGAAAATAGTAATGACGTAAGTCTTATGGTTGAGAAGATAATGTCGAAGCTTAGAGGTGGAAAACAAGAGATTGCAACATGAATTTTCATCTTCAGTGTGGTGAGTATATATATTCGTGAATGGTGTGACTAATGTAATAAAAAAATTTCTCATGACCTTGGTCATCAAGATGTGCTAACATATTTGGGATCTTACAGCATGATCAATAGTGAAGAGGTATAGATAAAAGGGATCCCATGATTGCATGGAGGTATAAGTACTGGTGGAGACAAAATTATATGATGTATACGTGATAATCAAAATCCTGAAGCTTGATAGTTATTATCCCAATTGAAGTTCGTGTCTTTATCTAAGGATGTGATGAAAGGGTTGGAAATGATTGGAGAGTTACGAAGGGTTGAGATGAAAAGATATATCACTTTAAAAGTCAACCTTGAATAAGTATAGTTTTTTAAGTGAGCTAGAAGGAGGAGGTATTTTGATGATTAGCTTTGATTTTTTTGAGGTCAACTTCAATACCTCTAATAGACATGATAAAGCCAAGGAGTTTACCAGTTAACACTCTAAACACACAATTAGCTAGATTGAGACAAAGGAAAAAATGAGTGAGGTTCTCAAAAAGGACTTCAAGAATGGTAATATGGTCGTTGCAATATTTAGATTTACCTAAAATATCATCAACAAATCTTCTATGGTTTTTTTTATGAGATAATGAAAGATGCAAGTCATAGCCCCCTGATAGATAGATCCAACATTTTTCAAACCGAAGGGAATGACATAGAAGAAAAAGGTTCCCCAAGGAGTGATGAAGGTGGTTTTATGTTGGTCTTCTAGTGCAATAAGAATTTTATTATAACCATAAAAAATATTCCATAAGAGAAAGCATCTCATGACTTGTGGTAAGATCCACATGTTGACCGATGTTGGGAAGAGGGAAGTCATCTTTAGGAAAGTGAGATTAAGATATCAAAATTCGGTTCATATACAAAACTTTCCAGTCACTTTAGTGACATGTACGATGTTAGAAACCCATTGGACATAGTCAATGGGGATGATGAAGTTGGCAAAGAGGAATACATTGCAACTCCTCTTTGACAAGGACAAAAACTTGAGGGTGCATGTGGCGAAGCTTTTGCTTAGCCATATTTGCATTAGGAAAGGTGATGATATTATGGATGAAGAAAGAAGGGTCAATATCTAGCATGTTTGAATATGACCATGTGGATGTCTAGCTATGAAAAGAGAGGAATGTAGTGAAATATTCAAACTCTCGTATAGATCAATATATTGACCCTTTTTGAGGATGCAAATCTCCTAGGGAGTATTGATATTGATGTCGATCGTGGATTCGTTGAGAAGAGTGAATGTGTTAGATGGTAAGGTCTTATAAATATAATAATCCTCTACCCCCATGTGGGAAAGAATGGTTTTTTTTTCAGTACATTGAATAATTTTGATGGTATTAGAGTCTTCTTCTATCATCTCCAGATGGCGTAGAGGGGAAGGAACCTTGTCTTATTTTCACGTTGATAAGTGATCACTTCTAAGGTGATGGTGGATACTAAAAATGAATCCAAAGGAAATAGACATGGTGACATCACATATCCATGGACACATGGGATGGTGAAGATGGAGAAGACATGTCCATGCACATCTCATATGGTGGGATGGGGTCAACAGGCTACTCCTGATAGCCTAACCCTAACTTTTCATGAGGCTTGCAACACTGATTGATATTAAGGCCATGTGGCCCATCCTCATAATGTCCCATCTCAAAAATCTTCCATGCGTAATGGTGGAGATAAGTGTGGGTGAAGGATGGTTTTTTAAGGAATAAAAAACAGCTGGTATAATGTTTGGCATGTGGATGATCAAGTGATGTGACAAGAAGGGGTGTCGAAACCTCCATAGATGAGGTTGGTTCGAAGATGTGGTGGGACGAAAGGAATGACATCCCCAATATCAGGTTGATAAATTGGATCTTGTTTAGGTTTATTGAGATGGTGAGGAGTGGGCAAGGTTTTGAGTGTAATAATATGATCCTCCCCTAGCATAAGTTTTTCCATGATTTTATTTATGGAGTCATCGTTAAGAATTTTAGATGAAGGTGATAAATGAACTAGTTGATGGTGCAAATGAATCATTCTTGGGAATTATGACATCATTGGGTTGATAGGTCATGTTGTACATTATGAAAATGGAGGAGATTCCATAGGAAGTGTCAAGATCTTTCCTCATGCTCATATTTAAGTACATCGATGAAATGTACCTAGAGGAAAAAATGCATAACGTGGATCCAAGGTCTTACAAAGAGAACATTATATTGAAATTATCCTTATACGATGTATAATACCTCATGGAGGAGCTTCTCACAAATGTGGATAGGAATAAAAACCATTCCCAAGGAGAGATAAATAGCATCATTAAAGGAACAAAGTATCACGGTTGTTTAGGTGACGATGGATTTTGGGATCTTTAGATGATAGAAGGTATGTGATAAGATGATGTTAATTCTTGACCCATTATCAATCATGGATCATCAAATGAAAGTTTCATTGATCATAACCATGATGAAAAGTGGAAGGTCATTTTCTTCTAGTGTGATGTTAGGAATCTTATTATCATTGAATGAGATAGAAACAAAAGCTGTAAGTGCTTCTACGAGAGATGTAAAGGGATGAGTCTCATCACTAGATGTTGGAACACTCTTCAAGGCTTTAGTGAGAGCCTCTCTATGGTCTGGAAATATTTGGATGAGCTTGTAAAGCGACATTTTTACTAGGTTTTGATGAATTTGTTTGATGATAATTTTTTTAATAGGCCAAGGGGTAGCTAAGATAGAAACTTTAGGTTTCGATGATGAGGTGAAATCCTTAGAAGGAGGAATGGTGACAAAGGTCTTGGATTTTGATTGGGGTGTTGACTTAGGATCATGGGGATCAGATCGGGTTGATATCCAAACAACATTGATAAATAAAAGGGGACCATCCTTGAAATAATCATCATTTATAGGTGGGATGGTCATTAAATCCCATGAATAATGACAGGACGTTTGAGTTTTGATGGATTAGGTAGAAGGTGTAGATATTGGAATGGATGTGGAAGGAGGAGATTGGTTTTCTTTAAGAAGAAGTTCATCTTCCTCGATGATGTTGTGGAAAATGGTTTTGAGTGCATTGAAATATTTAGTGTCATATCTAGGGGTACGATGGTAGGAAAAAATGAGGTTGTAATTGAAGCAGGATGTCTTATTATTATTTGGATCAAAGGCCTTAATAGGTGGAAGCGTGATGGCAGAAATTTGAAGCAAATGTTGAAGAACCTCCACATATGATTCAACCAAAGTATTGGGAAGTTCCTTTTCTTTGTGAGATGTCTTAGTCTTCAAAGAAGAGGCATATATTTGAGATAATTTAGATGTCAAGGGTGGGGTTCGAGGTTTTGATGCTTTGGATTCATTCTTGATGATGGTTGATGTTATAGAAGAAGAAGCGTTGTATGGTTTTGGCTTGGCTTGATTGGTGGGTTGAATATTTTTTATGAAGGGGTTGGTTATAAAAGATATGGATGTGGTCCAAATATAATGGTGTGGCATTATATTGTTTGATCTTAGGTGGGGGGATGTTGATTTTCTTGTGAGGATGATAAAGAGACCCTTGAGGAAATGTGCCAAGTGTTTTTGATCTTGTTTTTGAAGAAGCACCGTTGGGAGGGATGATCAAAATATCCACTAAAGGGTCTGAAGGTGGTGTTGTGGTTAATACAGGTGGAGGGAGTATTTTTGCATGATGAATTCTAAATAAGGTGAATATTGGTTTGATGTGGGAGTGTTTGATTGTGTAGATGAGATGGGAGGATTACTTGAAGTTGCTATGCAAGCTGAACTGATTTCCAAAATTCTTCAAATGTTTAAAGTGATGTGGAAGGAGGAGATGATGTAGATGTGGTCACAATAATTGATGTAGTAGGTGGAGGAAAAAGTGTACAAAAAGAGGAACTGGGATTGGTGCTAAAGATGGTATAATGGGTAAAGGTGGAATAGATGTGAATAAAGTAGTCGAATAAAATGAAGTGGATGTGATAAATTATGAAGTAGATGTAGGTGATGAATTAGATATAGGTATTGGATCAATGGTAGGTGTAAAAAGAGGTGGGGATGGTTATTTCATAAATTTTTCAAGAGGTTTCAATGATATGCTTGTGAATGGGGAATATGTGACATACATGGAAGTAGGTGTGGATATGGGAATAAATGTCAGCATAGATATAGACATGAATTGGTGCGGTCATGGGGATAAGTGTTAATAATAATGTAGATGTAGGGAAAATGTCTAAAGAGGTGGATATGATAGTTTATGAAGAAGGTGAGGTTGTTGATGGGGTAGGATCTTGATCAATGGTATGGAGTAGTGTTTATTGTATGAGCATTGGGTTCTTAGGATGTAGAATAATTGGTGGCTTGAATTATTGGTGCGTGGTTGGGGAATGGTTGTTTAAAGATGTCAAGTGGTTAGTTGGGAAACACATTAGGACTATCCACTTGAAGGTTTCCTTGATCAATGAGTATTTGGACTATATCTTTAAAGGTTTTACACCTCTCTATATCATCTCCTCGGACTTGGTGTTATTTACAGTAATGATCCTGCGATATCATGTGGGTTTTGGCTCTTGACTCATTAAATGGTCGAATAGCAGGAAGTGTGATAAGATTAACCACCATCAAATTGTCAAATATTGAACTATATGATTCTCCAAGGGGAGTATAGTTGCACGTTGGTCTAGGGGCTTGTTATTGGGGAAATGTGCTAGATGTAGGTGTAGAAGAAGACTTAACAACCACAACATTGGCTGCACTCTTAGATTTATAGTTATGTGTGGATGGTTTGGTAAACTCGATCTTAGTGTAGACACTAAAATTAGGTCACACTCCCCTTTAGTCCCTTGACAATAAATACCTTCATCACATTCACCTAGCCATGGCCCCCTTCACCCCACTAATATTAATTTAATTAATTCAATTTAATTAATTCGTTAGCATCATAATATTTATTATTTAAATCTCCTAATTTAGATAATGCCCACACTTGTACCTCACCAAGCCAACTCACCCTAAGACCTATTCTTAGTAAGTTTCCATAACTAACTAAGACTTACCCAAACCCTAAAAATCAATGCCTACATTCCCTCTAACCACATTCCCACATGCTTACAAGAAGCTTCTAGTCTGATCTGTGGGTGAATGACACGAGATCCCAGAAAATCAAGGGGATCTACTTAGTTTAGCAAACCTAGAAAATCCTGCCTATACCAACACCCGTTACCCTATCTGTTTCGTCAATATTTCAAAGAAATGTCTAAGAATCAGGTGAAACATTTTGGCACACCCGGTTACACCCCTGCCAAAATGTTTCACCTGATTCTTAGATGTTTCTTTGAAATATTGATGAAACAGATAGGGTAACAGGCATAGGAGGAATACATGTTGGAATGTTGGTTGTTGGGTTGTTACACGCATATGACTTCTAAATCCACAGTTGATCGTGAGAAATTTCTTTTAGCTAGGAGGAACTACCTATAATGAAAAACAAGACCACCAGAAAGAGTTAAACAATATGTGCAGTGAACTGCCTAGCGTGTGCTAGATCCGGGAAGTGTGATGCTTCCTAGACGGCTACCAGTCCACTGTTTTAAACAATTTAATGTGGGTAATGAAGTAAATCCTAATTCAATTAAAATGATTTATGTATCTCATTTAAAATACAATAAAAAAGATCTAATCTAATAGGATAGGTTAAAATAAGATCCAAAGGTCAAGTAATTGGTTCTGGGTCTCTACAGGTTTGACAGAGGTCTCAGGTAGGTCACAAGTGATTAAGGGTGATGTGAGAATAGGTGGGTGGGTCACTGTTCTGGACTCTATTGGTAAATACAGAGACTGATGCTGGTTAAGGGTGACCAACGCCAGTTGGGGATAACCGGTGCCGGTTACTGTGGAAAACTAAGAATGCCACAGAATGAGCTTTTGGTCTCCCTTGTGATTACACAAAGGACTTGGTTAGCTGGAACAAGGTATTAGGCTGTTTGGATGGGGTTTGGTGGGGTTTTAATGGGTATGTGGAGGGGTGAGTATTAAAGGAGGTCAATGGGTGGCTAAGAGAACAAAAGGATGACAATACAATGATGAAATGAATGAACCATAGGAGTAAATTGTTCTACTTACTTGAAATCTGGTTCTGGGTGCTTATGAGTGATGGATGAAGGTATCGGTAAGAGGTTGAATGCTGTTGAGGATCACCAAACATTGGAAAGCTCCTGCATGGGCTGCATGTGCATTCCCTTTTGCTTGGTTGGATCAAATATGTGCTGGGGTGAATGTTGGATGGTGACTCTCAGAAAAATTCCTAATGTTTGCCAACCTCGAAAATAAGGTTGTTTTGGGGATTAAAAGGTGACCGATGGTGGTTTTGGCTTAACTGGTGATGGTTATGGGTAACCAGCATCGGCCAAGGTGGGATTTTCTAGGTTTTCTAAACTAGGAAGATCCCCTTGATTTTTTGGGATCTCGTGTCGTTCACCTGCGGATCAGACTGGAAGCTTCTTGTTAACATGCAGAAATGTGGTTAGAGGGAATGTAGGCATTGATTTTTAGGGTTTGGGTAAGTCTTAGTTAGTTATGACAACTTACTAAGAATAGGTCTTAGGGTGAGTTGGCTTGGTGAGGTGTCTAGGTGAGGTGCAAGTGTGGGCATTATCTAAATTAGGAGATTTAAATAATAAATATTATGAGGCTAACAAATTAATTAAATTAATATTAGTGGGGTGAAGGGGGGCCATGGCTAGGTGAATGTGATGAAGGTATTTATTTGTCGAGGGATCAAATTTTAGTGTCTACATTTTCCCCCTTTTTGTTGTGTAGCTTGTATTGGTAAGCGATGCTAATAAATATAAGATGTGGGTGCCCCATGTGTGGGTGAAGGTGATCCCCCTCAAACCATGAACTTACAAGGCAAAAGGTAGAATTGGTGAGTGGTTCGATAAAAGGTAAATATGAGAAAGGGAAAAGGTGGGGAGCGGGTGGAAAAAGGAAAAAGGTCGACTCAGGTAAACTAGGTAATGGGTCAAGGTCAAAGGTAGGAACAGAAAAATGCACGCACACGAATAAACTGTAGCACGTTACTGGGTTGAAGAGTAGGAAAACTCTACATTGTCTAAGGTCAATAGGTTCATCCAAACAAGTTCGAAGTGATTTCAGTATCTAAGGTATAGGATATGGTCAGGAAGCACAACATAGGTGAGGTGCAGGAACATTTAGGTATGTTCTGGTACACCTAAGGTAGGGTTAGGATAAATGGTCATGACAAGAGACAAGGTAAGGTCATTGGGTCAATTAACATAGGTAATAGTGTCACAAGGTATAGCGAACACATGGGGTCAAAGGTCACTAGCGATAGTCTAGGTATAAATATATAGGTCACAGTAAGGGTAAGGCCGAGGTATGGGTAAATTAATGAGTCCCCAAAGGAGGATGAGGGTAGGTAGTAAAGGATGAGGTCATGAGGGTGAGGTAAATAGTCAGGGTAAAGGTTGGGTGAGGTAAATGTCAAGGTAAAGGGGAGGTGTGGAAAAAAAGGAGGGATAGGCAAGGTAATAGGGTAAAATGTTGGGTTTTGTGCTAGATAGGGTGATCAATGCTGGTCAAGGTTAATCGACGCCGGTATAGTGAAATGAACCACGGTAAGGTAGGGCATGCGACTGATGCCAGTGAGGGGGAAACCGACGTTGGTTAGGTTGGGTTTGTTATAAAAATAAAAAATCCGTGTTTGTTATTATTCATTTGCCATTCAGTAAATTAAGAAAATGACAAAAGAGAGAGAAAAGAGGGAAAAGTGTCTGGATAGAATGGAATGTTGAGTTGGGTGTAGGTGTTTTTAGGTGGGTAAAAGGGTTAAGGGGGGAAGTTTTTGAAAAAGGGGGGGATTGGGGGTCGCAAGTTTTCACCGCGATAGTGACCGACATTGATCAGGTTTGGCCGGCGTCAGTAGTGTGTAACTGGTATTGGTCACTAAACAAGTGACCGATGTCGGTTAAGGGGTGACTGGGGTCGGTTAGAGAGAACCGACACCGGTCGGGTTTTGAGGGACAAGGGGGAAAAAGTGCCACAGGTTGGGTGATTAAGATGGGAAGGGGTAAAAGAGGGTGTTGGGAAATGATAGGGGGCAAGTATGGGTGTGATAAATGTAGATTAATGTATTGTTCATATTAGATACAGGGGAGAGATTAGATATATATGCGGGATAGGGTTCCACCCCTGCTCATGATAGTGCATGGTGCAGTGACCCCTAAGGAGCTGCAGCATGTGGAGGCAGTGGGCTTGAGTGGGGTTTGATGATATCGGCATGCGGTCTGGAAACCTAGTTTGATGGTCGTGCTCATTGATAAATGGGATTCCGCGACCAACATGTTCCACCTGCCAATGGGTGAGATCACTGTCACCCTGGAGGACATGTTCAGTATTCTACAGCTACCCATATTGGGTACCCAGGTCTACTCCATCTCCTTTGAGGCCTCGGAGGACCTGATGTTGATGGTGTTTGGTGAGGGGATGGCCGAGCTGACATTCCATAGTGCCAGCATTTGCTATGGAGAGATGTATGTATTCAAAACAAATACATATTCTTAAACAACATCTTTCCTAGGAATGCATGTCAATGATCGCAATGATTTGAGGATTGGCAGGTACTCCCCAGCTCGTTGTTCTGTCGAGTCATACTTCAGAGTGAAGCCCGCCCCCACCAATAACATACTTGAAACCTCACCTTTTAGATCTCCTTCTTTGTAGGAAGCCATCCTCACCAAAAATTCTATTCTATAGTTCATGAGTCAGTCCTTAAATAGCATAAGCTAAACAAACATAATAGAAAAGGCACTCTTAGGATCACATTTTTCTTAGTGTTTCTGCTTGGCTTACGTTTTGAGGTGAGAGGCCATGTTCTTCATTCTTCTTGTTTATCCTTGCATGCTCCTCATCATAGTTGGTGTATTTCAGCTTCATCTGAGGGTGCCTAGACCATATTCTCATCATTCTCAGAATTTTGGGTTTAATTCCACATCAGATTTTAATTCACAACCATATTCCTTTCATCATTGTTTCAATTTTACAGTGACGTGTGTCGGTCCAACAACTGTCATCCGTTACCCCCTGACCATCGTCAGTTATACCCAACTGGCGTAGGTTCGCTGCCATTTTGGTTAACCTGTCCAAAAGGACATTTATTCACCTTCTTCAACTCTTCAGAGTCCCTGTCACAATTATCATTCCCATTAGCCTTGGAAAACTCATCAGGTTTGGCATACCTGTTAGATTTGACCTTATATCTTGTTTTTGACTTACTGTCCATTTCCAATAGTGACCAGCAATGGTTACCCCTAATCGGTGTCAATTTACCCTGACCGACATCAGTTATCCAGTGTCATTTTCCAGTCAACATTTGGTACCTAGTCCACTTGTTATCACTTGATTCACCTGTTCTTGTTGTTTTTCTATGTCATTTACAAAGAAGTGGCTTAACCTGATTAGTAATGGTTCACATGGTGCTGACCTGAAGACAAGCAAGTGCACTCGTATTCCACACAAGTTGTCAACTGATCCTACATATTCCTTCACCACCTTCCATTTTATCACCCGCAATGAATCCTATCTAACCTATCACTATCGCTACTGAAGATGAGGAGTTCACACGACTCCCTAACCAAAACCCTGCCGTCTTACAGTTTTATCTTTCCCACTCATCTACCCGAGATGCCTCGAGTCAGTTGATATACGACATGCCTGTATCTATCCCCCCGACTCTCACTCCCACTCCTGCGTCAGCCCCAGCTGGCTCTGCATTGCCCACATCTACCTTACCCCCAGTTTTTTCACAGCTAGGGCCTATACCCACTATAACTGTCGCATCTGCTATATCCATGACACCTGCCACATCCACCATACCTTTGACAACTACCCAAAACACAACCTTGTCTGCCCCTAATGTCTCGCATATACCCATAGCTACACTACCACCTCTAGTGTCAGTGACCTCTACCCCTTTTCAGAATGTGGTCCTTTCCATTCCACAATCGTTAGCCCCCATTGCCACTAGGGTTACCACAACCCTTCCACCTCCATAAATGTACTATCAGTAGCCTCTCATTTCATTTATTATTCACTCTGGGTACGTACCCCCTATTTCACTACCTTCTTCTCAATCTACCTACACGGTAGTACCATATACTGGAATTCCACCCCTGTTATATGCCCAAAACCAACCCTCTTATGCTACAGGAGGCACCCAATCATTGCAACCTACAAATGACCTAATCAAATTGATGATGGACAAGATGTAAACATTAGAGGCATCTATTTTTGGCTCCCGTAATACTCTCACCTATGATGAAATTTGCAATGACCCCATCCACCCATCCATTCCAATTTTTCCATACCCCCTACATTGGGAGATGCCTAAATTCAACCACTTCAATAGCAAGGAAGACCCACAATATTATTTGCGGTCGTTCAAACATGGGTGCTACCTAGTCACTCACGATGATGCTTTGCTCTTAAGAACATTTCCCATGTCTCTGATTGGACTTACGTTAGATTGGTATAGTGGGTTACCTAGACACTCTATATTTTCATTTAATCAGGTAGCCCAAGCCTTCTTGGATCACTTCTCCCTCAATATTGTCAAGAAGGTTACCATGACTAACCTATACTCCACGCGTCAGTATGAAGATGAATCTATCGCAGATTTTGTCACTCGTTGGCATAGCCTGATCAATCAACTCACCTTCCAACTGCCATAAACAGTGTAACATCACGATTTTAAGATACCAGAACAAGGGAAAAAAATTATTTTATTTTTCATTTTATTTTACAACGTTCCTTGTTATGAATTATATAATTCAAACACACGTTCAAGTTTTAATAATTGTTCACTGCCCAAATAATGCAGTTTGGATCACACAATTTCCATTTAAAACAAATGTTCTCTGTTCACATATTTGCAATATGGAACACACATTCAGTGCCATTCAATCATATAAAAATTTCCATATGCTGCTGTAAATGACTCAAAGAACTACCAATCTCCCATTTTTATGGCTCGGAGTTTCAACGATCTCTCATTTCATGACTCGGCAACTTACCGATCCTTCATGTTAATTCATGCATAGTATAATGTATATACAAGGTTCTCTTACCATTTTCAGTTATCGAAGTGATCCATTTAAGAAGCCTATCTGAATATATGTTACTGATATTCATCTGACATCCTGCATCTTAAATTAGGTGATTTGGACAACGCAACCAGCAATTGCGATACTTTGGCCAAATATTTTCACATGCTTTGCATGATCATATTCCTAGATGTGATACACACCAATGGAATACGTCCTTCACCTCACTTTGTATGTTATCTAGAATGGTCTTTCCTGGTCCCTACCAGTCCTTCCAATTTAGGGTCAAACTCTAACTCCAACTAGCAATATGAACGAGTATAGGAAGTTACTCATGGTAACTAAAGATGCGCAGACATACGGTGTCATCCCTAAACGACTCTGTGTGTCTCGTTATCTTTAGTCCTCCAGAGTCACTCCGTATACGTGATCACACTCCTATCCCCAGCCAAGAACTTAATATTCAGCTTATGTAATCTTGATGATTTAATTCAGGAGGGCATTGTAATATGTCAGCTATAACATTGTGTCATCATGAAGGCCCCGCCTTCATGAAGACACCATGCTGTAACTGGCGTATGTCAATGTCCTACGGAATCCTCCCATCAAGAGTACACATCCATCTCAAGTGATTTGGTTATGATCTTAATATTTAAGATCAACTTTCAGAAGTCATGATGATCCTTTATCCTCGTTCTTGTTACAGTTGTATGTAGCTAAGAGAGACTAAATCCGTCTTCTAGCTTACTATGCATCTTCTCCTTCGTACCAAAGGGTTGCATTTTCTCTACTTGGTTCTTTTCTTAATCCTTGGATTAAGCAGCCCATTACCGATAGACTTAATAAGTTTAACCTATTAAACTTAACCAAGTTTTCCACAACTGTAAACAAATTCAGAATTCCAGCTTATTAGACGTCATTTAAACGAGGTCTAATTCTTAATGAATTTATTCATTTATTCTCCTTAACCTTACATAGTTAAGGTCTGTTAACCATGGATATGTTTTTCCCATGTCCTTACTTTCTGAATTTAACATACGAGCTTATTAACGGAGTTCGAATACGAGGTTCGGCTGCTCCTAAGTTATTTGATATTCCTTAGCTTTAAAGCTAATCCCGAATACCTTTCCGATATGAGTACATGTTCTTCCTAATCCTTTTTAATGTCAATTGAAAATTCATCTTAACCCAAGTATGAACTAATTGCACATTTCAACGTAAAAGTTGTATTTAGGTATGAATAGATGTTAGTTCCTTTTAAATCCATCCAAGAACATTTGAACAATTCCAAATCAAGAAATAATGTTATATTCCCAACTTAATCAACAATATCAAATTGATATAGTCATTAAAATATCACACTTGTATTTGTATTCATCAATCCATTTCATAATCTATACATTTTCCAGTCCAAATTACTGGACTTTGTTTATATAAAACAACATTACAACTCATAAGATAGAAGAATGTAATTTCTTCTTTTCTCAATTCCTCGTAGAGGAATAATAACTATCAAATACAATCCATCTTCAGTCAGTCAAAAGAGTATCAGAAAACAACCATGTCTTCGTTTTACTCAAGTTCCATCTGCAAAATTACTTGCACGGGTCAGTTCATTGAACTGAGCATATTAAGCACTTGTCATTAAAATGAGGTGCTTTTAATTAACTGTCTCAATAAAAGAACCCTGCTTTTATGAAACGTTAATATGAACATCAATCAAGAATTAAGTATCAAAAAGAATGAACAGCATGACAACTGAATCATCTAAATACCATCCCAATCAGTCAAAGGATTGCTGTCCTCTTTCCTAAATAATCATTACAAAAAGTAATTTCCTTCAAACAGTTCCAGATTACAACATCTGTAAAAAAAAAACTAGGAACACACGTTTGCATATTGCTGTTATAACATTAAATGTTGTCTATTTCCTTCCCTTTCATTAGTAATAAATTCAAAGGATAAAATTTGACTGAAAATATAAACCAATTACCTTCCTTTTAGTTCATGCCACTCATTTGATTTCAAGCAATCAAGTATAGATGAGAAAGTAAACAGCAATAGAATATAGATGCTTAATCCCAAGCCATATAAAATTTGTTCCTTAACGATTACAGATTTCCAACTGTATGAGAGAAGAAATGATCATTATTCCAAGTTATCCATCCACACTCCTATTCCTTTCCTCATGACTGTACTGAAAGTTAAATCCAAATGAGACATCAATCAAAGATAACAGTTCAGAGTGAAACTTACAAAATCCATTCAGAATTCACTTTCCAACAGCAAGGAATAGTTCCATTCATACTCATATTTAAATGAAAACAAGGAAGAATTTATCATCCCTATCAATACTTCCTTTAAATTAGGCTCATACGAATACCAAAAACAAGTTGGTAAAACATCGTATCCATCATAAAACAAGCAATATAAAGATGCATCCTATGCTCTTACTGTACTAGAAGAATTCATATTTCATTCACTGTATTATAACCAAATGAACAGTTATACAGTCACTTTATCAAATATTCACATGACTTTCTATACCTATGAACGCACACAGTTCATAAATAATAATTTGCACTTTGTTGTTACCTACAACAAATCCAACCCGGGTGTACAGTGAAGCTCTAGTGCTAATATTTCCAGAATTCAAGCAGCAAGAAGAGAAAAATTCATCCCTGTAATTATTTCAATAAGAAAACACCCATTTTCTTCAACACAACAAGAATCACTCAAGTCGAGTTCGTATTTGAATGAGAGTGCAAAATCAGAGATCACACGAATCATTTCATCCTTTCGTTTGTACAAAAAAAAACAAACACAGCACTCAGAAAACAATCTAAATGCCATTGTCACTTCCATCAAGCCGAACCTATAATGCTCAATAAATCTCCAATTACCATTTCTTTCAAAATCTAAAACAACAGAAAGAAGAAGAACTCGTTTCCTTATAATTTCAGTAAGGAAACAATCATTTTCTTCAAAATGTAATAAGAACACCCAAGTCGTGTTTATTTTATAATGACAGCTCAAACCCATATTGACAATAGAACGATTGTTCAACAATGTCAAACAAACTCACACAACATGTACAATTTTCATTCAATATGCCATTTGTAAAGAAATACCCAGTTCGAGTTCCTTATCAACAGACATTTCAACCTGAAATCCCATTCTTCTATTTCACAATGATGTGCAGAACCCAGAAATACAATATTCATATAACAATACCTTTATCAAGGCAAACCCACATAGGGTATTAAATGCGCAAGCTTGGTACAGTCAAAACAGTCTCAAACAGCAAGCTAATTCACATGTATTTCATTTGTTTGCACAGAAATTCAAAGCCAAGTTCGTATTCACGACAACAGTCCAAACTGGAAGATCAAATCGCATCCATAAAACACAACAAAATCAACTTTCCATCACAGCAAGGAGAAAACATAGTTCATTTATAATTTCAGTAAGAAGAACAATTACTTTCTTCAACTTCCACGATTACCCAATTCGTGTTCATCCATTTTTACAAAAGAAAAAGCACAGCTAAGTATTCATAAGCATAATTTCCTTATAATTTCAGTAAAGAAACAATCCCCAATATTGTCGAACAAATCAACACAACATAGGCTGTATTTCCAACTCAATACTTATGCAAAGACAGTTCAAATCGCAACAGCAAAGAAAAACGACTCTACCCAAATCATCTCAATCATGACAGCAAAGTCGAATAAACCCAAAACCCCCTTCATTAGAAGAGCAGGGTAGTTTTAATGAGATGTTTAAGCAAAGCAAGCAGTTTAAAGAGAAGGGCTTAACATTCTTGATAATATTCCTTGAAGCTCGAAGAAAACCGCGCCTACAGGAGTTATTTCCTTCCACGGCGGCAGTATCAAAGCTTCCCAAACAATCACCTTCCGCTACAGGCTCAAAAATAGCCTTATATTTTCCAAAGAAACAGAGATAACAATCAAACACAACTGGTTCGACAGAACCATGAAAAACCAAATGCAGAGCAACTTCCAAAAACCCGAAAGAACACAATGAACAACAAAATTTCCTCTATGCTCTTTCCAAGGCGGGCTGGTCGCAAAGACCAAGAAAATTAAATGCATTGAAGGCTCTGCCTTTTCCTTTTTCCTCACGCCACTGCCGACTCGGGTTGGCGAATTGCCAAAGTCAAATTTTGCATGAAAACAGAGTTTAGTCTCATGACTAACTAGATGCCCCTAAATTTTCCCTGTTCCCACCAAACTTGGTGCTATCCACGCAAGGACCACATTCATTGCCCATTAAATTTCCTTCCATCCTTATCCTTTCCATCCCCATGGGTCTGTGCGTCCCCTTCCTTAGGTTAGGATTAGTTTAGGATTTATAATAGTGTTCAAATCTAAGTCATAGGTTACTAGGATTTAGATCTATTTTTACCATTATAGAATTTAAAAATCCACATAGGATAGTAGTTAGGGTATAAGGTAGAACTTAGGGGTAGATTAGGGTCTAATCCCCTAGCACTTAATTAATCAATTTCCAATCAAGTCCTTCCGACTGACATCCAAATTCAGTGCTATGCAGGACATTTTGTCCCACGTTCCACATACCTGAGCCACCCGCATCTAGGCCTTTATCGCCTTACGGGGTCTGGCGTTACAACAGTGTATAGTTCGAGAATCGAACCTTTTCCGTTGGCATCTACGTGCCAGCTATTCATACCTAAAATCAGGTGCTGCAACATCTATATCAACCTTCAGTCTGGTTTAAAAGTAAATCGGCAAAGCGATTACAAGAAGGCCACAACATACCTTGGAACAATGGAATTGATTCAAGGTGTGCTGTCAATCAACGAATAGAGTTCATCAAACATACGACCGATCTGTTGTCATATCAGCAAACATACAAGCAATAATTACTGTTGTCCCACGTAAACAAATTACAGTATACAAGAGTTTAGATTAGCAACACATTCCTTTAAGATCAAAAATATATCTTAACATGTTTGTCTTCATTTCAGTAGTTACAATATTATGAAAAGTAATCACCATGATAACTTACAAAAATCAAGGCGTTACAAACAGAACTCATCAATCTCTTCACACGGGCTTGTTCTAGACATATCTCATTAACCCTATAGGTTCAAACTTTTCGAACATTTGATGAAGCATTCACCATGGCACGAAAGTTAGAGATTCGGGCCATCAAAGAGAAGAAAATCCAATTACGCAGTAAAAATTCGGCATTCATGTCAAATGACACTTCTTCTTCTTCCAACCTGCAGAACAATTATTCAAATGCCAAGGGCACCGCTAACGTAGTGGTACTCAAAGCCGGTCTGGCTCATCCATCAAATTAGGTTACCCCCTCATCTAATCTCTCACCCATCCAAAATTTTCAATTCAAACAAGAACAACAGAAATACACCCTAATTGGGGAGCCCTACTCTTCTTTCTTAGAAAAGCTCATCAAAGTTGGGGCCATCACCCTTCCACCTATAAAACCACACACTGGTTTTGACCCTACTCACCCCATGCCTGCGTGGTATAAATAAGACGACTTCTGTAACTATCATCGAGTAAAGGGTCATAATGAAGGCAATTGCATCACTTTCAAAAATATTGTCTGAGAAATGCTCAAGAAAGGCGAGTTAACTGTGGATAATCCTAATGCACCTGCCAACAAAAACTTACACGTCTTCAAGAAACCATTTCCCAATCATGCCCCTTCATTTGATTAAACCATTGAGACCGCAACTCATGATAGCCATACCCGCGAGGTCCACGCTATTTTCAGTGATGCACATGTTGCTTCCCAATTACCCCATATTCCTTCCATAGAAGAGATTCTAGCCTGAAATCCTCCTTCCACATCGAAACCAACCTCCCATGTTCCTTCACCCATAGAGGAACACCTTTCACCTCCTTCTTCACCTATGGAAGAGCCTTCCGCAAACATTGAGACCATTTCACCTTTGGCTTCTCCACCTAAGGAACTGACACCCACAATACTTATTCAGTTCATGAAGGATACTTGTTTGCCTCCTCCACCCACAGAGGAGCTTCCACCATCTCCTCCACCTATAGAGGAGCACCCATCATCTCCTCCCCCTATCACAAACCCAGTTGAGATACCTTTGCTCTTGGTGAGCATTCTCCATCAGCTACCCAAGATCGTGCAAACCTACTTTCAGCTCTCTTACCCACAGAAGATGAAGCTAGCCAATTCCCTGTCTCTAAGACACATTTTATGGGAATTTCCATTAGGTCCTCAACAACTCCACCTACAGGCGTGTCATTCTCACATTTGGCTGATCACTTAGATTATGTGGATAGGGCCTTAATTTGGGGCGCCTTTTGCTTCCTATCTCAATGCAGATGCTGATGTCACTTGCTGATACCTTCACTATCTACCCAAAAATATTTCGACCAATCCAGCCGAACACAACTACCTCTATCACAACTTCTTCCATGACACCCATCATAACTCAACACGTACCCTTACCCATAACCTAACCTACATCTAAACCCAAACCCACACCTACAACATCTTCCTCGACTAAACCTATTACCACCTTAGGGGTCACCTCAACCAC
Source organism: Taxus chinensis (assembly GCA_019776745.2). Taxonomy (NCBI): domain Eukaryota; kingdom Viridiplantae; phylum Streptophyta; class Pinopsida; order Cupressales; family Taxaceae; genus Taxus; species Taxus chinensis. The sequence goes on from CM034146.1 coordinate 878,966,346, forward strand.
CAGCCTTACTCATCCACATATCAAACTAGATTTAGTTACATCCTCCAAATTCAACACCACACCTACTCTAGCACCCAAACAAAAGAACCAAACCCATAGACCTCATACCCCGGCTGTGCCAATCACACATGCACCTGTCCCGTCTGTCTTAGGACCTCAGCATCCCAGCACCGTTAAGAAACCTCCACTCGTTAATAAACCAAAAACACAACATCCCATCCCTTCCTCACAAACCTCTAACTTACCCAGGTGTCCGACATGACTTACACCCGCACCTGCATCATCTTTACCACCCATGCCCCAAATACTCTCTGCAACTTCTTCACTACCCACTACACTTCAGTCTTTGTCTCTTACACCCCGTGCACGACCCACGTTATGTACCTTCACAACACCCCCATTATCCCCCTGGGTAACTCGTCCTATTCCCCCATCTACTTTTCCTTCTAGATCCCATGCACCCATATCACCTTTACCCAAGAAGGTGCAACCCAAAGATAAAACTCTGCTACCTCCCAATAAGGTAGTCAAAACAACCACACACCCTCCTGCCCGTTCATCTACCACACCCCTACCTAGATAAACACAACTGACACCCAAGACCACGCCAGCACCCAAAACCATGGCTCAACCCACTCCCCCTCCTGCAAGGACTGTTCCTTAACAATCAGCTATACCTATACCCAAACCCACTTTCACTTCCCATTGCGATCCACTAGCGGGGGTCCTATGCTAAAATATTAACCAACCTCCTTTAGACTTATGTTATCACATTACCACCACTCATACCTTACGACCCCCTCAAACCCAAGCCAAAATGGTTTGATGACACTAAAATTTGTGCCTACCATCGTGTGCTAGGGCACGATGTGGAGAACTGCAAGGCTTTGAAAACCATCCTTATCCAGTTGTGTCCTCCTGAAGCTAACTTTGACGATGACGACCTTCTTGATGAGGACCTTGCTTCACCGATACCCATTCCCACATTGCCCACTCAACAACCACGACCTCCACTACCACAAATCTTAGAACCACCTCCAAGATTTGAAATTAACATGGTTCGCATCAGAGAACTTGCCACACCATAACCCAAATGTCATTAAACGTACCTCACCTCACAAGGTTTTTCTCCTCCGGTAGGTTTTTGCCCGTCATGTTGTTATACCACTCACCCTACACCTTCTCCATTTTCCAACTCCCCTTAGATCAACATGATCCATGTTACTACCTGTGCTTAGAAGAATAAAGGTAAGGAAAAGGAAACTGACCCACCAACCAATCCTATACCCAACATACCATTTGCACCCACACCTAAGATTACTATCCGCGGACCCACATACCCTATTTCTAATGGGGTCACACATCACACCATGCTCAAACAATTACACCAATCTCCCCTCAAAATGTCCTTATATGACCTCATCTAAACCTCAAAATCCCATCATCAAACTCTCATGGAGGTTCTTCAATCTATTGAGGTTTTACCCAAGGACCCTACACCCGTAGCCTCCATCATCACACCCCATCATGTAGCCTCTCTTACCAAATTACCACCTTCATCTTCACCCCACCCTACTCACCAAGCAGCCTCCCTTAGCTTCTCAGAGGAAGAGATCGTGCCACACCAAAATGATGGCCTAGACCCAACCCTCTTCATCTCTATCCACATCAATTACATACGGATACGACGTGTGATGATTGATGGGGGCGCTAGCATTAACATCATTTCATCCCATGCATTCACTCAAATGCGCATACCTGACAATTACATGCATAAACATCCTGTCATGTTGCGTTCATTCAATGATGCTATCACCTCTACACTAGGCACCGTCATCCTCCATGTTTGTGTGGGCCCCCACACTATTCTAGAGCTATTCTACGTCTTGGAGGGGGAATTCCAATATAACTTGTTGCTCAGCAGAATTTGGATTCGTGTCATGGGTTGCGTTCCTTCCACCTTTGCATCGTTGTGTAAAGTTTGAACATGAAGGACACACCTATACCATTCCAGTTGTTTCATCACCTTTTAAAACATGTAACATGCTTTACCAAACCTAATGATGTGCTTATACCCATTAAGTCGTCTACCTCCACAACCACTACCACTTCACCTACACTTCTTGCTTACCAGTACAGTCGCCACCTCCACCACGTACATACCTCTTCCACTCCTACCACCGCCACAACCTCCACGGTCAACCCATCAGTATCCCAATCCATTAACTCCACCTCTGCATTGACCTCTGACATATCATCTATTCCCGCTACCCACCATACTAACCACCAATCCCTTGGAAGATGTTTTTCAATGCCTCACTATGGGGGAATACTACGCTTATATAGTTTCAACACATTCCTTACTCCACAAGAGTATGGAATTCTTCACCAACACCCTCACTATGATCACCACATAGGAGAATGCCTCCTTTATGGTCCTCCTCATCTTTGTACCAGTCTCACCTATGGGGGACTTGATACTACCACGTACACACCTGAACCACCGTCACAAACCCACCCATTTTCCGCTGACTTCCAGTCTCTCACCAATCACTATTTCTCCCACACCTTCCTACACAGATGTGCATGGAAGGGTTTTGGTTTTGGATTTTACGAGCAAGGCTTCCATACCATTATTCCATGTACCACCCACAAACATAACGACCATAGTGGTATTGGCTTTCCTGAACCACCTACCAAACAGGCCCGCATTGAACTCATCAAGGACATCAACCCTTCTCCACCTTCTTCACCCGCTCCGCCTTCATCACCACCTTCACCGACAGAGTCGATGGATCCTGAATCTATCCCTCCTAATTTTTTTTTTCATAAACACCATTTCATTGGGGCCTTTGACTTATGAACGTGAGGGTCAGGCTCCTTCCTCTCTTCCCTTCCTGTATCCTGAAATGATCGATGACAATACACCTTCAATTAACGTCGTTCAATGTCAGGATGATGAATCTATACTCACCTACCTTGGTGTAGAAGACTCATATATTCATTGCAGTTTTTACCTTCTGAGACGCAAACCATGTTGAATGAATTGACTATCAAAATCAACATTCATACTCAGGATGACCCGCACATCCTAAAGAATCGGCCAATCTTTAGGATGCTGCTGAATAGGAAGCCATCACTTCTTTTCTCAAAGATCATAACCATACTTTTGCTTGGTCTTATGCAGACATGCCTGGTATTGACCCCACCATAGTGGTCCACAATATTGTAACCATTCCCGATGCCAAACCCATCAAACAAAAGCTGAGGAAAATGCACCCTTACATTGCCCTTCTCGTCAAAGAAGAACTTTAGCGCCTTCTTTTCAGTTTCCTTCATATTACCCATTTATTATCCTCGTTGGATTTCTAACATTGTCCCTATCACTAAGGTGACAGGGGACTCCGCATTTGTATATATTTCCATGACCTCAACCTAGCCTGCCCAAAAGATGACTTTCCCTTACCCGGTATTGACCAATTGGTTGACCTTACTGCTGGTCACGAGATGCTATCACTCATGGATGGCTTCTCAGGTTATCACCAAATCCTTGCTTACCCCAGAGGATCAACATAAAACCACATTCATCACCCCTTGGGGGACCTTCTACTATCGAGTCATGCCTTTTGGCCTTAAAAATGCTAGTGCCACATATCAATGGGCTATGACTTACATCTTCCATGATATCATGCATCGTATATTAGAAGATTACATGGATGATCTCCTGGCCAAATCTAAACACCGCTCCGAGCACCTTGCCATCCTAAAAACTATTTTTGATCGTCTCATTAAATATTGTATTCATCCTTCATCCTAAGAAGTGCGTCTTCACGGTCCTCTCAGGAAAACTCCTGGGATTTATCATTTCCCTATGTGGTATAGAAGTTGACCCTGCTAAAGTCAAGGCCATTCTCGAAATGCCTCCACCTACTAACCTTAGACAACTCTCGTAGCCTGCAAGGTAAGTTGTAGTCTATTCAACATTTCATTTCACAATTATCTGATCGGTGCCAACCATTTCATCATCTGCTCAAGAAGGATGTCTCCTTTAAATGGGATGATGACTGCCACAAAGCTTTTGAGGCCCTCAAACAATACCTTCTCCAACCACCCGTACTCATTCCACCTAAAGATGATCAACCTTTCTACCTATACATCTCAACTACCGATCACTCCTTGGGAGCAATGCTCACTCATCGCGATGAACAACACAGGGAGCAGGTGGTTTATTACATAAGTTCATACTCTTTTGGACTATGAAACCTGATATACCCATCCTAAAAAAATTTTCTTAGCCTTAGTTTTTGTTGCCACCAAACTCCGCCATTACCTACTCAACCACAAAACCTATGTTGTGACCAACACCGACCCCTTACACTTCATGTATGCCAAGCCTTATCAAAATCAGCATGTTGCATGTTGGCTTATGCTTTTAGCTGACCTCGACCTCAAATTCATTCATCAAAAGTCCATCAAGGGCCAAGCTATCACCGACCAATTGGCCGACACACCTATTACCAGGGATCAACCCTCTAATTTTGACTTTCCAGATGAGTCAATTACTACCCTTTCCCTGGATGAACCTTCCTTACCAAATGACACTCTTCTTCGATGGTTCCAAGTGTCAGTGTGGGGGTGGGGCTAATATTATCCTCATTTCTGCTTGATGGTGAACCCATGCCTTTATCTTTCAAATTAGATTTTGATTATACAAAAACATTGCCGAATACGAAGCACTCGTACTAGGTCTCCAAGCCACCTATGCCCTAGATGTCAAATCAATCAACATCTTTGGTGATTCCCAATTGGTTGTAAACCAATTCAATGGTATATACCAATGTTGTAATGAGATACTTCAAAAGTATAAACATCATGTAGACATAATTTTGACCACCTTTGACCATTATGCCCTGCAAACCGTCCCTCGTTCAACCAACAAATTTACAGATACCATGGCCTGCTTGGCTTCTCAAATACCTGCTTCACCCACTGATTCTAAAATATTTGTCACCATACAATGACTCCAATCACCCTCTTACTTACCTTACAATGTTTACTCTATTAGAACCTGCTACCCCTGACCCTAGTGACCTTTGGTATAAAACAATACTCTGACTATCTTTCTCTCTCCATCTTACCCCCTGATCTCACCCGTAATGGACAACGTGCCTTCCTTAAAAAGGTTATCTCGTTATTTCATCATGGGGGGCCTCCTCTATAAGCATGGCTTTGATGGTATTCTCTTACGATGCCTCACGAGTTCTAAAATTCCTTATACCATTAAGGAAGTTCATGATGGCATATGTGGAGGTCACTTCAGTGGCCTTGTTGTTGCTAAGTGTATTCTTCACCTAGGCTATTACTGGCCAACCCTTAACCATGATTGTTGTGATTACGTCAAACGTTGTATAAAATCCAACAACATGCCAACCTTCATCATACACCCATTCATGCCTTACAGGTCACCCGTGACCTTTGGCCCTTCTCTCAATGGGGTTTGGATCTTGGTCGGAGAGATCAACCCCCATTCTTCCCAATGACATCAATGGATCATCACCGCTACCAAATACTACACAAAATGGGTGGAAGCCATACCACTCATCTCCACAAAAGCTGAGAAAATATGTGAGTTCATCAATCATCACATCATTTTTCGCTTTGGTGTTCCTCATCGCCTCATCACTGATAACGGAAAACAATTCAAAAATAAAAACATTGCAAAAACTTTACGATGCCTTCGGCATTCAGCTAAGTTTCTCATCACCTTATTACCCAAAAACCAATAGCCAAGCCAAATCCACTAACAAAACCCTAAACAAAATTCTCATGAAAGTGGTTAACGATACTGGGAAGGATTGGCATACGCACATTCCTTTTTCCCTGTGGGCATACCGCACTAGTATTCACACTTCCACTGCCGCCACACCTTTTTCTATGGTCTACGATACAGAGGTTGTTCTACCTCTCGAAGTCCAGATTCCCTCACTCCGCATTTCTCTCCACGACATGCTCAATGATGATGACTTTTCATCAAGACCGTTTAGCACAACTTGAGTTATTAGATGAACATCATCTTAACGCTCTTGACCACCTTCAAGTTTACCAAAAATGTATCAAATGTACCTATGACAAACGTGTCCATGAACGAACCTTCCAAGTTGGTGACCTTGTCCTGAAAGAAAATCAACATGTAACCAAAGCCAAAAATTAAGTAAACGGGGTAAATTTTCTCCTAATTGGCTTGGACCATACATCATGACTCATACTTATGGATCAGGTGCTTATCATTTATCTTCACTCGATGGTAAACCCGAACCTAAACCCCTTAACTCCTTGCATCTTTGACCATTCTATTGTTGACCTTTAGTCCTACCTCACCTTTTGCTTCTTTCCATGCTTGTCCCTTGAGCGCTATCCACTTCATACACCTCACCAACGATTAAACAAGAATCATGTGAGTACCCATCACTTGTCATCTTCTCTTGAATATGTGTACCACGGTACTACACATAGCATGATTCTCATGGATACTTTTCATCCACCTTTAGATGAGATCCCATGGTCGTTTCACCCTACTTTTTGAACAAGAGTCCTATTCTTCACCTTGGTCTTGTCCATGACTTCAAATCCCTCACATGGGACCCAACTCCTTGAGTCAAACTTCTCACAAAAAGATGACTCCCTCAAAAGGACATCTTCCTCTCAGCAATCGTTGTTGTAAATAGACTGACTCCCTCGAAGGACAACTATGTAAAGCTATTGTAAATAGAAAAAAATCTAGTAAAGCTAAGAGAAAAGTGGAAGCTTCCCGCATCGATTAGCTTCACGAAGACCTCAAGGAGTTAAATTCCTCATCCCATATAGACTTCCCACATCGATCAATCTATCTCATGATAAAAGTCAAAACAAAAGACTTTTAAGTCATGGACTTACCCATTGTGACCTCGGATCTCTTTCCCAAAGAGCATGCTACCACATATCATATAAAAATTAACCACCTTTCACCTTTCTCACCATTCCCACTCCCATTTTCCTACCACCTCAAGGGACCTCTTGGAAACCAAGACATTTGGTGATCATGTGACTACTTTTCACCTTAGAAAAATCAATCATGCAATGTCTTTAGGGTCTTACGTTCATCACCTCCTCCAATGTATGATCTACTCGAGTATGATCCTAACCAATCAGGTGGCTTTATTGCCTCCTCTTATCTTTTAAACGTCGTTATTTACATTTTGATTACCTTATATAGGACTTGGTCCTTAACGCTTACCTTTGGGGTAATCTTCTTCTTTTTCCACAATCAACATCACCTATACCAATTTGCCTATAACCCACACACACCTAACATACCTAAACCCACAACATGCCTAAAACCTACCAACTCATTTTCATACCCCCTCATATTCTTCCCTAGCTTATGGGAGAACTACATCGGCCTGAGGTCCCTTTTCGCCGGGACTATGTAGGCAAGCACTCCGAGGGCATGGGCCCCTTAGAGGTTAGCTCGGCCACTCTCTACCCTAACCAATCCATATTTCATCTTCCTAAAATACATTCTACCCCTACTGTAGTTTCCTTTTTATATCAAAAAATTGGAAATTAAACTACACAAACAAGTTGCAACACATTTTTATCATCAACACAACATACATTTATTATGACTACCATTTCTCTACCATCATCATGTGTATATTATAACACATCTCACACATGAAACATTTATCATTCATTACACAAAATAATGAATCACAACTTTAACTACTTAAAACACAACCATGCCTAAACAAACCTAACTCGATCCATGCCTAAACCAACCTGACTCGATCCATGCCTATTGCCTAATTCAACCATACCTAGACCACTAACCTGACTCCACCATGCCTAAACCAACCTGACTCAATCCATGCCTAAGACCTAACTCGATCCATGCCTAAACCAACCTGACTCCATCATGCCTCACTCACCTAAGTTTCCATCCATATCATGACAAAAAAATTAAAATTCTCATACAACACCAACAAATCATCAGGAATCTCATGTATCTCATCATATAAATAAATGTGTATCTCAATACAATATACATCAAGATATCCCATCATGTCTATCTCAAAATAAATCATCGGCACACAGGTCGATACTCAATACAAAATGTCATCGGCACGCAGGCCGGTCTCATATACAATAAAATAATAAACCAATACAAAATCTCTTCGGCACGCAAGCTGGCTATGTATATATCAAAAAATGTACCATTCCTCACTATATTTGGCACGTAGGACGGTATATATCAAAAAATGACTACCATACATCAAAAATTAAGAGCCATATATCAGGCATCTCAGTGGATATCCTCCATATCTGTATCTCCTGTACCCTCTACCTCCTCGCCCCACTGTCTGGCAACCGGCTGCACATCTCCCCACCCATTAGAGGTGGTCTGGTTGTGGTCCCTGCTGGCGCCTCACCTAGAGCTGGTCTCCGTGCATTGGTAGCCTCTCTATGATCTGGCCTCAAAGCTCGATGGCCCCCTGTTCTCTCCACACTATGAGTGTGGGATCTAGTCCTCTCACTCAATCGCCTGCTTGTGCTCTGGTACTCTCCATAGGATAGAAAGTCTATCCTGGCCACCATCAGCTGGTCCTGGTAGTATCTAGCCTCACCTAGGGCATCCTCGTAACCTAGATATAGGCACGGTCTGTGGTGGCCCCATAGGCCTCGGCCCTTGTACCTATCCTGCATGGGACCCTGTCCTACTCCTTACTGTATAAACTGGGACCCTGGTCCTAGTGCCTGTGGTGGTACCCTCTACCATGTACCTGTATTTGAGCCTGTAAGGCCCCAATCTTTGCCTGAGTTGTGGCCAACTAGCCCTGCAACCCTGTCACATGTGCCTGTAAAGCCACCAACTTGACCATCATCCTCCTCTCTGTCTACATTCCCACCATCAACCATCTGGGCTCTACAGACTAGCCACTTGTACATATAGCTCTGCTACCTCTGCCTCTGAGCTCGCCAAGCTGTGTCTGTACCATACCCAACTGGGTAATCGGAGTAACCACCTGCCCCTGATAGGGCATCTCTCTACACTATGATGGTGGCTAGATCCAGACTTCCCTGGTCTGGGTGGTATGGCTCATAAATGGGCTGCCCCACCACTATCTATACCTATCTATGACCTCGGCATCATCAAGTCTGCTGGTCCACTACCTGCTCCTCTCTGCCCTATTGGGCACTATAGGATGTGGTAGAGGTAAGGGCCTCTCTACATCATCTCTCCTATACTGCAGAGAGGGTAGAGGTATGATCCTATAATAGCCCAAACTTTTTCCTGACTCTGGTCAATCTAGGATCATCTCGTGCTCCAACGGCACGATGGCACCCCTGTATCCATCTCACCAATTTGAAGCTCAGTTATCTCCTCATGCATATGCCTATATGAGGGGAATCCCACATATGGCCTCCATATAATGTCCACTCTGGAGAACCCCTCTAATAAACACTGGAAATAGGCCACATCATGTGTGGTCCTGTTTGATCTCCACTCTCCTATAGTAGGCACCCATGGCCTATACCCCACCTACACCAATCTCAGTGGGAATGTATCTTCTCAGAGGAATCCCTACCAACCGCACACAAACTATGTGCTCATAATCCCAGCAATGAAGTATAAATGTATAGCACTTAGGATGAACCTGTGCAGCCATGCACATATGCCCATAACTCTCTGTATAGCTGCACCAGGAATGCTGGTGCACCTAGGTAAAGCGGGGTCTGATCTATCATAATGTCATGGAGTACCCCCATCAATGATCAGAGGAAAACATCCACCCTCTATATCTGGAAGTGAAAAGCAACACACTACCTCCATCAATAGAACTACTACCCTCATCTCCTCTGGACGGGCTAGGTACATCTCTCCATAGCGAATGCTGGCACTATGGAATGTCATCTCAGCCATCCCCCTCACCAAACACCATCAACATCAACTCCTTCTGAGGCCTCAGAGGAGATAGAGTAGACCTACATACCCAATATGGGTAGTCGTAGAATCTTGAACACATCCTCCAGGGTGACAGTGATCTCACCTGTCGGTAGGTAGAACATGTGTTGGTCATGGAATCCCATCTATCGATGAGTGTGACTATCAAACTATGTTGCTACCGGACCGCATGCCAATAGCATTGAACCCCACTCAAGCCCACTACCTCCACATGTTACAGCTCCTCAGGGGTCGTTGCACCATGCACTGTCACGAGTAGGGGTAGAACCTTGTCTCACATTCGTAGTTGATCTCCCCCCTGCATCTAATATGAACAATAGATTAATCTACATTTATCACACCCATACTTGCCCCCTATCATTTCCCAACACCCTCTTTTACCCCTACCCATCTTAATCACCCAACCTGTGGCACTTTTTCCCCCTTGTCCCTCAATACTCGACCGGTGTCGGTTCTCTCTAACTGACCCTGGTCACCCCTTAACTGGCATTGGTCACTTGTTTAGTGACCAATACTGGTTACACACTACCGACACTGACCAAACCTGACCAACGTTGGTCACTGTCGTGGCAAAAACCCGCGACCCCCAAACCCCCCTTTTTCAAAAACTTCCCCCCTTGACCCTTTTACCCACCTAAAAACACCTACACCCAACTCAACACTCTGTTCTGTCTAGACACTTTGCCCTCTTTTCTCTCTCTTTTGTCATTTTCTAAATTTTCTGAATGATAAATGAATAACAAACACAATTTTTTTATTTTTATAGCAAACCCGACCTAACCGACGTTGGTTTCCCCCTCACTGGCATCAGTCGCATGCCCTACCTTACCATGGTCAGCTTCACTATACCAACATCAGTCACCCTTGACCAGCATCAGTCACCCTATCTGACATAAAACCCAACATTTTACCCTATTACCCTGCCTATCCCTCCTTTTTTTCCACACCTCCCCTTTACCCTGGCCATTTACCTCACCTAACCTTTACTCTGACCATTTACCTCACCCAACCTTTACCTTGACTATTTACCTCACCCTCTTGACCTCATCCTTTACTACATACCCTCGTCCTCCTTTGGGGACTCATTATTTTACCCATACCTCAGCCTTACCCATACCGTGACCTAGATATTTGGACCTGGACCATCGCTAGTGACCTTTGACCCCATGTGTTCGATATACCTTACGACACTGTTACATGTGTTGATTGACCTAATGACCTTACCTTGTCTCTTGACATGACCATTTATCCTGACCCTACCTTGGGTGTACTAGAACATACCTAAACGTTCCTGTACCTCACCTATGTTGTGCTTCCTGACCATATCCTATACCTTGGATAGTAGAATCACTTCAACCTTGTTTGGATGAACCTATCAATCTTAGACAATGTAGATTTTGCCTGCTCTTCAACCCGGTAACATGCTACAGTTTATGTGTGCGTGTGTTTGACCTTTGACCCTGACCCATTAGCTAGTTTACCCGAGTCGACATTTTTCCTTTTTCCACTAGCTCCCCACCTTTTCCCTTTCTCATATTTACCTTTTATCAAACCAATCACTGATTCTTCCTTCTGCCTCATCAGTTCCTAGTTTGAGGGGGATCACCTTCACCCACACATGGGGCACCCACATCTTATTTTTGTTGGCATCGATTACCAATACAAGCTACGCAACAAAAGGGGCAAAATAATGACACTAAAATTAGGTCACACTCCCCTTTGGTCCCTCGATAAATAAATACCTTCATCACATTCACCTAGCCATGACCCCCTTCACCCCACTAATATTAATTTAATTAATTTAATTTAATTAATTCGTTAGCCTCAAAATATTTATTATTTAAATATCCTAATTTAGATAATGCCCACACTTACACCTCACCTAAACACCTCACCAAGCCAACTCACTTAAGACCTATTCTTAGTAAGTTGCCATAGCTAACTAAGACTTACCCAACCCCAAAAAATCAATGCCTACATTCCCTCTAACCACATTCCTGCATGCTTACAAGAAGCTTCCAATTTGATCCGCGGGTGAACGACACGAGATCCCAGAAAATCAAGGGGATCTTCCTAGTTTAGAAAACCTAGAAAATCCCACCTATATCGACGCCCGTTACCCTATCTGTTTCATCAATATTTCAAAGAAATGTCTAAGAATCAGGTGAAACACTTAGGTTTATTTGATTTAAGTTTTAGTTGGCCTTGCTCAAGGGCACGAGTCTTGAGTTTACGAGCCATGGTGAAGACTTCTTCGAATGTTTGGAATGATTGGATTTACATTGTAGAAGAAATATGCTTCGCACAAGAAGGTGAGAAGAGTTCAATGAGTTTGGTTTGTGGTAGAGAAAATGATAGTTGGTTTAAAATTCCACGCCATTATGTGACAAATTCAGTAATAGACTCATCATCAAATTGCCTAATGATGTACAAGTCAGTGATGGTGATCTTGCGTGTAATATTAATCGAAAAGTGCTCTAGGAATAGTTGCATGAGTTGGGTGAAGGAGAATAAGGAATGTTGGGGAATGCCATTGAACCAATCCAATGTTGGACCAGCCAATGACATAGGGAAGGTTTGAAGCATAATATCTTGATCATGTGCAAGAAGGTAACATGCATGCCTAAATGCGTGGAGATGTTGTTAGGGATCTTCCTTGCTATTAAACTTGGTAAACTTGGGAAGATCCTAATGAGGGGTGTAAGGTTTGATTGGAACTAACAAATGAATAGGCTCGTTATAGATTTTCTCATAAGATAATGTAACCGTGGGTCCCAAGGTAGCAGCCTCCAGACTAGCCAACCTATCCATTAAGGCATGCGTGGGATTGTTTGATATGATGATTGGTTGGGGTTGTGGTTGTTTGGCATGGAAAGTAGCTTGATAAGGTGGTTGATACATTTGTGTATGTGTGGGTGCTTGACAAATCATTTGATAAGGATATATGTAAGTTATGGATTGAGATTGAGGTAGTGGCTGTAATGTAGGGATGTGATGTGATTATTGGGATTGGGTTGGTTGTTGTGGTAAATGATGAGCATGAATGTAGGTGTGGATAGGTTGAAATTGTTGATGGAGTGGACTAGACATTGTATAATGCAAAGCACTCGTAAGGGGAGGTTGGGAATCAACGACATGTATGTGTGATGTGAGAGGAAAAGAAGAATTATGTTGTTTGGACATGGAATGTGATATTTGGTAGATTGGGTAGGGACACTAGTAATGATAGTGGTCAAAGAGGTAATAGGAATGGATGTGGTGATAGTTGTGTTGATTGGAGGGAGGTTAGGAGGAATGGGTGTGTTTATCTGAGTGGTTTGATGAGATGGGGATTGGTAGAAGATGAAGCATGATTGTGTTGGGTTATGGCAAGCTCGTTCATAGTTTGAGGGAAAACATCACAACTTGTGAAGAGGGAAGTTGGGTGGTTTTGGGATTTGACTAATAAGAATAAATTTGTTGAAGTGGTGGGCCATCAATAGGAAGATGAGTTAACTTCCTAAGAAGGTAATCTTAAAGAGTTATTGCATTCACATCAAGAAACTCCTAGAACTCTAAACTTCCATGAGGGACAATATGAGGTCCAAAAGGTTCAGATGTAACGTACAGAGAAGTGGTTGGTCGAGATGGGATGGAATAATATAAGAAAGGATCAGTCTCACCTATGGTAATAGTTTGAACAAGAGGTCCTTGAGAAACATTGATGAGAGCTTGGGTGCACATGGATGAAGTAACCAAGGACACAAATGAGACATTGATCATGGTATATGTTTGTTGATACGAGACAACAGAAGTGTTTGGGGCAAAGTTTTGTTCCATTTTCTTGGCTACCAAACGAGTAACTATGAGCATGAAATGAAAACAATGTTTATACTAACTAGATCAAGCAATTCAAGCATTTTTATTTATTTATTAAGAAAGTGTGAAAAATAAAATAGGGGGAATGGATAACAAAGGTACCTAGGAAATGGAAATCTAGAGTTGGTTTCACATAGTTATGGGTGGGAAGTCTTCGATATACCTGAAGGTAAGTGAGGCCCGAGTCTATGTAGGATTTCTAATGTGGCTAGAACACCTTACCGGTTTCCTGTTGGGTGATGAAATCCCAATCAATCCATTTGGTAGGAAGATGTCTAGATGTGTAGATTGATGTGTGAATTTGGTTGTGTGTGATTGAATGTGAGATGCAACTAATTAACTCTTACTTAAGCTCTATTGTTAAGTAAGGATGTAAAGGGTTCAATTTAAGCCAAAACTAAATGTGAAAGTTTGATGAAGACAAACACACAAGAAAGGGAAAATATGATGCAAAAAGGAGAAAATGAGATAAAAAGAAGAAAACTTGGAGAACACTTTTCCTTTTTATCCGATCATTAGGAAGACACAAGCGAAGAGAAATCCAAGCAACCAAGTACAACACAAACAAGTGAAAAGTGAAGCTTTTACCTACAATTTTAGTATAAGATAGAAGAAACACAAACAATAACAAGAAATTCAAGAAATCATCTAAAAGGGTGGTCTAACCGAGCGTGCCAGAAGGTTGATCTAATTTTCTTTTCTTTTCAAGTTAATGAATTAGTACTAAAGAAAATCAAACAACTCCAAAATGTGAGGGTTTAAGGTACCTCGAATGCATGCTGAATGCAAATGGACGGGTGCAACGTGAATGAACTCACTGCAAATCTAATGAACCTGCAAAACAAGTATAAATAGAAATAAAATTGATTAGATGGTATATGTGGGGGCTTCCTAACGAAGTTGGTTCCACGAAGTGTTACCTTCCTTTCATGGATGTCAACCTTTGTTTGATAAAAGATAATGAAATAAATGATAGATGGTTGGATATCATGCCGAAATTGATAAATAACATAATCTAGAAATGACAGAGGTAGATGAAAAACACTGATCTAATATAAATAAATGCAAAGAAAATTATACCTGGCTGGGTCGACGGTGACCTAAGTTGTATAGGTTCAGGTCGATGGCAACTTGAGTAGATGAAGCTGAACAATAATATGAAAATGTAGATCTACAAGGATTTGAGTGCAAGAAAGGTGATCATAGAAGCCCGAGAACTCTGACTGTAACCTGTAGGGGAGGATCTGAAACATAGAAACAGAAAGGATGAAAGAAAATGAAGATTGGGATGGGTTGGATGGAAACAAGACTTGGTTCGATGGCATCAGGGTTGGGTTGGCGGTGACTGGAGTGCAAACAGAACAATTTGGGATGACAGAGGAGCAAGAAGATAGATCTAATAATTAGGAACAATAAGAGAGAAGAAGCAGATACTTAAAGGAATCTAGAAATAGAAAGTATGGTGACCCATGGCTGGGTCGATGGTGATATAGGTGGAGTGATGACAACCTGGATAGTGCAAAATAAATCCAAAGGTAGATGGGTTGAATGAGAAACCTACAAGCAAAACGGCTAGAAGAACAGACTGAGAGTGGAATTCTGACAGTTGTTGGACCTTAAAGAAGTTAGATTCTACAAGATAATAGTGAAAATAACATATGATAGCATAGATAAGCACAAAATCAAAGTAAACCTCTCAAAGCTCCACGAGTGACGAAAGGAAAGCTTCAATGGAATCCAAGAGGGTTGACACATTTGCAAGGATGCTAAGATTCAAAGATAAGTTCACACAGTACAAGAAAGCTCGGGTTGTATCTCATTTTGGAAAGGGGGTGAAATCAGTCTTATAGGGTCGGCAATGACCCGACTGGGTCACCACCGACTACGGATAACCTTTCTTTGGATGGTAAAATCACTGATTTACTCAAGATATGGGGCTTTTAGGGATTGAGATAAGCACTTTAAATCATGTTGGCGGGAAAGGGTTGTTTATGGAAGTGTCATGGGTAGATAAGAGATAAAGATGGGTAGGATAAAAGCTATAAAAAGTGTAGAGATGTGGATTTAGGTGGTTAGGGATAAAAGCATCCCAAAGAAAGCCAATTAGAGGTAATTAGCTAATTAGGAGAGACGAAAGCTTATTAGGGGTAATTAGCTAATTCAGGTTAATTAAAAATTAAATATGATGGGATAATAGATGGTCATTTAAATAAATTAAATGAATTAAGGGGGTCTAGCTATGACCATGGTGAAATATGTGCACGCAGGAAATCGAGAGTAGTGATCCCAAAAATTTGGTATCTGCAGTATAATGAATCTTTGGCCAAGATTCTCCTCTCAACTTTCTCATTTACCTCCTTATCATAAGTATGATGACCAAAGCATGGCAATGAAAAATAATGATGCAATAGAATCTTTTCATGATTAAAAAATATATCAAAGGGATTACCATTGTTTGATGGTCTGAAAATTGTAGTGAGCTGATGGTGGTCATGGGCATCCAAAAATGCCTTTTTTCCATGGGTGTTTCTCATAACAACTTCATTTGGAAACTCCGCTTCATATATCCTCTAATATCAATTTTTTTCTCAAATTATAACTCCATTTTTAGCTTGTTGATCAAGATGCATAACCACTTGTCATGGTTTACAATGGAGCCTCAACCATGGCATATTGTTATTGTTTTCATCAAATGACTCAAGACAATAAAAATGAATTGGTGTAGAAGAATGCAATGAATTTGAAACACCTTCAAACCTTTGGTCATCCCCAATATGCTCAACTCTTATTATCATATGAAACTTGCTTGAGCTATCTCCAACATGCACTTCATCATCTTGCTCCTCATGCTTCCCTTCATCCTTTTTCTCATGCTCCTAGGTTCCCTTAGTTTTTTGCCACATTAAACCATTAGAAATAAAGGGAATATCATTAAAAATCCAAATTTATTTACCTTCCATTTTGTTTCATTCTTTCTTAGCAATTTCTCCATCCTCTTGTGCTTTCATAGGGATGTAAGGAAAATCAATCAAGGGATCATCTTTTACAAGGACAATGGGTGCTTCTAGGGCTCTCAAATGTTGATCCATCATCGTAAGCAACTATTGTGATGGGTATTCCTCCTTCAGTATGGGATAATATATTTTTTCTTCATGTTCCAAAATGACAATTAGATAGCCCTCTTCCAATACATCCTCTTTTCCCTTATGCAAATCTGATTTTTCAATATTTAGCCACACACACCTATTAGAAACCAATGAAACATCATTAAACATTAAGGAATATTTTCCTTGGAACTCATGCTCCATGATTTCCCCTCTTCCACTTGGATTGTGCATTCCTCTATGGGTTGTTTCTTCTCCAATACTTGTAGCCTTAATTTTTCTTCTTGTGCAACTTGCAACCTAGGCTTGGGCCTTGATCTTCCCTTGCATACTCCCACGAACTCAAAAAATAACATGGCATCACGAATCTTCTCCAGAAGATCCCTATACTCCTCATACCATGTAGCAATATTGTCTACTTTAGATGGATGAGTATTATTGACTCCCTTTGAAGAACTCCTTCCACCATTCAAATCTTGAAGGGTATGGATCAACTGAGCCATTTTATTAGCCAATATTTCTTGCCCTAGGGAAATCCTTTCGAATCTAGCATCACCAAAATTATATTTTCCATTTTTCTTCTTGCAAAAAAACCATCATGATGGGAAGATCAAATCTCTAATACCACTATAATGTCCTTTTCTAGGGTTGAAATTGAAAAATAGAAAACAACACCAATTCCATGTGATAGTAATCTAATTTTTATAATAACAGATTTACAAATATTAGGAACCCTAGCAACAAAATGTGTATGGACTTCAAATTATTATACAACCATGTAATAACCACTGAAAAATGCTTCTAAATAGTTTTTCCAATCATGACAACATTTATTAATCCAATTTACATCAACAAAATGGAGAAAACAAGTGAATACACCAACTATAATTTATTTTATGACAAAAACAATGTGGCCACAACCAAGGGCTGGAAATAGCTCTTAGACAACTCCTAAAATCACCAAATTGTATATTTCACCCTTATACATTATGAGGAATTGAATTATGGAAACCAAACATGGAAAAACCTTACAAATTAGTGCAAACCCACTCCCATACAAGTCACCCCACTTGGAAAGGTTGAATTATTGGCTTAACATGTAAATAAATGATTACTTTCACCTTTAGAAATTAGTACAAGTCAATCCATGCAAGAATCATACCATATATCCATCAAAAAACTTCTAAAATGCTCATGATGTAATTCATTTAGGGCTAGATAAAGGATATCATCTCCAAATACCTTAAGATATTCAATGATTCCAAATATCCTTGCTTGAGGGTTTTCATCCCTAAGGCAAGTGTCACCATTAAGGGTTTTTCATACTTTAAGGGTTATCAAACAAGGGTTATGTTCTTGATGAGAGATAAAGGATAGGTATAACCTTTACCAAGGAGAAATAATAAGATTCAACATATGATATAATGGTCAAGCATCCTCCTTTTATAACATAAGGGGTGCTACATCATAACTTATGGCCAACCTTATAATAAATTCTATTTTTAATTTGAGCATATATGATCACCAAAAAACTAATTGACTAAGTAATTTATTTCACCTATTGAAGCACTAAGCGTCCAATAAGAATACAACATAAAATAGTGCAATAAATCCTAAAACTAATTCAAATATCTTGAAACAACTTTCCTCTAGCTCCAAATCCTTAGTCCCATGAAGAGGGATGTGATAAGGTCTTCCATAATAACTAGCTTAGAAAAAGGGGACATTACACTCATCTTGTGGGAGGCTATGACTGGATTCTATCCAAACTAGGTGAGAGAAAACATGAGACTGATCTAAAGGAATCCTTAAGCATGAAGGCAACATCTTCATGTATTCAAGAATTTTATTTTGATCCTCATGAAAGTAGGAATACAAATTTAAAAAATGAAGAAGTTTTGGTTTTAAAGGCTCTTTTAGAGAAAACCATGTAACTTTAAAAAAAAATATTTAGTAGGGTATTCTTAGATAACTGTGTTGAATTCATGTTTAGTACGCTAAGGAGCATTAATAGAAAACCCATTCTAGAGAAGGGGGTCTTTCTATATCAATATTCAATTTATGGAGGAGAGTCATATCTCTTGCATACCAAAAATATTTGCATCCTTATTTAGCAAGTTGCATAGAATATTGGAGTGCCAAATGTGGATATTTTTTTCATCCTTTTGGGTTTGATTAGGGTTTGTACACTATAATCAAACAAGGAATGAAACAAGAGCTACATGGGGTCATTCTGACTAATTAACTTCCAACATTAACCATTCAATATAATAATAACACATTAATACTTACAATAGATGTACATGATGCAATATAAACTCACAAATACTTGGGATTGAGTGCACTTGGCTTATTATAGGTGATTTTGTGTTTATCTAGGTGATATGAATGTTGAAACAGGGGTATCTAGACATGAGAAACCTTCAAAATTGAAACATTGACTTGAGTATCTATTGGGGCAGGATCATACAGTAGGGGCATAAACGTCTGTATGATCTTGACCTCTTTGTATGATTTTACACCTATTCAGAATTGTGGCCTGTGACTTTATGGGTTTTTCATTTGTCTAATTCTCTTTGTGGCTCTTTATAGGTCACTGTCAATCACACTGCGAAGGTCTCTGAATACTTTTCTCAATCCTTCAAAACCATAACCATGGATGAAGTCCTATAAAATAAACATTAGTTGGGTTGTGGTAACCCCCATGCATCGTTGATGTTAGTACTACTCCAAATAGGGCTCAAACCACACGTCTTTCTCCACCTATCACATGATATCTAGTTGTAATGCAATCATATTTGACATCCTTCCTTTTATAATGCTTGACTTGACTTTCTCTCTTGCCAATCTATTTGAGTGGGCACCTTTGAGTGCTTACAAATGTGGGAAGCAATCCCCTAGACCCAGTGGGAAGATTCAAACCTATAGATAGTGTTTCCCTAATGAATGTGTAGAGGAAATTTTTTGGAGTGTAGGGAGATTTGCGTACCTTTTGTGCTAGCTTTCGTAATAGGATTCCATGAGAGTGTTAGGTTCTAAATGAGGTGAGTTTCACTTTTTAATATATGCTTCCAAAGGTGTTTCAAGTTACAAAGGCTGACTGGGGGAGAGTAATTGATCTAATGAATAATGTGCAATGGAAATTTTGGGACCAAGTAAGCAAGGTTAAAACTATGCACTATGGTCAGAATTATACATACGGTTATGCCCCTATTGTACATTTTGACCTAGTAGTGACAATTTGTAATGTGAAATTTGGAATCTAACAAGTGGAGTTTTTTAATGTGTTTCATGCATTCAATTCTCATAAAATATCGAGAGATGAATGTGTAAGAGAAAACAAGCTAGACAAGAAACCTAGGAATGTACTGGAAAAGAATGGGTAAAGTACACTTATTTGAGAAAGAGAGCAATGTCAAGCACAACAATGTCAATGTTACGCCATTAATCCTATATCTTAAATTAGTTATGTATGGCCAACTTGTGGCTATCATAACTTGTTATCATGTTGTATCTCTTTCACATATGTTATCATATCATTATTGGGTCGGCCTTGTTGATGGTCATAACATAGGAATATTATATATAAGATTTAGTATGTAGTATTTGATGATCAAATTGAGTACTTGAGTCTTATTGTATGGTTTGGAGGTTACCCCTCGAAGTGACTAAGTTATTATACTTACATCTTGGGATCATTTATCTACATTTTGATGTTATTTGGTGTTATATTGTTGTTGATATTCATATATGAGTAATTTCATTCAAGTGGTATTAGAGTTTGATCTAGGCCATAACTACGTCAAAACCCTAATTATGATGGTTTGGCTATATCTAAAAGGTAGCAAATTTTTAAGTAATTTTTTTGGTGGTGTTGAGAAATTAGTCAAGTAAGCTCATCTCCAAATTTCAAGTTTTTTGACTTATTTTACAAAATTTATATCAGTTTTAGGGATTTTCATAAATTCACTTTATAGGTTGTAAATTGTGGAATTTTTCCAAGTTCTTTACATTTTCAGAAAGAGGATAAAAAAATTTGAGTCTGCTCTTTGATTTTTTTCATATTGGCTTACTTCCTTTAAAAATACCAAACCCTAAATTTTGGCGTTGACCCTTAAACCCTACTATTCTTGGGCATCATGACAGGGCCTTCCATAAGAAGTAAAAAGAATCCTATCACTCCAGGTAAAACCCCCAACAAGAATGAGGTAATTTTTGAGGAGTTGGATTCATAAGGGGTAACTACGGTATCCTTAATGCCATGGTTTACCTTGATGGATCATAGGGTAAGCCATCTTGAGTATGATATATGAATCTTATAGTCTGACATGGCTAGTAAAGGAGATGTAGACAAGATTAATCAGAGATTGGATGATATCATGCAAAAACTTATTACAAATCTAAAGGTTCATCTTCATCTTCCAAATCAGCCTCAACTCAATCATACTTAGTGTAATATCCCTTTGAAGGGATAAAATTGAAAAAAAAAAAGATGAAACCACACAAACCCAAGTGATGTAAATTCTAATTTTTATAACAGTAGCTGTAATATTTCTTAAAACCCTAGCAACGAACTGTATATGGACTTAAATGCACCACAAAACCATGCACAATAACTTGAAATTGCTTATAAATAATTATTTCAATTAGGATAACCAATATCCATCCACTTTGTAACAAAAAATGGAGAAAACCAACAATGACACACTGTTGTAATTAAATTTGTGATAGCAATAGGGCAACCACAGACAAGGGCTGAAAATAATAGATGAACTCCTTCAAAAATAACCAAATTATCAATTCCAACCTTAAAAATTATGGAGACTCAGAATATCAAAGAATATATGAATTATGTTCCCTAGAAGGTACCAAAACACCTCCAAACCCTAGTCATTCCTCTAGGGAAAAGCTCCAAAAATCATGCAAAGATTTTGTAATCTTTCTTCTTAATGTCCTTGATCCAAATCGACAATCAAGTATTCAAGAGATGTCTTCAATTCACCAACATGAAGAGTTTTTCGTTCTCCACCAAACCGCAAGGAAAGTTTCCATCCTCCTTGGATGCCTCATAAGAGGGTTTTCTTCCTCAAGTGGAATGGTATTGAGCAATCAGCCCAACAAACCAAGTGTAAGTGTAAATGTGCAAAAATATGATCTCCAAATGAGGCTATACAACTTCATTTATGCCCCTTGCTTGGCGCCAAAGGCCAAAAAAAAATGAGGAATGACCTCTTAAGCTTCACTTAATCTTTTAATTTTCCTTTTTGATTCCTTCAACCCATTCGACCTATCTCATAAAGGAAAAATCACTAAAAGAAAACATTAAAACTAATAAAATAGATTGAAATGAAGTGTAATTCCTTACCTTGTTCACTTATTCTTCTTCACCATGGGAAGGAAGTGATAAGAAGTATTTGTTTGGCCTCAATTTGAAAAATAGGGGACATTACAATCCTCCCTTCCTGAAATTGCTTTCCCTCAAGCAATTGCAAACTCATATGCTCAAACAACATCATATCAAGGTAAAGGAACATGTTGTAGTACTCCCATAACCTGTATCTTGTGCCTGTTAAATAAAGGATCTTCAAACTAAATAAACTCCAACCTATACTACTACTTTCTTCATCGAAGTCTTCTTCATATTATACTCCAAAAACAACAGTGACACCTACTTTCTTTTCATACTCAGATGTATCAAAATCCCTACAAATTGATGTAGTTTCCATCATAAAGCAAGAAATGGATGAATAATAAACTTGACTAGATATCCCTCTTACTACAAGATGCAAATCAGATTGTGGAGGGAATGAAAACAATTCACCACAATCATAATTTACATGGAATCTTATACAATTTGGGGCAGTCGAATTTGATTTGGTTCTTCCTTTTATTTGTAACCTACTTCCCACATCAACCCATGATGGAATTCCATTTGAAAATATAAGTTCACGGTTGTTCATGACTCCTAATGGTAGTCCTAAATCTGATTTTTGCACATTCATCCCTATATCCATGGCATAACAACTACCAATCTGAAATCTTATGGAAAAAAACAATTTCACGAGTAATGTAGGGACTGAAAATTGTCATACATAAGTTGAAAAACTAATAATAACATGTCTAAAATTGAAATCACCAAACATATTGGCCCTTAACTCAAGAAGGTCAAACACCAAAAATCTTCCCATCCTCATGATTACATCTCCATACCTCCCACTTTGGTAGAGGATTCCAATAATATCAATTGTAGCTATGTATTTCCCCTCACATAATTGAATCAATGATGACTAAAATGAATTTTAGGAAAGTTGGGCATTCCTCTTTAGGAAATTTGGACTCAGAGTCTACCATCATAACCATTGGAATATCACTTTCAGCTGTTACAAAAATCAGTGGAGGGATGAAAGTATAGTATACAATAAACACATCACTTTCTAGGGATAATATATCATCCAATGTATGCAAGTTTGTTCTTGGGAGTTCTTAAGAGGCTGGATATTCCTCTTCTGAGTAAGCATAGAGTTGAATGTGTGAATACATTTGGAAACTCATCCTTGCAAAGCTCTTATTCTCCCATCGGCATAAATCCTTTCCCTACTGCAATGGTAAGGACACTGCATGTAAAATCGGCCTTCCCTTGCTTAACATGCCTACCCTTTCCCTTCTTGATTTCATGAATTTTGACTTATTCATTTTTTAAGTGGAACTTCTAACCCCTTCTTTCGAATTTTGAGGGTAAATTTCCATAAAGTTTGGAGCTCTTGACCCCCAAGAAACAATATGTGCCTCAATAGAACTTTAAACAAAGAAGTCAAAAAAAACTTCATACCTTTTCATGGGACCACGGGTTAGCCACATATGAAACTGAAAATTATAATCGCCAACATTTTCCTCCATGATGATTTTGAAATCAGGTATTCCTCCCTTTGTAAATCTCAACATAACACCTATACTGCCACATGTGGAAACACCTCTAAAATTGAGTCCAAGTATCTATAGTCTCTTTAGTACAAAAATTACTTCTTACCTCATTACCCCATGAAGTAGGATGTGAATGATGATATCTAATCAATGGTGATAACACACATGAAATATGATTATTATTCCTAACCAATTGTCCATGGTGACAAGAAATCTAAAATGGTATATTGGCAAATAATGAGATATCATCATATCGTGGGCTACCCATGACACTCTTATGACTCAGAATTTCTAAGTTTAAATCAACACTCTTTCTTGACATGCTTTCCTCACTAGATGGAATCTTTTATTTCTTACATTTGTTCCAAAGTTTCCAGTGTTTGTCTCGTGTAACCTTTGGATTCTTCTTAAGGCTGGGTATTCCATCAAATGACCTCCGTTTGACTGTTGTTAGAAACAATCCATCCACCTCATCAAGTGCCTTATGGAGATATTATCCCAATCTTCTTGACCTTATAAGACTTATTGAGATACCATCAACACAACCATGATTGTCTCCCTAAATTTCTTCTTTCAAACACACGTATATCAAATGGATTACAAACCAAACGGAAAGATGCAATAATTACCTTTGCATGCATACCGTGGGCCTTAGAAAGAGGGTTACCTCTTGATAATATCTTTGCATATAAAAAATGAATAACCTGCAAAAGAAAACACAACGCAAGAGATATTTATGGGCCAAGATGACCAAATATTCAATATATGTAGAACAATACCCTTAAGGTAGGGCAACACCATACAATGCTCCTTAAGGAAGGAGTAACTCTAAAATCTCCCAAGATGGAAACCCACTTCGAGGGGGACACCTATAATATACCTCTACCAAGTAGAAGAATCAAATCATACATCCATGACATAACTCATAATGATACTCACATCCTTTATATAGACATACATTACTCTTAATGGATGGGTAACACCTAATCCCAATGTAGGCCGACTCATTACCTAATATAACTAATTCATATGTGACCCCATATATTATAAACATATAACTAACTAAAGGGGATGTGTTCCACATGTCAGCATCTCCATCAACCCATATACATTATAATATCATATACCAAGGTACATAATATTCCATCTCTCCTTGACATGTTTCATCCCCGAAACAAAATAAGAATCCATATAATGAGTGTGCTTTAAATCATTGCACACTTATCGCTATGCTTGATCATCCAACCACCCATATGAAATCTTAGTGGGTGATGTTACTCCAAAACTGATTCCATCCTTTTCCATATGTGTTCCTCCTCTGCATCCATGCATATCCATAATAATTATTCTTGTGATTCCATGTCATATAATTGTTGCTCCATTGATTCCACGTATAGCCATAATTATTGCTCCTCTAATTCCTTGTATATCCATATAGATTTCTTCCCTCATGTGTCCTAACATGTCTCCGTGATTGTTTCCTCCCATGATGATGTGGGTGTCTATATGGTGCAACCTTAGTATCCTCAACCTAATCAACTTTTTCCTCAACTTTATTTTCCTCTTCCACCTTGTTTGCTATTTCTTTTTTCTCTTGAATAGATGGATTATTTTTTATATTTTCGTCATGTTCTTCATCCTCTCCTTTTAAATCATCCTTGTTCCTCTCTTCACCATCTTGAAATTCATCTTCATGCTCCCTCTTTACATTACTTTTTCCCTTGCTAAGTGTGATATCATGCAATGTAATTTTCTTTCTCTTGTACCATAATTTCATGAATTTCTTTTTCACATTAATATTGATTGTTCCCAAGGTCTCTAACCAAGGATATCCAAGAACAATATCCATACCATCCATATCTAAAGCATAAAAATCTAAATGTAAAACATATTTATCCATATAGAGATTTAAATCTTCAAAAACTTGAATATGTTTACCATCCACTTAAGCTTCCTTGATATGCTTTTCTTGAACATGTAGATGTTGAGCTACAACCATATTAATGAAGTTATATTTGATGTTAAGGTTTATGGAAACAATTAATTTTTTCCTTTGAATTCACCCTTCAAACTGAAATATTGAAGCTTCCTTCCTTAGAGATGCATTATTTGAACTCGTATCTTGATATGTTGTCTCTCCTTCTAAATCACGTGTAGCAACTTCAATATCAACATTTTCTTCTTCTTCTTCTTCTTCTTTTGATATTTCCTCTTCCTCACTATTATCCTTACATTCTTCTTCTTCCTCCTACTTTTCTTCTTTTTGTTTCCCAAAAATCCATGAAAACTTGTTCGAGTTCCTCCCAAGACCAATTAGACTTTTCCTTTTCTAACTCATAAAACCAAATCTGTGTAGAGCCACAAATATGAAATTTCTCATCCTATTTTTTTTCCACCATTCTCTAACATCAATCCTGCCATCTTCATAAAAATTTCTCATCCACATGATCCACAAAAACTAGGGTTTAAGAATAAACCCTTTTTGATCAAAACTTGTTCTAACCCTTTTGGCTAGAGGTCAACCAAAAATCAAAAAACACAGAACACAAACCCCAATTTTATTTTTGAGAGATTTCCCAAAAAAATAAAAATTTTTTAGAAAAATTCCTAATACTGTGGCTTGTGGAGATTTTTTTTTGAAAAACCATAAAATTGCAATAACTCTCTCGAAAAAAATCCAATATTTTTTGAAATTTTCAAGGATTCATCATGAAATATAATAGCCTCAACCTAGAAAATTTTAATAAACTATTCATTACAATTCAAAAGATATAGAAGAAACCTTGAAATTAGGGTTTTAACCCCAAAGCACAGACATATCTTTCGCAAAATATCTCCAAAAACTATGAAATTTAGAGGGAAGATCACTTGAATGATGTATCCACTTTACATAAAAATAATCTAAAAAAATCAAAGTGGATCTCAAATATATAAGCAAATCACCAACATTAGGGTTTCATCCCACAAATTCCCTGAATCAATGCTATGATACCACTTGATAATATCTTTTCATATAATAAATGAATAAATTGTAGAAGATAACACACCACAAGATATATTGGTGGGTAAATATTCCTAAATATTCAATATATGTATAAGAATACCCTTAAGGTGGGGCGACACCATACAATGCTCTTTAAGGAAGGAGTAACTTTGTAATCTCGCAAGATGGGAATCCACTTCGAGGGGGACACCTCCAATATACCTCTACCAAGTAGAATAATCAACTCATACATCCATGACATAACTCATAATGATACATGCATCCTTTATATAGACATACATTACTCTTAATAGATGGGTAACACCTAACCCCAATGTAGGCCAACTCATTACCCAATATAACTAATTCCTATGTGACCCCATATATTATAAACATATAACTAACTAAAGGGGCTATGAACGACATATCAGCATCTCCATCAACCCATATACATTATAATAGCATATCCTAAGGTACATAACACCTCTTATCACTCCAATCTCAATCGTTCTGCATAAAGCAAGCTTTGTCTTGATGTATGCATAATTTGGAGGTTGCCTAAAAAGATGTAAGTACCCCTTACTGCTCAATGTGCTACTCATTTTGATCACACTTGTATCAAAATGATAATGATGATTAGGTCCATGTGATAGTGAACTAAGGAGAAATAAATATGAGATATATTTGTTCCTTGGAATTTCAACAAGATTTTCATCTCCTTTTTCCTTTGCTTCTTTGAAAATTGGTGCTTTCCTCTTTTGCACAACCTCCATACCTTTCTCACAAGTACTTTGGGTGTCTTTGTGGCTCTTACCCAAGTATAATTCTTCATTTTTTAGCTTTTTATTGACTTATGTTATAAACAACCCAACAAGCTGACTATTACATGTCTCTTTGAGAAATGGGTTACAACCATCCCTTCCACTTCCCCTTCTTGCTCATCACCCTTCTTTTCAACCCTAGATTCATCACATGTTGAAATATTATCAATATTAACCAAACAATGATCAATAATTACCTCATAATGTTGAATATTCAGAAAAATGATGGGAGTGAGCGCCAATTCTTCATCCTTCATGGCTTAATTTCTTTTAAAATGTAGATCTGATTTTTCACCAGCATATGTGTGACTATTAGAGCTCAAAAATTTGTCATGGGGACTTAAGAAACCTCTACCTTCAAGCCCATTTTTATCCCAAATTTACCCCCTCCCCCATGGGTTAATTTGGATAATTCATTATAAATAGAATTAGCCATTCAAATTCTTAGACGTGTGGACGACCATCAATTTCAGTCTTAGGTATCAGAGGAAAAAGAGAACACAGGATGGCCATGCCGAGTTGATCTTCATGTGTGGTGAGCTGGTGAGCCATGACGAACCAAGCTAGTCAGGTTTCCCGGTGATTCGGAGGTGAGTTGAATGATGTCCTAGTTACAAAGTGTGATGGACAAGTTAGTGCCAAGTCAGGAGGATTAAACAGTGCAGGGTTGGACGGGTGTTGGACAACCATCCAACCCCCCTTAGTTTGATGGACGATAGTCAGTCATCCAACCCCATGGGTTAGATGGCAGAGACAAATGAATGGAGTAGTGAGGCGACTTGGTGGGATCAAGCGGCACAAGGTGAAGGTGACAGGTTGGTCAGCTGGTCAGGTAACACACTAGGTTGGACAATGGTTGTTCGGCTAGGTTAGTCGGTTAGGTTGGTCGGCCAGGTTAGATGGCTCATGGTTAGATGGGTCAACGACGTACGGACAAGATGGATGATAGCTAACCCCCTTGGGTTGGACGTCACAGGGTTAAACATTATCCAACCCCCAGGTTGGATGACACACGAGATGGACAAACCATTATGTAGTTGTATGGCATGGAGGAGATAAACGGTCGTCATACTTGGTTGGACAACATACAGTTCAAGGGATAGACATCTGTCAAACCCCCTAGGTTGGACCACTCATTTGAGCAACTCGACGACGGCTATGAGGATGGTTAGGTGACACACTATATGGCTCGGTTGGACATGTCACCTGGTTAGACGGCTCACAGGTCACAGATCAAGGTGAAGGTAGGTGAGTAAATGATAACTCAATAACCATATTTAATGCGGTATGGTGCCCATGTCTTCATCTGACATAAGTACCCTCGAGAAGTGATTTTTTATGGGTGTCCATACCTCTTTAATGAGGTTAGGTTAGAAAGCTTCCTATATAATGTAAACGACCCCCTCATTTTTAAGGAGAGACACTATGGGAGCTGGGGAAACTCTTGCAAAAAAATTTCCTCGACTCCAATAAGCTGTAAGCCTTCTCTTGCACCTGGCAAGTGTATTTATGCCTTTATGCATCAATGTAATGGTCTGTGCATGTTTTAAGCAATAAAAATCGTGTTTTATGGTGTTTCTTCAAACCTAGCTCATTTTTATTATATTTTCTCTTACCTCTCCATTGTGTTATTGCATTCTGTGCATATATTTATCACTTACAGGATTATGAGGTTGTGCTTCATGGAGATCTCATGGCGAGTGGGGATTTGGGTTAGTGTCATATCTGGTCTGGCCTCTCCCAACTCCATCTTCCTTCTCTTCCTCCCTCAACAGAGTATCTAGCCCATTTTCTTGGTGCTCACCACCCCCCTTAGTGTAGGATTCCCCTTTTCATGCACCCTCTCTCTCCATGTCTCCTTGGAATTGGTAGGATAGGTGTAGTTAGGTGTTTTTCTTGCATTAGGAGTAGTTTAGCATTAGGTTTAGGAAGAGGAAGGCAACCTTCTCTGGAGGGTTATCCCAAGTTCATAAGTCCCATGACTCGAGGGATAACCCCATATTAGCTAAATTACACCGATTTCCCCACACACGTAGGACAAATCAGTGGGTGTTGTAATTTTAACATAACAGTTTTGGCATGCCCAGCAGGACAAGTAGGTGAAAGCTCTATATTTCACAAGTGTTCCACTATAGATCTTAGTCAAAATATCTTTTACAGGTGTGTAGTTCAACATCTAGAATAGACTTCATTTCGGAAAGTTGGTGTGTTCTTGTCGGAATATCAGCCTTTGGAGGCACATACCCAAACACATCTGGCGACTCCATCTGGTCAACAAACTATTCTATGAGTTGCAGACCTTCCCCATTCAGTCCATTTTGATTAATTTTCCTTCCACATATTTACGCTTTCTTCCATCCATGAAGTTGTGCAATCATGACTTCATTCCCTCATGGAATTCTCTCTCTTGCAGCAACAATGCCATTCATACATACCTCCACATTTGCAGCATATATTCTCAGGGTACTATCAGCCACCTCCATATCCATACTACAATGAAAATCAACAAAGGGCATACCCCTATGAGCAGGATATAGATCAGTTTGGTTACCCACCAAACTATGCAGGATTCCAAGACCAGGGGTATGAAGATTATGGATGTTATCCTACACTTGAGGATCTTGAGTTGCAGTTGAAGGTCCAAGAAGTGGAGGTGAAAATGGAGCATCAAAGGGTTGTGACTCAGATGCAAGAATGTAAGATTGGTTTTGGGACCCCTTTTCCATGGGTAGGACTTATACCAAGTTTGTTACACTCAGGTATTTTTACGGTGGTCCCGCTTGCCGGTGAGCGGGTCAAGGGGGTTCGGGGGCGAAGCCCCTGAAGAAAATTTTCATGGGTGGTTTATTAACCCATGGGTAATGGGTAACCATTATGGGTTGTTTTTGGGCCCATGGTTCCCATTGTTTTGATACCCATGGTTTTTTGTTTTGATACCCACGGTTTTTGCCCATGGTTTTGATACCCACGGTTTTGTATCAAACTGCTTAAGCAATTGTCTATTTATATGGTCTTATGCATATGATACATATACAAGCAAATGTATTGCAGATGTGCTTTGAATTCGGGTGTGAATTCTGTAGAGTTTGTTGAGCATAGCTCCAAACGGATCTGGGTATTGTATTGAGAGAGTGGAGGCTTGTAATAAAATCTGAGCAAGTGATTCTTGGTGGACGTAGCCCAAATTGGGTGAACCACGTTAAATACTGTCTTTCTATGTTGTGTTATTTATTCTACACTTTTATTTGAGATCTGTAATATTTTCTGCATATTAGTTTCTACTGTTGCGATTCTGTAAGGGATTATTCTGCATATTTTATCTCTTATTTCCTATCAATTGGTATCAGAGCCTGGTTTTGGTTTGCTGAAGTGTTGAATCGCAGGGAAAGTTTTATCTTGAGTGGGAGCTATGGCAGATGATGGAAGATCTAGGGTTGATAAATTCAACGGGTAGAATTTCAGTCTTTGGAAGATGCAGATGGAAGATTACCTTTATCAGAAGGATCTTTATACTCCGTTGTCTGAGAAGGTGAACAAACCCTCGAGTATGACAAGATGCGGAATGGGATTTGTTGGATCGGAAGGCACTTGGAATGATCCGGCTGTGTCTTGCATCTTCGGTATTATTTAATGTTTCAAAGGAAAAGACTACAAAAGATCTAATGGATGCATTAGGGAAGTTGTATGAAAAACCCTCTGCCTCTAACAAGATATTTTTAATGAAAAAGTTGTTTAATATGAAGATGTCTGAGAATAGTTCAGTAGCAGATCATTTAAATGATTTCAATATGGTTGTGAATATGCTAGCTTTGGTTACAATAGAATTTGATGAAGAAGTTAGGGCTTTATTAATTCTGTGCTCTTTACCTGAAAGTTGGAATAGCCTGGTAATGGTGGTAAGCAACTCGGTTCCAGCTAACTCGAAGTTGAAGTTTGAGGATGTTGTAGGGGTGATTCTAAGCGAGGAAATGTGAAGAAAAAGCTCTGGGGAATCTTCTACTTCAGGGAATGCTTTGACAGTGGAAACTAGAGGGAGACAGAAGAATAGAGGAAACCATGGAAAATCGAAAGATCGGGCAAGGTCAAAATCCAAGAGCAAGATTGTATGTTGGAACTGTGGAAAGTCTGGGCATGCAAAGAAGGACTGTTGGGAGCTTCGGGACAAGAAGAAACAACAGGAAGAAAACAAGGAGGCAAATGTGGCATCGGGTAATGTATGTCAGGATGCTTTGATTCTTTCTTTGCATAATATTACTGAATCTTGGGTTTTAGATTCAGGGGCTTCTTTTCATGCTACTCCACATAGGCATTATTTTGTTGATTATGTTCAAGGGGATTTTGGGCATGTTTTTCTTGGTGATGATGAGCCTTGCAGTATAGTTGGAAAAGGTTCTGTTCAGGTTAAGATGCAGAATGGGAATACATGGCTATTGAAGGATGTCAGACATGTGCCTACATTAAGGAGAAATTTGATATCGGTGGGGCAATTGGGAAGTGATGGTTGTACTGTGATATTTACAGCTGACTCTTGGAAGGTTACCAAGGGTGCTCTTGTGGTGGCAAGAGGTAAGAAGGTTGGAACCTTGTATTTATCCACTGATAGTACTAATGATTGTAATCTTGTGGCTTCAGATGCAGATACAACATTATGGCACTATAGGCTCGGTCATATGAGCCATAAGGGCATGGACATCATAAAGAAGAATTTTCCTGGATATACAAAAATAGGTTTGGATTTCTGTGAGAACTGCATATATGGGAAACAGAAGTGAGTAAGGTTTCTCAAGGTTGGACCTACGAAGAAAGAGAGTAAGTTAGAGCTGGTACATTCTGATGTGTGGGGGCCAGCTCAGGTATCATCTCTTGGGGGTTCAAGTTATTATGTTACTTTTATTGATGATGCAACAAGGAAAGTTTGGGTTTATTGTATTAGAAACAAATCTGATGTATTTGATACTTTTGTTAAATGGAAAGCCTTGGTAGAGAATGAAACAGGTCTTAAGTTAAAATGTCTCAGGTCAGATAATGGAGGGGAGTATTGCAGCAATGAATTTGATGATTATTGTTCTAAGAATGGAATCCGCAGGTAAAAGACGGTTCCAGGAACCCCGCAGCAGAATGGGGTGTCAGAAAGGATGAACAAAACAATAATGGAACGTGCTAGGAGCATGAGGATACATGCAGGACTGCCTCTTTATTTTTGGGCAGAAGCGGTGAGCACAGCTGTGTACTTAATAAACAGAGGACCCTCAAGTGCCTTGGATGGAGGCATACCTGAGGAGGCTTGGTACGGTAAGAAAGTCGATTACTCATTTCTTAGAGTCTTTGGATGTGAGGTGTTTGTTCATATTGACAAGGATGATAGGACCAAGCTAGAGGCTAAATCAGAAAAATGCACTTTTATTGGTTATGGTGGTGATGACTTTGGATTTAAATGTTGGAGTATTAAGGACAAGAAAATCATTCGGTCTAGGGATGTGGTCTTTAATGAGAAAGTCATGTATAAGCAACAGTTGTAGGAAAACAGGGAAGAATCCAAGAAAGAATATGCAGTGGTAGAGGATCTTCCGGATGGGACAGTGACCCATGAATCAGTTCAGGAACCTACTCAACAGGAACCCCAAACTCCTACAGTGAGGAGGTCTTCTAGGGTAAGAAAAGAACCTGAACATTTTTCTCCTTCTCTTTATTATTTATTACTCACTGATAGTGGAGAGCCAGAGAGCTTTGATGAAGCAATGCAGGTAGATGCCAGTAAGAAGTGGGAGCAAGCCATGGATGAGGAGCATAAGTCTCTCATGGAGAACCAGACTTGGGATTTGGTGAAGCTACCGGAAGGCAAAAGAGCATTGCAGAACAAGTGGGTGTACAGAGTTAAAGACGAAGGAGGAAAGAAAAGATATAAGGCCCGGTTGGTGGTCAAGGGGTTTGCACAGAAACAAGGTATAGATTTTGATGAGATCTTTTCTCCTGTAGTAAAAATGACTTCTATTAGAACTGTTCTTGGAATAGTGGCAGCAGAAGACTTGCACTTAGAACAGTTAGATGTAAAGACTACATTTCTCCATGGTGATTTGGAGGAGGAGCTATATATGCAGCAGCCAGAAGGATATGAAGTCAAAGGTAAAGAGGAGATGGTGTGCAAACTGAAGAAGAGCTTGTATGGCCTGAAACAAGCTCCACATCAATGGTATAAGAAGTTTGATAGCTTCATGATGGAGCAAGGTTATATCAGATGTCATTCTGACCATTGCGTGTATACAAAGAAATTTGAGGATGGAAGTTATATTATCTTGTGTTTGTATGTTGATGACATGCTGGTTGCAGGTAAAAACATGCAGGAAATAAAAGTACTCAAGAAACAACTAAGTGAATCCTTTGATATGAAGGATTTGGGGGCTGCCAGACAAATCCTTGGTATGAGGATAACTCGGGATAGGAAGGAACGGAAGCTGACTTTATCTCAGGAAGAGTACATTAAGAAGGTATTGGATAGGTTTAACATGCAGGATGCTAAACCAGTTGGGACTCCTTTGGCAGGCCATTTTAAGTTATCAAAGGAGCAGTGTCCCAAGACAGAGCAGGAAAGAAACCATATGTCCAAGGTACCTTACTCATCAGCGGTTGGCAGTTTGATGTATGCTATGGTATGCACTAGGCCTGATATTGCCCATGCAGTAGGAGCTGTGAGTAGATTTATGAGTGATCCAGGTAAAGAGCATTGGCAAGCAGTAAAGTGGATCCTTCGGTATTTGAGAGGGACCATGGGGACAGTTTTATGCTACAGTGGATCAGACACCACTTTACGTGGTTATGTAGATTCAGACATGGCTGGAGATGTAGACAGCAGGAGGAGCACGACAGGTTATATTTACACTGTAGGTGGGACAACAGTAAGCTGGATTTCATGACTACAGAAGCTGGTGGCTTTGTCAACCACGGAGGCTGAGTATGTTGCTGCCACAGAGGCAAGCAAAGAGATGATTTGGTTACAACAATTGCTTGAGGAGTTGGGGCATAAGCAGGAGGAATGTAAGCTGCATAGTGATAGTCAGAGTGCTATACACCTAGCTAAGAACTCTACTTTCCACTCCAGGACGAAGCATATACAGTTGAGATATCACTTCATCAGGACAACTTTGGAGGAAGATAAGTTGAAGTTGGAGAAGATTCATACCAGTCAGAATCCTGCAGACATGATGACCAAGGTGGTCACAAGGGATAAACTAAAGCTATGTTCAGCTTTGGTTGGCCTTTGCGGATGACAGTGAAGGGTTGAGAAGCTTGCTCAGTGGAAATCAGTCTCCAAGTGGGAGATTGTTATGTTTGTGGAGCCTATTTTCATGTTAGAGTGTGGTACACCTTCTATGTGTTACACTCGGGTATTTTTACGGCGGTCCTGCTCGCCGGTGAGTGGGTCAAGGGGGTTCGGGGGTGAAGCCCCCGAAGCAAATTTTCATGGGTGGTTTATTAACCCATGGGTAATGGGTAACCGTTATGGGCTGTTTTTGGGCCCATGGTTTTTCGGTACCCATTGTTTTGATACCCACGGTTTTTTGCCCATTGTTTTGATACCCACGGTTTTTTGCCCATGGTTTTGATACCCACGGTTTTGTATCAAACTGCTTAAGCAATTGTCTATTTATATGGTCTTATGCATATGATACATATACAAGCAAATGCATTGCAGATGTGCTTTGAATTCGGGTGTGAATTCTATAGAGTTTGTTGAGCATAGCTCTAAACGGATCTAGGTATTGTATTGAGAGAGTGGAGGCTTGTAATAAAATCTGAGCAAGTGATTCTTGGTGGACGTAGCCCAAATTGGGTGAACCACGTTAAATACTATCTCTCTATGTTGTGTTATTTATTTATTTGAGATCTGTAATATTTTCTGTATATTAGTTTCTACTGTTGTGATTCTGTAAGGGATTATTCCGCATATTTTATCTCTAATTTCCTATCACAGGAGACAAAAAATACCTTCTCATCCACCATAAACAAAGAAATAGCTAGTGGAAACAACATCCACCACCCCTCCGGAATGGGATTTGCTAGATAGGAAGGCACTTGGGACAATCCTGCTGTGTCTTGCATCTTCGGTATTATTTGATGTTTCAAAGGAAAAGACTACAAAAGAACTGATAGATGCATTAGGGAAGTTGTATGAAAAACCCTCTACCTCTAATAAGATATTTTTAATGAAAAAGTTTTTTAATATGAAGATGTCTGAGAATGGTACAGTAGCAGATCATCTAAATGATTTTAATATGGTTGTAAATATGCTAGCTTCGGTTACAATAGAATTCGATGAAGAAGTTAGGGCTTTATTATTTCTGTGCTCTTTACCTGAGAGTTAGAATAACTTGGTAATGGCGCTAAGCAACTCAGTTCTAGCTAACTCGACGTTGAAGTTTAAGGATGTTGTAGGGGTGATTCTAAGTGAAGAAATGTGAAGAAAAATCTCCGGGGAATCTTCTACTTCAGGGAATGATTTGACAGTGGAAACTAGAGGGAGATAGAATAATAGATGAAACCGTGGAAAATCGAAAGGATCGAGCAAGGTCAAAATCCAAGAGCAAGATTGTATGTTGGAACTGTAGAAAGTCTGGGCATGCAAAGAAGGACTGTTGGGAGCTTCAGGACAAGAAGAAAAAATAGGAAGAAAATAAGGAGGCAAATGTGGCAATCGGGTAATGTATGTCAAGATGCTTTGATTCTTTCTTTGAATAATATTACTGAA
The DNA here is from genome assembly GCA_019776745.2 of Taxus chinensis. Lineage (NCBI taxonomy): Eukaryota > Viridiplantae > Streptophyta > Pinopsida > Cupressales > Taxaceae > Taxus > Taxus chinensis. The sequence continues at coordinate 879,002,779 of CM034146.1, forward strand.
TCTTGGGTTTTAGATTCAGGGGCTTCTTTTCATGCTACTCCACATAGGCATTATTTTGTTGATTATGTTCAAGGGGATTTTGGTCATGTTTTTCTTGGTGATGATGAGCCTTGCAGTATAGTTGGAAAAGGTTCTGTTCAGGTTAAGATGCAGAATGGGAATACATGGTTTATTGAAGGATGTCAGACATGTGCCTACATTAAGGACGAAATTTGATATCGGCAGGGCAATTGGGAAGTGATGGTTTTACTGTGATATTTACAGCTGACTCTTGGAAGGTTACCAAGGGTGCCCTTGTGGTGGCAAGAGGTAAGAAGGTTGGAACCTTGTATTTAACCACTTATAGCACTAATGTTTGTAATCTTGTGGCTTCAGAAGTAGATACAACATTGTGGCACTATAGGCTCGATCATATGAGCCATAAGGGCATGGAGATCATAAAGAAGGATTTTCCCGGATATACAGAAATAGATTTGGAGTTCTGTGAAGACTACATATATGGGAAATAGAAGCGAGTAAGGTTTCTCAAGGTTGGACCTACAAAGAAAGAGAGTAAGTTAGAGCTGGTGCATTCTGATGTGTGGGGGCTAGCTCAGGTATCATCTCTTGGGGGTTCAAGTTATTATGTTACTTTTACTGATGATGCAACAAGGAAATTTTGGGTTTATTGTATTAGAAAAAAATCTGATGTATTTGACACTTTTTTAAAATGGAAAGCCTTGTAGAGAATGAAACAGGTCTTAAGCTAAAATGTCTCAGGTTAGATAATGGAGGGGAGTATTGTAGCAATGAATTTGATGATTACTGTTCTAAGAATGGAATCCGCAGGTAAAAGATGGTTCCAAGAACTCCGCAACAGAATGGGGTGTCAGAAAGGATGAATAAAACAATAATGGAATGTGCTAGGAGCATGAGGTTACATGCAGGACTGCCTCATTTTTTTGGGCAGAAGTGACGAGCACAGCTGTGTATTTGATAAACGAAGGACCCTCAAGTGCCTTGGATGGAGGCATACCTGAGGAGGCTTGGTATGGTAAGGAAGTTGATTATTCATTTCTTAGAGTCTTTGGATGTGAGGTGTTTGTTTATATAGACAAGGATGATAGGACCAGGTTAGAGGCTAAATTAGAAAAATATACTTTCATTAGTTATGGTGGTGATGAATTTGGATATAAATGTTGGAGTATTAAGGACAAGAAAATCATTCGATCTAGGGATGTGGTCTTTAATGAGAAAGTCATGTATAAGCAGCAGTTGTAGGAAAATAGGGAAGAATCCAAGAAAGAATATGTAGCGGTAGAGGATCTTCCGGATGGGAAAGTGACACATGAATCAGTTTAGGAACCCCCTCAACAGGAACCCCAAACTCCTATATTGAGGAGGTCTTCTAGGGTAAGAAGAGAACCTGAACGCTTTTCTCCTTCTCTTTATTATTTATTACTCACTGATAGTGGAGAGCCAGAGAGCTTTGATGAAGCAATGCAGGTAGATGCTAGGAAGAAGTGGCAGCAAGCCATGGATGAAGAGCATTAGGCTCTCATGGAGAACTAGACATGGGATTAGGGTAAAGCTACCTGAAGGAAAAAAATCATTACAGAACAAATGGGTGTTCATAGTGAAAGAGGAAGGAGGCAAGAAAAGATACAAGCCTCAGTTGGTGGTCAAGGGGCTTGCATAGAAAAAAGGTATAGATTTTGATGAGATTTTTTCTCCTGTAGTAAAAATGACTTCTATTAGAACTGTTCTTGGAATAGTGGCAACAAAATACTTGCACTTAGAATAGTTAGATGTAAAGACTGCATTTCTCCATGGTGATTTAGAGGAGGAGCTATATATGCAGCAGCCAGAAGGATATGAAGTCAAAGGTAAAGAGGAGATGGTGTGCAAACTAAAGAAGAGATTGTATGGCCTGAAACAAGCTCCGCGTCAATGGTATAAGAAGTTTGATAGCTTCATGATGAAGTAAGGTTATATCAGATGTCATTTTGACCATTGCATGTATACAAAGAAATTTGAGGATGGAAGTTATATTATCTTGTGTTTGTATGTTGATGACATGCTGGTTGCAGGTAAAAATATGCAGGAAATAAAAGTACTCAAGAAACAGCTAAGTGAAACCTTTGATATGAAGGATTTGGGGGCTGGCAGACAAATCCTTGGTATGAGGATAACTCGAGATAAGAAGGAACGGAAGCTGACTTTATCTCAGGAAGAGTACATTAAGAAGGTATTGGATAGTTTTATCATGCAGGAGGCTAAACCGGTTGGGACTCCTTTGGCAGGCCATTTTAAGTTATCAAAGGAGCAATATCCCAAGACAGAGTAGGAAAGAAACCATATGTCCAATGTACCTTACTCATCAGCGGTTGGCAGTTTGATGTATGCTATGGTATGCACTAGGCCTGATATTGCCCATGCAGTAGGAGATGTGAGTAGATTTATGAGTGATCCAGGTAAAGAGCTTTGGCAAGCAGTAAAGTGGATCCTTCAGTATTTGAGAGAGACCATGGGGACAGTTTTATGCTACAGTGGATTAGACACCACTTTACGTGGTTATGTAGATTTAGACATGGCTGGAGATGTAGACAGCAGGAGGAGCATGACAGGCTATATTTACACTGTAGGTGGGACATCAGTAAGCTGGATTTCATGACTACAGAAGCTGGTGGTTTTGTCAACCACGGAGGCTGAGTATGTTGCTGCCACAGAGGCAAGCAAAGAGATGATTTGGTTACAACAATTACTTGAGGAGTTGGGGCATAAGCAGGAGGAATGTAAGCTGCATAGTGATAGTCAGAGTACTATACACCTAGCTAAGAACTCTGCTTTCCACTCTAGGAGGAAGCATATACAGTTGAGATATCACTTCATCATGACAGCTTTGGAGGAAGATAAGTTGAAGTTGGAGAAGATTCATACCAATCAGAATCCTGCAGACATGATGACCAAGGTGGTCACAAGGGATAAACTAAAGCTATGTTCAGCTTTGGTTGACCTTCGCGGATGACAGTGAAGGGTTGAGAAGCTTGCTCAGTGGAAATCAGTCTCCAAGTGGGAGATTGTTATGTTTGTGGAGCCTATTTTCATGTTAGAGTGTGGTACACCTTCTATGTGTTACACTCGGGTATTTTTATGGCGGTCTCGCTCGCCGGTGAGTGGGTCAAGGGGTTCGGGGGTGAAGCCCCCGAAGAAAATTTTCATGGGTGGTTTATTAACCCATGGGTAATGGGTAATTGTTATGGGCTGTTTTTGGGCCCATGGTTTTTCGGTACCCATTGTTCTGATACCCACGGTTTTTTGCCCATTGTTTTGATACCCACGGTTTTTTGCCCATGGTTTTGATACCCACGGTTTTGTATCAAACTGCTTAAGCAATTGTCTATTTATATGGTCTTATGCATATGATACATATACAAGCTAATGCATTGCAGATGTGCTTTGAATTTGGGTGTGAATTTTGTAGAGTTTGTTGAGCATAGCTCTAAACGGATCTGGGTATTGTATTGAGAGAGTGGAGGCTTGTAATAAAATCTGAGCAAGTGATTCTTGGTGGATGTAGCCCAAATTGGGTGAACCACGTTAAAAATTGTCTCTCTATGTTGTGTTGTTTATTCTGCACTTTTATTTGAGATATGTAATATTTTCTGCATATTACTTTCTACTGTTGTGATTCTGTAAGGGATTATTCTACATATTTTATCTCTTATTTCCTATCACAAGAGCCAAAAAATACCTTCTCATCCACCACAAACAAAGAAATAGCTAGTGGAGACAACATCCACCACCCCTCCCACCTTTCCGGATCCATGTTGGGAAGACTCTCAAAAAACCATTCAAGGAGAACAACATGAAGAAGAGCAAAAAAAAAAAGAAATGATGAGAAGCTTGGTGAGCCTGGCTCTAAGATTCACGATTGATAAAATTCCCTTGATGGTTAAACCTTTAGAGGAGGTTGAGGTCTAGCCACATGTGGTGTGATTTGATTTGGTTTCAGCAGAAGAAGAGTAACGTGAAGAAGATGATCAACAATCCACATGCTCAGAGCGTATTGTCCATGAGGGCACCCTATTTCCGGAGTTTGTTGACTCATCGCCAGCTGCAACACAAGCAAGGGAAGAAGCAACAACTCCAAATTCAAAAGAAGAGGAGCACATTCCAGCTGTGGAGGAGAACCATACAGTTTTAGAGGCTTCGAGCACAAAACATGCCATAGAAGAACCTTCAGTTCTTCCTCCTACTTCACCCCCTTCGAGCTCTAATATCGAAGAAGAATTTGAGCTTTCAAACTTCATGTTCGAAGATGAGGGGAACCACGGTGAATGAATTGTAGATTCGAAGGACACCATGGAGGAGGCCGAGCCAATGTAGTAGGACATCGAGAAGGTAGACTATCCATGTGATTTGGAGGATTGCTTCGAAGGAGAGGAGCCTGCAGAGATTACCACCTTCATTGTCTCATCATTCATTCTCCAACATCAAGAGCCTGCTGCCAAGAGGGATGAAATTCAAGGACAACAACCTGCATCTCATGGCATCCATCTGGAACCAAGATTGGAATATTTGTATCTTCTAAGCTTCACACCGGACAAGGAGGAGGAAGGAAACAGTGATGACGCCATTTCCACACCAATGATCAAGGTAGAGGATCAACTGCTTGCAGAAGTAATGCAAAGCAAAAATCAACAGACATGCAACCTCTTTTTTCAAGAAGTTCCACAGGAAGACTCCATTATGGGAGTTGAATTTTAGAGCAATGGGAAAACTTCGTGGGTCAGACCATGCCCAATTAGGTACTTGGCTTCATTGGAGCAAAGGGAGAAGTCAAAATTGGTCATGTCCATTTCAGGGCATGTGGATGATATTTAAAACACCAAGGGTCACCATCAACACCTCCAAGAGTCTAATGTTAATCATCTTGAGGAGGTATTTTTAATTGATGTTGATACTTTAGTTATTTGGGTGGAAGATTGGCCTTTGTTCAGTTTTTCACTCTCATACATGAGCATTCCCATTTCCAAATCGATTGCATGGTCCAAGATTGCAAGAAAGGGAAGCTACTTCTCCCTACCAATTGTAGGATTTGTTTGAGTTCCTCTGCCTCTAGTTAAATTAGGGTAGGTAGGTTTGATTTTAGCAGAACAAGTGCTTGTCTGCATATCCCACTTCGGGTATGTATGACTTCTCGTCTTTTGTACATAGTTTTTGCATGGTGGTTGCTCTTGCACAGTTCATCATGTTGTCAGGAGGTAATGTTGTAGTAAGGGGTTCAAAGTTACAGGAAACAATTGCTATCTTCAAGTAATCCCAAATTCAAAGCAACTACATCATATTGAGGGACGATTTTGAATGTTTTTATCTCTCATGTCTCTCTAGATTAGTCAAAGTTGAGCTCCTATGCCTCTTGTTGCATGAGATAATCAATTGCAGGGGAATTTCTATCTTTGGCATTTCAGCCAGGGTGTGTCCATGAGGAAAATTAGATTTTGGGGCATCTTTTAAAAGTGCATCTATCAGCCTCAACAAATCAGTTGTAGGTTTAGAGTTCTTTGTGCCCTTGCCTTGGTTAAGTTTTCAATTTTGGGAAACAGTTTAAAGGTTTTATCCAAAATCCCAGAATCAGCTTTCAAAGCAAGCTAAGGGGGTTTCAGCCCAATGTTAAGTTCACACAAGGCTAGGGGACATATTTTCAAAAGGATAGAGTAGTCTTCAAGGTTAGGCTTGACTCCATGCCCAATGGACACTTCAAGGCAATTGTTCATACATCTAATAGGTAGATGTCCCCGAGAGGTCACCATTGTTATCCCAAATTTACCCCCCTCGGGTTAATTTGGATAATTCATTATAAATGGACTTAGCCATTCAAATTTTTAGACGTGTGAACGACCATCAATTTCGGTCCCAGGTATCAGAGGAAAAAGACAACACATGATGACCTAATCGAGTTGATATTCATGCACGACGATATGACGAGTTGTGGTGAACTAAGCTATTCGGGTTTCCCGACGAGTTGGAGGTAAGCTAAATGATGGTCGAGTTACAGAGTGTGATGGAAAAATCAGTGCTGAGTCAGGAGGATTAAACAATGCAGGGTTGGATGGTGTTAGACAACCGTCCAACCCCCCTTAGTTGGATGGATGATAGTCATCCATCCAACCCCCCGGGTTAGATGACAAAGACAAACGAACGAAGTATCGAGGCGACTTGGCAGGCTCAGGTGACATAAGGTGAAGGTGACAGGTTGGTTGGTTGGTCAGGTGACACACTAGGTTGGACATTGGTTATTCAACTTGGTTGGTTGGCCGGGTTAGATGGTTCATGGTTGGACGAGTCAATAGCGTATGGACAAGATGGACGGTTGGACATCACAGGGTTAGACATCGTCTAACCCCCAAGTTGGACGACATATGATCTAGATGGCCCATTCTGTAGTTGTATGGTTGGGAGGAGATAGATGATTGTCCAACCTAGTTGGACAACATACGACGTAAGGGATAGACGTCCATCCAACCCCTCGGGTTGGATGACTCATTTGAACAACTCGGTGAAGGCTATGAGGATGTTCGGTTGCACACTGTACGACTTGGTTGCATGGGTCACTTGATTGGATGGATCAAAGGTCACGGATCAAGGTGAAGGTAGGTGGGCGAATGACAACTCAACAACCATATTTAATGCGGTATGACACCCATGTCTTCATCTAACAAAAGTGCCCTCGGGAAGTGAATTTGTATGGGTGCCCATACCTCTTTAATGAGGGTGGGTTAGAAAATTACCTATTTAATGTAATCGATCCTCTCATTTTTAAGGAGAGACATTCTGGGAGCTGGGAAAACTCTTGCAAAAAAATTTCCCCAACTCCAATAAGCTGTAAGCCTTCTCCTGCGCCTAACAAGTGTATTTATGCCTTTGTGCATCAATGTAATGGTCTATGCATGTTTTAAGCAATAACAATCGTGTTTTGTGGTGTTTCTTCAAACCTAGCTCATTTTTATTGTATTTTCTCTTGCCTCTCCATTGTGTTATTACATTCTGTGCATATATTTCTCACTTGCAGGTTTATGAGGTTGTGCTTCATGGAGATTTGATGGTGAGTGGGGATTTGGGTTAGTGTCATAACTGATCTGGCCTCTCCCAACTCCATCTTCCTTCTCTTCCTCCCTCAGCAGAGTATCTCGCCCCTTTTCTTGGTGCTCACCATCCCCCTTAGTGTAGGATTTCCCTTTTCATGCACCCTCTCTCTCCATGTCTCCTTGGAATTGTTAGGATAGGTGTAGTTAGGTGTTTTTATTGCATTAGGAGCAGTTTAGAATTAGGTTTAAGAAGAGGAAGTTGACCTTCTCTGGAGGGTTATCTCAAGTTCACAAGTCCCACAACTTGAGAGATAACCCCATGTTAGCAAAATTGAACCGATCGCCCCACACATGTAGGACAAATCAGGGGGGTGCTATAATTTTGACATAACACCTTCCTTAAGTATAGTGTCCACACCCTTGAGTGTGAAATTCTTATAGAGTGTTGACCCCTTCCTTGTTGCTTGGGGTTTTGACCTTGTACCAATTCCAACTCTCTTCGTCTCCAACTTCACGAACTTTGTAAAAGGGAGGGTATCCCAGACCTTCTCTAGAAGAGATCTATACTCCTCATATAATGTAGTGAATTTGTTCACTTTTAATGGATGAGAATTAATGACTTCCTTTGAAGAGCCCCTTCCACCATTTGGACTCATATGTGAACACAATCAACTGGTCCTAGTCTTAAAAAAAAACTCGTTAACATTTTTTGGATTTGTCATGAATCATTGAGGATTCACTTCTCCTGGTTAAAACCCCGATTCAACCTCAACACCTTAGAAGGCCCAACCAAATCAAGGGATGCTAATGGGGGGAGTGTTATCCCTTTATGATTATCAAGTTCCTCATGTCTTGAGCATGATCTCACTCAAACACTCAATGCTAGTCGATAATCAATTTGATGTATGCAAGTATCCCAATCCTTATATTTCAAAGTGTGCAACAACAACTAATAAATCCTAGACTGCTCTCTAAATGTTTGTATTTAACTTTTAGCATGGGGATGATATTGGAAGCAATAATTTTTGTTGTTACAACTTTACTACCACGATTGCTTTGGATTCCCTATACAATTTCAATGTGTAATTGACTCCAACATTGTCCAAAATACACTAATGCACTTGAGTATTTATAAACTTTTTGAATTCAACTTAGGAATCTATGAACGTTCAATTTGACATACTATGGGCAGGAAATTTGATAAAAGCCACAAATCTTGGAAAATTCAAAATTAGTGGACATAAGGGCCCAAAAAGGAAACACTTTTTTCTGTAATGGGTATGGAAATGGTCATTGTACGAAAATGGTAATTGTTTAGGACCATGATAAAAACAATGGAATAGAAAGGAAACTAGGAGAGAGAAGGAAATAAGGACAAACAAAGACAAAAAAACAAAATACGAAGCCAATAAGGGACAAACAAGGTCAAAGATGTCAACCGTTGTAAGAAACACAAGATAAAGTCAAAGGTGAAATGATAGAATGAACACACACACATACACTAATAAGAGTCTAACTTGGAGCAATACTCAATAAACATATAAATACATAACATCGTCATAATCAACTAGTCCGGTACAAACATCAAGAGTTTACGATAAAAAAATCTCATTGAGATAATGATGAATTATATTAGTTATTATTAATAATGAAGTGAATAAAGAATCATGAAAACCCCACAAAAATACAATATAAAAGACCCAAACAAATCAAGGGATGTTAATAGGGGGAGTGTTATCCCTTTATGATTGTCAAGTTCCTCATGTCTTGAACATGATCTCACTCAACACTCAATGCTAGTTGATAAACGATATGGTGTATGCAAGTATCCCAATCCTTATCTTTCAATGGATGCAACAACTACTAAATCCTAAAATGCTCTCTAAATGCTTGTATTTAACTTTTAGCATGGGGATGCTATTGGAAACAATTTTTTTTTTTTATTACAACTTTAATATCATGCTTACTTTGGATTCTCTATACAATTTCAATGTGTAATTAACTCTAACATTGTCCAAAATACACTAATGCACTTGAGTATTTATAAACTTTTTGAATTCAACTCAGGACTTTTTTAATGTTCAATCCAACATACTATGGGAAAGAAATTTGACAAAAGCCACAAATCCTAGATAATTCAAAATTAGAGGACATAATGGCCCAAAAAGGCAATACCTGTTTCTGTAACACGGGTATGGAAATGGTCATTGTATGAAAATGGTAATTGTCTAGGACCATGATAAAGACAAGGGAATATAGAGGAAACTAGGAGAGAGAAGGAAATAAAGACAGACAGACAAAAAACAAAATATGAAGCCAATAATGGACAAACAATGTCAACTACGTCAGAAGTCGTAAGATACACAAGATAAAGTCAAAGGCGAAATGATATAATGAACACGGCAATAATAGCCTAACTTGGAGCAATACTCAATAAACATATAAATACATAGCACCATCATAATTAACTAGTCTGGTACAAACATTAAGAGTTTACAGTTAAAAAAAGCTCATTGAGATAATGATGAATTATATTAGTTATTATTAATAATGAAGTGAATAAAGAATCATAAAACCCCACGAGAATACAATATATATAAGAACTCGATATAATTTCCAGAATTTGATTTTGGATTTTTTACATATTGTATTAATTGATAACTCTTTTATCATGTCTACCTATTTTCTATTGGTGGCAAATGTCACTCATCTAATTACACTAGCGTATTGGTCTCATCGAGGAGATGACCAACATATCTCAATTTTTCGATAGTATTTTAATATAAAAAATAAAAGTGAAATAAACATAAAAAATTTCCATGTGATAAAATCGTACTAATATTTTAAAGCATTTTTTGGTATAAAAATAAAAGTCAAATAAACATAAGAAATTTCTATGTGATAAAATTGTACTAACTCATTATCCACTACACTCCAGCACACTCCCATTCCGTAATTAATTAAGAATGAAAAGGTAACCCTATACGTCATGAACTACCCATGGTAAGGTTTAAAAGGAGATGGGAATGACTTGCAATCTAAGAGTGCTTATGGAAGTGTTTCCATTTTCTTCAGTTCAGCCCTTTTTCCCATTCTTAGGCGGATATTTTTATTTTATTTTCTTAATTACAGCAAAACAAATAGGAAAGAAGTAAGTTTTTGTCCGACCTTCACCATCATTTCATACACACATACATATTTCCACACGCATGATGGCCATTGAAACATACATACATGCATAGGAAAATATCAAAGCCACGTCATGAGGTTCTGAGTGCCACGTTGGACGAAGCACTCGAATGGACAGGAAACTCTTCGGGAAAAAAAAATCGAGCAAAGAAGAAGAAGAGCTTCAAACCCTCTTAAGCCAAATCTGTCGCGGAAAATCGTGAAATCCTTCAGAGAATTATTGTTTTACATCCACATGTTGTGTAAAGCTGTTAAAATTTATGGGGCATTTCGGCCTTCGTCCAGCTAAATACGACTCTATACTGTGAAATTTAAGACGCGCCAAAGTTTTGTAGAACATTAAATACTTCAGGAGTGTTTGAAACAGAGCGGAAGTAAATATTTTACCAATTATTTTAAAGGCGAAGCTATCTTTTAGCTGAAGGGCCGAAATTTTGCTTTTGGCTTAGTGTTGTTATTTTGGCGTTCGAATTTTCTTTTCCATTTAAAGCGTTCATGTATTATATTATTTTCAGAATGAGATACAAAACAGGTTAGTGAATATGTTTAGTTTATTTAATCGATCTTGAAGAAGCCTGTTCATTCAAAGACCACGAAAGCTTTGATTTCTATGGTGAAATGTATAATCCAGAGGTCCAACGATAAATCTTATGCACCTGCTTTACATTCAGAGTTTTGGCTGGAAAATTTCGGCAATGGAGGTTTCCTGACCACTACTTTGAATGCTGAAAAGCTGAAGTTCACAAAAAAAAAAAAAACTTTTAAGTGATCTTTGTAAGATTTTCAGCTGAACAGTCTTCAATTAGAAACTAAGGTTGAAAATAATAACCTGGCATTTAAAAGGGGTTTGATGTCTTCGCCAAGGCAAAAGTGGATTGAAGGTCTGAGATCTTCTTCTCTTTTCCGGCCGCCTCCGCAGGATGCTCAGCAAAAACAGGCATGTAACGAATCTTCTTCATTCTCGGTTGCAAGTGTGTTTTGTATTATTTAAAGTTTTCTTTACGACATGTTGCCATTGTTAAAATCTTCTATGGTTAGCTTGGCCTCTGTAGTGAGAGCTTCACCTTTGCAGACTTTAAAAAGAAAAAAACGAGCAGTTACTTTCCGTGAAATTTTGAAGGCTTAAAAATCGTTATAGAAAATGGTCTATAATATTGAAAGGTAACAAACAATTTATGTGTATTGTTTTTCTGGAAGACGGAGGGTTAGCATTTGTTTAATGTTAACTCCCTTCTATATCACCCTTCATTTGTTTTCAAGCGTCCACCGTTTATGTTTCGATACGTTCAGTGCATGTAAGGAAGTTGCAATCCGTGGATTATTCCTAGATCCTTACTGAACTACAGCAAAAGAAACTTTTTGTGATGCAGAATGACCACAAATAAGTACGATAAAGGCATATCGAAAAGGAGCATGTAAGTGTATTTAGCTACGAGAAATCTTGATTTGAATAAATTTAAATGCAGTCATACTGAATTGTACCAAAAAGAAACTTTCTGTGAACGTTTTCAAATGGTTACAGTTGTAGTGCACCAGACAAGGAGCCTTGCCTGTTAAGACTGACATTTGGGTCAAGTGGGTTTGGTTCTTTTCCTAATTGCAAGTTGAGTAAGTAGAGGCCTTGAATGTTCTACTAGCTGCCATGCTATTTGCAATGACCTGAAACCTAAAATTAGCTATGTTGCAGGATGGTGAGGTTTATGCTTGAGTCCTGTTTGCTTCAGACGTGTAGAGTATCTTGGCGCTGACTATTACAATAGCATGCAACGTTTTGCTCTCAGACTACATAAAAGAAGTTGAGAACAACACCTTCCTACTTCTTTCAGCGATTACAGTGAAGCCTTGAACTTTGTATCTCCTTTACATGCAATTGTAAACTTGGGCTATTCTCTCTCTCTCTCGGTCGCCCTTTTGATGGATAAACATCTTTATCCTTTGGAGTTTTTCAAAGCATCCGTTGGTATTGGGTGTACAAATAATCCACCTTTTTCCTCTTATTGCCAAGGAACGACCGACTGAGGGGTATTGCTTAATTTGCCCGGGACTCGAACCCAGCTTCATTCATTTTTGGTATATCCTGGGATCTGTACCTTGGTGGATAACGCACTTTACCATCTTCTGCCCGGTTGGACAACTCCTCTTTCGATCTTTCTTAAGCTAAGCACCTGCTTTACCATTCCCAGATCACCTTTGTTTACATGTGGATTTAAAATTGTCTACAGATTCACCTGATCATTTGGATTTTAGCCCTTAGCTTGAAAATGATATTCACAATAGTTCTAGATTGCAAACCTGAAACAAGCGATAACCAAGAAAAATTCATTCCTGGGTGAAAGCTGTTCTTGTTATGCATGCATAGGATACCTCTACATTTTTCCATGGAGTTCAGGCTGATGTTTCAAGAAAGAAATTTTAACCTATGTGAATTTGTGTAGGAAGATCTGTTAACTAAAACATGTTTGAAGTCGGGAGTAATATTGTCTTCATTGCATGGTCTGTGCATGTCATGTGGCTGCCAAGATGGTTCTACACCTGTAATTTCATTTCTGTATAATTGTTCCAGACAAAATAAAAGAAATTAGAACTCTAATTTTGTTTTAAAGGCTTCAGAATGTGATAGACAAGGCACCTAGTAAATTGAATAGGCTGGATTCAAATTCTGAAATGAGATTATGTACAAATTTGGAAGGGAAGATCAAGAAATGCCCATTATTGGAATTGGAACTTGGTGAAACTGTTTCTATCTGTTTAGGATTAATCATTTAAGCTTGAACCTATAAATAATTTGTGCTGAATGGGAAATATGTCTGAGGCATGGTTAAGTTGCTATTGATGGATTTTCTACGACATTAGTCTTACAAATCTTTTGTGTAGTCCAATATGTCAAATCGAATGTTACATAATAGGATTCCTAGCGGTTTTCATAAGATATCATTTTCTTTAGGTGTTGATGAAGTATTTGTTGAGGACATGAGGAGGTAATGTGCTGGTTTTGTTGATTAAAGTTGTAATTAAAGGCTATAAAGTATATCATTCTACTATGATTGAATCATCGGGTTTTTTTATTTCCCGACATTGGAAAACCTTAAACAAAATCTATACTTATAACCTGCCATTTCAACTTGGGAATCTCATGGGGCTACAATAGTCCTGCCGGGTGAACGTGTTCAACCTTAACCCGCTCACACTCAAGGCATCAAGCCATGAACTTTGTTGCATCTTTCTTGAGACTGACCAGTAATAAAGTTCCTTCAAGTCTGCCAATAGCTTAGTCACCCATGAGTGTCTTGATTATGGTGCACTATGTGCTTCTTCAAGCATTGTTATTTTCATACTGCCAAGGTCATAGATTTTGCCTTTGAATCTCTAAAGAGCATCTCTTTCAAACCGGTACCCATCAAAATGGTGATCTTGAGCATCGTTTTCAAGGCCTTCATTTACCTTTTTAGTTATTATAGAACTCATTTGTAGGAAACTGCCACAAAATCTGCTCCTAAAAGTTGGCCTTAATGTGGCCATGGAAGCTATATGCCTCCTTCCAACTATCAGGGAATTCACTATTCTGTTTTTCTTGGCTTTAATGTACTCAATGTCAATACCATATTCGCACAAAAACTTCAACTAACACCTTTTCCGAGTGTTCAAGTTAGGTTCAGTAAAGATTTACTTGATTCCCAAGTAATCGGTCTTGAGATTGGATGACTTTTCTTACAAGAAATGCCTCCACATATGCAACGCATGAGCTATGGCTGCCAGCTCCAAGTCATGAGGGGCATAATTCACCCCATAAAGCTTTTGTTTATGGGACTCATAGGACACAACTTGGCCTTTTGCATCAAGACTGCTTCCAAACCTTTTCCTGAAGCATACGCGATAATTGAGAAATTGCCATTTGGGTCGGCGACTTTCAAAATGGGAGCTGAAATTAACGTTTGTTTCATGAGTTTGAAAACCTGCTGGCTCTTTTCGGCTCACTCATATTTTTTGTCCTTTGCAAAGGAGTGAATGGATTTGCTATTTTTGACAAGCCATCCACAAACTTCTTATAATACTTTGTAAAACCTATGAAGCTGTAAAATTCACGCACATTTGGATGTGCTGGCCAAGCCATGATTGCTTGAATCTTGGCCAGGTCTATTGAAATGCATACAATTGAGATTATGTGGCCAAGATAATGTGCTTTCTTTTGAAAGAAAACATAATTTGGTAAATTGCTAATGAGTTTATGCTGCTTCAACCTCTACATTACCATTCTTAAATGTTTGATCGTGCTCATCTTCTAACCTAGAATAAACCAAGATATCATTCAAAAGACTAGCACAAACCTATCTAGATAATCCTTGAAGACACTATTCATGAGGTTCATGAATGTTGTTGGTGCATTTGCGAATCCAAAGGGCAACACTATGAACTCATAATTCCCATGGTGAGTTCTAAAGGTAGTTTTAGGAATGCCTTCCAAATGAATCGATAACTGATGGTATCCAAACCTTAAATCAGTTTTTGTAAAGACCGTTGTGTATACACCTTTTTTTCTTATTTTTCTCTCTTACTAATGATTTCTTTGTCCAAGCTTTTCGCACATTAATCTCCCTATGTGTGTGCCGTAAGGGGCGTAGCAGTACCGGGGTTGGGTTGGTTAGTAGTACTCAATGAGAGTTGTGCATGGCACCACCTTAACTTGCCCTAGTGTAATATCCCCTTCTTGGTAGAAGACCCTTAGCCCAATTTTCTTTCCCGACGGTTAAGGCGTGATAAAAAGGGAAACTATAGTCTTAATAAATTATTATAAAGTGCATAAAAAGAAACTTTATAAAAAACACTTGTATTAATTTATTAATGACTTAATACAAAAAAAAGATAAAGTGAAATTAGAAAAAGAAAAAGAAAAGATGTCACTTTGTTTTTATTTCCCCTAGGGGAAAATGTGACCCATGTTGGGAGATTAAATGCTAAAAAAGAATTAAATATGGGAAAATACATTTGATTGGTGGTTGTGGGTGGCTACTAAGCCAAGATTGCTTATAAAAGCAAGTGTACTTGGCTTTGTAAAGCATCTCTTTCATTTTTATAAAATTCTGAATTTTGTCTGAGCTTGAGAGTTTTGCAAAAATAATCTCTTGAGGATGAAAACCCTTAGAGATTATCTCTTGAGGACGAAAACCCTTAGAGATTATTTCTTGAGGACGAAAACCCTCTAGAGATCTAGAAGAAGAACGGAAACTCTTCTTCTAAGTTGTGAGGATTCTTCTTTCAGGGGTTTCCATTGCGGATCAAAGAGTTAGCCGTATTTTCCAGTAGTATTGAGGGCTGAAAGTTGTAGATCTGTACAAGGGTTTGAAGAAGAAGATTAGTTGTTGTATCTCTTCTTTATTTCCAACAATGTTCTTGTCAGAGCAACCTATCTAGGGAGTTGGTTCAGGGGGTTTTGGAGCTGATTTACATTTCTGTTCATAAGTCTGATTTTTAGAGATCAAATCAACCAACTTGCATAATTTTTGGCTCAAGGATATTGTACTTTTCAGCTGTGTCTGAGGAGAGCTGTTTGCAGATTTTTAATAAATAATTCCAGCTTGTTTTGAAGCTCAATTTGGTATTTTTTCTCATGATTTCATCCCTATAAAATTAGCTGATTTGTTTGATTAAAAGATTTAGCTATTTTATTTCATATTTGGAGAGTTTTCATCCCCATACCAAGTCGCACTTTCTAGGGCAATATTCAGATCTGCAGATAATAATTTTTTATATATTTCCATAACTTTTATTGTTGGAGTGGGATTTGCCTTAAATCCATATAGGGTTGAAATATGTCCATTTGGGGACGTTACACCTAACATGCCTCTTTATTACCTTTCTACTACCTCCTTACTTTCTCTTTATGACCACTTGATATCCTTAGTATTAACACCTTCTTGTATGCCTATAACACCTCCATATCCCCTTCATACCTTCTCCAAGTGTTTTCTCTACCTCCATTCTCTCTACTTTCCTTACTTTTTAGCTAGACCGTTTGTGGCCGACTGCATTGATCATGGTTAATGTAGTCAAGGAGAACCTTACTTCTAGCCAATTGCATTGACCATGGTCGATGCCATCAACTATAAGAGAGATAATGAGTTTAGGATATGCTCCCCTATTTATAAGTGTCATTGTTGTCATTTCTCTATACCATCATCACATAGTATGCTCCTCTTTCTCTTGCAAAATGCTCTTAAAGATTTAAGAGCTTTATGGATCAATGGAGCTTACACTCGGAAGTCTACTTTGGAGAATTGGGTTACTAGGAGCAACAAGAATAAGAGTTGCACTAGTAATTTCTACCAAGTCTTTGGAGTCCCTAACTTTGATCTACTTAGGTCGACTACCTATCCCTCTTGCGATGCACACACAACTCCCTTATGAGGTGCTACTAACTCTAGGGGGTTAATGTGTTAATAAAGTCTTCACAAAGGTAAATATCTCTAACCCTTCTCTTTCCTTTATGTTGGCATGATTTATTATGTTTGAGTATTAGAGTAGGATAGAAACCCATATCTTTGTCTATTGCATTATCTCATACAACCCTTGCTTATTACTACCAAATGGCATTGCAACCCTTAGCCTAGATATCGTAGCCCTTGCTTATTGTCATTACCCTCACAACCTTAGGATTCTAGTAAGACCATAGGCTTTGGAACCCCACGCCTTTGATACGAGCATGGGCTACTATCTTCTAGATCCATGACTATTATGCTCCTTAGCTCAATCCTTGGCTTGTGTGTTGGTCCTATAATGGTCCTCTACTTAAATCCCAATCTATATTATTAAGAAGAGAGGATAATGATATTGACCATCTTAGCTAACATAGATTCTAGTGAACCTGATGTGAATCTTACCCCACTGTTGATCGGGTCATCTTCACATTTGCTTTTTATTTCTCATCACATTGGCTTCACCATCATTACATTTTGGTGAACTCGACGTGACTCTTACTCTACCATTAAGTGAGTGTTCTTTATGTTGCATTCTATCTCCTTTCGCATCATCATCATATTGTCTTATCTCCTTTTAGCTCCTAAGCTTTATCACCACTTAGGATCATGTCACCCCTTAGGGTTTTTCTCGGGAATCTCAATCCATTTAGATTTTATATAGGTTGCTCCTTTATCCCTTCTTTACTCACCATTGAGTGACTCTTCTTTATGCCCCATTCTATCTCCTATCACATCATCTTCTTTTCATCTTTTCTCCTTTTAGCTCTAAAGCTTTATCACCACTCATGATCATGTCACCCCTTATTGTTTTTACAGCAAATCTCAACCCATTTAGATTTTATATGGGTTGTTTATTTATCTCTTCTTTGCCCACCATTTGATGTGTACTTGGACAAAGATCAACAAGAGGATTTTCCCATTTTGGATGCATATTTCGACGAAGATCCACAAGATGGTCTTCCCATATTCGACGAAGATCCACTAGATGATCTCTCCACGCATTTCTACGATACATTCCTATATGAACATACCGATTCTCACTTTGATATTAACGATGACTTTACATCCTTTAACCCTGCTGCCTGCCCTAATTTGGAAAACACTGATTGGGTCATTCAACAAATTTCAAAATTTTACCTCCAAAATGCAATTCAAAAAACTAGGCATAACCAATTGCATTGGCCGTCTTGAGGAAAACATGATGTAGTTATAAATCATCTCGACAAAATCAACTTCATTGGCCAACTTGTTGGAAAGGTTGATGCAGTTATAAAAAAATTCTTCCATGGACAACTACATTGGCCGCCCTATTTCTATTATGGCTGATGTTGTAGAAAAGTCTATTGATCGTGCTTCAACAACATCACACATCATCCTTAATTCTAAAATCACCGATTTCAACTAGATGCGTGCATTAAATTATCTTGCTGATCAAATTTCATGTTTATCTCAAACTTAACATCACCTTTAATGGTCCATTACCTCACAATTTTCACACCTCAGGGCATCTTCCAATGCCCATCCTTCTTATAATTCATACTTTAGGGGCATCTCTTGTTGCCCATCCCTCTCTTAGTCCACATTCTAGGGCATCTTCTGATGTTTATTCTTCTCATATTTCACTTTTTGGGGCATCTTCCGATGCATATCCTTCCCTCACTTTATGTTTGGGGGCATATTTCAATGCCTTCATTTGCTTTATTCTAACCTCAATCCTCTTATTTTTATCATCCTCTTATCACCTAAACCTTTGGGTCATCCTATGATGCTCATTTTCATTCTTCCTTAAACTTAAGGATATCTTACAATGCCTTGCATCTTTCAACATCTCACATTCAAACCAAGAATTTTATAACCATTGTATCCAAACAAATCCAACTTTAAGATTTTTTCGAAGAATAATGCCGAATTTATAAGAGCATTCCACGCCAAAGGTATGCTCTTTCTCATGCATTTAGATACGTGTGTCATAACTCATTGTATTCTCCTCTTCTTGTGCCCTTGTTGCTTAAATATCACACTTTGCTATTTGCTTGAATATCTCAATTTGATTTACTGTCTACCTGAATATCTCACTCTGATATATTGTCTACCTAAATATCTCATTGCCTAAATATCGCACTTCGTTTTATGCTTTGCTTGAATATTGCACTTTGTCTTACATTACTCCCTGATCATCACACTTGGTCTTACTTTATTGCCTAAACATTGAACATTACTACCTGAACACTGCACTTAGTACTTGAATATCTCACCGTGTTTATTCGGTTGTTGTCCCCTTGTTGGATTCATTGGTAATTTACTCGTACAACCTCCTCTTGCGTTTTTTCTTGCCATATGCTCCCTCCTTGGGTCTTATGGTTTGACTTCACTCCTACAACCTCTTCCATCTTAGGTTTTATCACATTACCTTATCAACATCTTACCACCTTACCATCTTATGCTTCTCGTTCTTTTACATAGTTGTTATTTTCATTTTCTGTACTTATATATATTATGTACGAACACAGTACCAACATCTTATGTTTCCTCTTATATCCTTTATTACATAGTTTTATACACTTATAGCTTTGACGTAATTTTTATCCTCAACCTCTTTGTTTGATATGCTTCATAACTTTGTCTTATTACTACTTACCTCTTGGTTTTATATGCTTCATAACTTTGACATACTCTTCTTCTTTACACCTTACTTTGCCTATTGGATATCACTCTTTACTTTACACCTTATAGTATGCCTCTTGGCTCTCAGTTTGTGAGTTGCATTGTAAGACCTTGGGGAATCAACCAGGCCTTCCTCAAAGACTACCATTCACCATGATTACCGTCTTGTTACCTTAGGCTCCCAACCGTAGGTAAACGTTTTCTTAGAAAGAAATTACAACATTCGAGAGTGTCATTTTGTCTCATAGAGTCAGTTGTGCTTCTTGTAACTCAACTTTATCTATATTTTACCCTTTCTTATGATAAAAGTCTCAAATCTGTCTGTCATTGTATTACTCCTTTATACACAATGATTGAGACAATCCAATCATAATTCATTTTCTACCTTTTACACACTTCTTGTTGGGGACACCAAGGTCAGTCTCAAGATTGCATTCTTTTCTAAGGTGCATGTCTTGGAGTATTTATGCGACATGGTTGGCTAGGTTCTCTTTTATAGTGGCTACTTGTAAGCTCTCTAGTGTTTGTCATCTTTCATATCCATTTGATTAGCCTTTCGAACCCATATGGAGGAGGAACAATAAAAGCCAAAAAGTCAAAAGCCATAATATTTTAAAAGAAAAATCAGGCAAAAGGCAATAGAGAAAAGAAAATTATAAAATCCAAAGTTAAATCGTAGACAAAAAAGTCATGATATCATTGACACACACACCCTAATCTAGTCAAAAGCTCAAACTCCACAATTGGTCTTGTTGTAGAGCCCGGGGTCCTTTGGGGTGTGGTAAGCTTTTTTGATTGTGGTAGGAGGCTACATATCTATTTCTAGTGATCTTGTCTTTTCATGCAAGTACCTAATCCTCATAGTAGGCTTGTGGCTCCTTAATTGAGGTCCCGAGGAACAGGGAACGCGTTGTGGGAAGGTAGGAAACTTTACTTTTCTTGCATCTCATATACTGACATGGGATAGATTTATACATCACTAGTTAGTCCAAGCCAAAACTTGCACATTTGGGTTCCTTCACTCTTTGATGTTGAAAACTCATAATCTTGCCAATCTGATTAGAGTGTCATGATTCCGGTAAAGAACTTATTATCACCTTGGATGTTCCCATTTCTTCTTCGGTTGTCATTATCTCCCCTTGAGGGACAAGCTAGTTTCGGAGCCTTTCCCATCTTCTTTGCATCCTTTTTGCAATCCCTTTCTAGACATGCTAGTATTTGTGACAAGCATAAGTGTTTAAGGACATTCTGTTAAACCATCCCTACTTGAATATCTTATGTATCTTTAGGCTTTCAGGATTCTCTCTCTTGACCATGACTCTTTATTTTTTTGGATTTCTCTTACTTGCGTTTGAGGTTTTGAGTGTCACATTTTAAGGATTCATTATTTGCAAGCTTCCTAGATCGGCCGATGTTTTCCTACCAGCAGCTTATGACATTCTACTAGGGTTTATTCAGAACGAATATAGTCTTTCCTTATAGGCTATCCAAACCTTACCTAGTCCTACTTATCTTATTGTATTTTTACTTTTTTAGGAGTGCTATTTTGGTCGATTAATTTCTCGTCTACCACCTTTTGATGCTTTCTAGGTTCACCTGAACCTAATTTAGGCTTCCCTTAGAATGCTATCCAGAACTGGCCTAGACCTTTATATCTCCTTATTTTACTCACTTTATTTAGGCTTGCTAGTTTGGCTGATTAGTTCCTGTCTAACACCTTATGAATTTTCCCTGGGTTCCATCAGATCTAATTCTTGTTTCCCTTATAGACTATTCGAACCCAACCTATGTCCTTTATATACCTTACACTCTTGTCCAGGGTTCCTTTGCTAGATCGTTTGATTTATTTCCCAACTAACACTTTTTGATGCTTTCTAGGTTCTTTGGACCTAATTTAGTCTTCCCCTATAAGCTATCCGGACCTGACCTAGACCTTTGTTTCACTATTTTACTCCCTGCTTTTTAGGCCTATTAGTTTGGTTGCCTAATTTCCTGACTAGCATTTTTTTGACATTCTATAGGCTATCCAAACCTGACCTAGCTGTCTTCCCCCAACCTGCCATAACACCCCTTATTATCTCCCATAGACTCCCTAGATCTAACCTAGCCTTCTTCTTTGGACCTGTCCTAACACCTTCCTTTGAGCTCTCTTCCCATATTTTTTTGTATATCTACTCTTTGACTCACTTTTGTATGCTTATTCATTGTTATCCTCTCTTTTTAGTCTTGAATCATTAAGGTTCCTAAATTTACGTTCTCCATGGTTGAGATAAGAGGTAACATGCATCCATTTTCGCAGAAAGGTAAGTATATTTTATTTGGTTGAGTTCTCGCTTATTACTTCATTTACAGTCATTTCCTTTGATTTCAGTGTACCATGTTCTTTCTTGAAGACCATCTTGTGTTACACTATTGTGACATAATTGGGTCATATGTATACGTCTTATTTTTCACTCTTACTAATGATATCTCTTTGTAGGCTATTGACACATTAATGTCCCTTAGTGTGTGCCTTAAGGAGCATACTAGGAGTGGGGCTTGGTTGGTTGGCTATACCTAGTGAGAGTCTTTTGCATGGCAGCACCCTAGCTTGCTCCCTGACTACCTTTCTACTACCTCCCTACTATCTGTTTATGACCGCTTGATATCCTTGTTATAACCTTCACATCTGTCAATAGCAACTTCATATCCCCTTCACACGCTTCAAGTGTATTTTTTACCTTCGTTCTCTCTCCATTTCTTACCTTTTGACCGAATTATTGTGGCTGACCGCATCAACCAGTCAAGTGAAACCTTAGATCCAGCCGATTGCATCGACCATGTTTGATGTGGTTGGCTAAAAGAGATAGTGACTTTAGGTTATGTTCCCCTATTTACAGGTGTCATTGTTGTCATTTTTCTATATCATCATCACAAATTCTGTTATGCTTTTGCTTGCAAATTTGCCTTTAAAGGTTTAAGAGGTTTAGGATTTAGTGGAGCTTACACGTGAAAGTCTAAGTTAAAGCATTGGGCTACTATGAGCAACAAGAATATGAGCTGCACCAACAAGGTCTACGAGGTCTCTAGAGTCCCCAACTTTGGTCTACTCAAGTCTTCTATCCATCCCTCTTGTGATCCGTCCACAACAACTTTCTCACGAGGTGCCTAACCCTTCGCTTTTCTTTATATTGGTATGATTGATTATGTTTGATGTTTGATGTTTTAGACTATGTTAGAGTAGTATATCTTTGTCTATATCTCTACAATCCTTGCTTATGACCGCCAAATGGCATTACAACCCTTAGCTTAGATATTCCATCCCTTGCTTATTATCATTACTCTTACAACCTTAGGATTCTCGGAAGACCCTATCCCGTATCTTAGACATAGGCTTTGGAACCCTATGTCTTTGATACGAGTGTGGATTAATGTCTTCTAGATTCATGACTATTATACCCCTTGACGCTTTCCTTGGCTTGTGGGTTGGCCTTAGAATAGTCCTCTACTTATATCCTAATCTATATTATTAGGAAGAGAGATTGGATAATCAGATTGACCGTCTTGGCTAACATACATGCTACTACACACATATGGTAAAAAAGATCGTAAATATGGGGCAAATAATTCCTGTTCTTAACCATTGCTTTATTAAGCATTCGATAGTCAATGCAGAGTTGAAGAGTTCCATCCTTCTTCTTGATAAATACCACAAGTGCTCCCCAAGTTGACACATGTGGGAGGATCATCCTTTTGACAATATCTCATGAAGCTGTTCTTTCAACTCAAACAACTCAATTGTCATATGGTAAGGAGCCTTAAATTTGGGTTCCGATCTTGAAAAAATATTGATTGAAAAACTGAACTATTTAATTGGCGGCAGTGCCAAAAAAATCTTTCAAAAACACATCCTGGATTTCATCAAGGGTGTGATATTTCTCGAAGCTGGGTTCCTTCATATCTCCAACATTATCTATGTGCATTGAAAATAAAATGCACCCCTTCCTTTGCACCTTTTTAAGTTGAATGGCTGAGAGCTGCCTTAGACTTATTGGCTTCTTAACCCCTTGAACTTTTATTGGGGTCCCTTGATCATCTAGGCAAACAACCATTTTTATGAAGCAATCAACCTTCACTTGGTATTGCCATAACCAATTTACCGCAAGGATCACATCATATGATCCTAGTGGTACAACAAAAAGGTTGGTAGATGTGGACAACTATGTAAGTTCCAACTTAGCCTCAAATCAAACATTGATCTACTACGTTCTCTTCTTGGTTCCCATACCAATTTGTCCAAGATTTTTCCATATGACCATTCAGGTTGGTGAATTCAGGTGAGACAACAATCAAAGACAAAATGAATGACTCTAAGCTAAAATTGTATCGGCTAAGGACAGAATATCAATGTGATTGGTATTGAGCTATTATGTATGGATGATAAAATAGTAGGGGGCTCGCTAAGGAAAAAACAAGGGTACAATTACTTCTAATAAAATAAAATAAAATAATATAACAGAAAATTATAAAAATGAAGGCAAGGCCATGGTCTTAAATGAGTTCTCCTACATGCTAAACCATAGACCTACCTACAAGCTTCCACCCCATTGGATGCCTGTCCTTAAGCTTCCACTCCACCATTTGCTAGAAATTGTATGCTCCTAAATGCCAATGTACACCCCTACTGTAACTCCCTTGACTCCTGTGTGCTCTCTGTTCGCCTACTACTGGAAAAGTCCAACCATGCTTCAAGGGTTGTACATCGCCATATGGTTCATGGTGTGGCCCATATTGTATGCTCAAGCCCTTCTTTTTGTATGCTCAATTGCATTGGTACTTTCCCACAATTGCATGTACATTTTGTATGCCCTCTACATTGCATTCGTCCTCCACACTTTCTTTTGCAATTGTTGACCCCATACGCAACAATACGCCCCTTTATGCAGTTAAGCTATACAATCCCATTCTCCAATGTTAGCCATACAGTCTATTAGGATTTTGATTGTACAATCCCGAGTTAGAGGTTCATTGATATTTGCTGACAACATACAAACCTACTGCCATTCCATTGTTGTATGACTACTTAAAAAATGAATTTTCATCGCAACCCAATCATTTTCTTTTTTACACCGTGTTTTACCTTCACCACATGAGGATAGTGTACTTGAAAAATTAGGGCATTTACTTCCATAGGTAGAGGAGTGTTCGACAAACAACCATGCAGGTTTTAGAGAGTAAATCAAGTGAAGGTTTTAGAGAAATCTTGAAAATTCGAGGACCAAATGTATATACAACAATCTGCAGCATGAGGGTTTCAGCAGGTAAATTATTTTTTGGTTTTTTCGTAGCAGTTATGGCAGACAAAAAAAACTCTTCGACTTTAACTGTTAGGACCGTGATGTCTTAATCATATATTATTATTTTTGCATTGTAATAGTCTTAGTTGTTTTTTAAGTTGGGTGCCTATTTGTGTGGGGGATTGACCCTTGAGCATTAGGGTTAGGGTTTGTAATGAAGCTCAAGCACCTATGTGTTGTAAGGTCGATCCGTTGAGCATTAGGATTAGGTCAATAATGCTTATATGTTGATATTGTAAGGAAGAGATGGGGGATTTTTTTTTTGTAAATGAGCTTTGCTCTAAAGGAGGTTGACACTCGAAGAGGCTTGTGATATCTTAACATAATCAAGTTTGAAGCTATTTTTTGAGTTCTTTAAGAATTCAATTCTTTTGCATTCTGTTATATTTGTTTAGTGGTATAAGAGCTCTTTCCAGGGCCCTATTTTGCAACATCTTCAGGGCTTCAATGGTATTCCATCTGTCCACTGTATGCTCTCACCTCATGCATTGTGGATCTTGCCGATTCAAAAATTGTTTACAGAAGGGCGACACTAAGCTCTTTTGCATCAAATTTGCCATTGTTTTTTCCTTGCAATAGTTTATTTTATTTGTAGGTTAGAAAACCTGTGTTGAGGGTTTTAAAATGTCCACAAAATGCTGTCCTTTTTGGATAAACACATGAGATATATGTGTAAAGTAAAGTGGGATTTGACTCATCATCACGGGCTCCAAGATAGTGTTCTACACGTATTTGAGCTTCTGAGTACCTATGATATATAGTAAGACCCCATAAGTCTTTTGCGAAACTTGGCCCTAGGCAGCCCTTGTTTTTTGTAATTTGTGGTGCATTGTTAAGCGGTTAGCCCCAAGATGTTACTCACATCTTACTTTGGGGACGAGATATTGGGCTATGCGAACGATACTTCCTTTTTAGTTAGTGCTCCAAAACATTGGGATGACACTATTTCCTAACGGGATCATTATATCTGTGAGCCCATAAACCAAACACACCCTGTAACAAACCCTCCTTGCTATAACTTGAATTGTGAGTAATCCACCAACAATAGAAATTTTTGAAAGGCAATTATAGAAGATAGATTTGGGCATTTTTAGAGGTAGTTACAAAGGACATTAACTTCAAAAAATTTCCAAGCTACTTTGTGCACATAGCTTAATTATTCAAGTTCTTAATGAAAATAGAGTGAAATCCGGTCCTCCTTACATGATGGTAGTGACCTGATCCAAATAAATGGACCAAATTCTAGATGACATCAAAACAATCCAGTCTGACCACTCCATTGAATTTTCTTGAATTGGATCTCATAGATAACTTGGAAAGCCTATTGATAGGGTTGAATGCCAAATACAATTCAATACAAAGTCTACATTGCTCTTGCACAGGACCCCATTGTCACAACAACCACTAACAATTTGGGGGACAACCTAGAACTCGACTAGATTTTTCAAAATTTGCCAATGATGACTGTAATGTCTCCTTTTTGAAATTAATTCAGGAAAAGACCCTTAGCCTAATTCTCTATTTCCCGTGGGCTAATGTGTTGGGGAAAAAGGGAAATAAATTAATAATTTAAGTGCAAAAAAAATATTTATTTGATAAGCATTTATGTTTTAATTATTAGTTTAAAAGTGACTTTTGAAGAAAAAGCAAAAATAAATAATAAAGTCACCACTTTATTAAAAAAAAGTACAAATTACTTTATTTTTAAATAAAGTAAATTGCCAAAGGGAAGGTTGTCCCATTTGGGACTTTACTTTGAGTGTTGTGCCATGCCAAAGTATAAAAAGGGGTAGCTAGGAGTGAAGAGGGGTATGATAGAATGGTCTATGGAAGTTTTGGGTTGCTGATTCAGAATTTGACATTGAGGATGGAAACCCTCTTGTGTTTCATCAATTTCTGCATTAGAAGACGAAAACCCTCCAACCCTCTTGAGGTAACTCCATTCGGGAGTTGCATGTGGGCTTCAATCAAGGATTTCCAATTCAGATCTGCATTCCAGCTAGGGCATCATTAGATTTGCAGATTTCCAGCTAGAGCATCATTTGAATTGCAGATTTTCAGCTAGGGCATCATCAGAAACTCAGTCTCATCATCTTCCGGGGCTGAAGAGGAATTCCAACGGGTTTTCACGGTTTATTGTACATACCTAGGGCTGATGTCATCATTTGGATCTCCTTGAGGGGGGTGACATCACATTTTTGGGGGTTTGACTCAACTTTTTGGTGGTCAGTTGAATGCTGGACACTTCAATAAAAATTCTGAATATTGTCATGGTGCTTTTTTTCCATTCCATCAAATAAAATTGGTCATTTGCAGTTCACCGTAAATTTCAGAATTTCATAATTTACTCTTTCAAGGGTTGCAATAAATTCCAAAATTCTGCATTCCTGTCATTTGCTAATAATTTCCAGAAATTCTTTATTTTTCCTTCAAGGTTTTCAAATAAATATCAGATTTCAGATTTTTCATTGAGGGTTTGATTGAAAGTTCTGTATATTTCAGTTGCATGTTTGTATGTAGGGTTTGGTTTCAGCTTGTCATTTAGGAATTTGCAAATAAAATCAGTTTTCAGCCTTGGCGCCAAAAAAGGGTTTCCTAGGAAATCCAAAATACCCTTATTTTGGCCCTGAAGGGAATAAAGAATTTTTTTTTTGGTCCATTTGACTCGCATAGATCAGAAACTTCCGATAGCTTCATTCAACTTGGAACATGAAACCATTTAGTGGTACCGATGGTTGGCAAAAACAAATACCACACTCAGTTGGGCTGAGTTCAGTAAACACCTACTCACTTGATTCGGCCGTAGCGAATATGAAGACTTAAGAGGCGCATTGACTAAAATGAGACAAACTCGCTTTGTTCGTGATTATCAAACCGAGTTTGAAAAATTGGCCAACCCGGACAATGGGGTTGGGCAAGAAATTTTTCAAAAGTTGATTCATCAATGGATTGAAGCAATGAATCGAGACTTGGCGAGTCTTTGCGAGGACTTATGGATTAGGGTCCTAGTCTACTTGGGTGTTTTTTGAAGACAACTTGGCACACTCGGTGAGTTTGAAGAGTCATATCAAACTCATGAGTCCTACATGCAAACTTGCTGAGGCCTACTTTTTTACTTTTTTAAAACTCAAAAACACGATTAAATTAAAAAACACACTAAACTAAACCTAAAAGTCATCCTAACACACTAAAACACTCATTCATTCTTTCAAATTCTATTTTCATGAGCATATTGCAAAATTTCACTTGCCTCACACTCACAAACTAATTCTGATTTTCTGGTTTTCTGTTGAAAAGAGCTGATTGTTCGCATGCAAGGAGTGGATAAGAAGTGGATATTTCAGAACTAGATGAAGCAATAGGTAGATCAACACTATTTTGAACTTACTTGTGCCTTCGGGGATTTGGTCTACAATCATATCCTTAAAGCTCAAAGGCAGTAAGAAGTTGGCACCAAGATTCTATAGGCCATACTAAGTGTTGTAACACATTGGCAACATCGCATATAAACTGAACCTACCCCCATCTTCTAGGATTCATCTTGTTTTTCGTGTATCCTCTTTGAAGGTCTTTGGGAAACGAGTTCAAGTGCACTCGAATCTCCTAGAGCTGGATGAAGAGAGCTTAGTCATCTTCGTACTAGAGGCTATGTTGGCCAAATGCACACAGTCCACAACTGAACCATCATTTATGCTCTAGTCCAATGGTGAGGCATGCAACTTGAAGATGCAACTTGGGAACCTCTCCAACAACTTCAACAACAACTCCCACAACTCAAGTGTTGAGGACAAAGCTTCCTGAAGGGGGAATGCATGTTAGGACCCCAATGTCCTAACCATCTATTATTATTTTTGCATTGTAATAGCCTTGGTTGTCTTTTAGCTCGGGTGCCCATTTGAGTGTGTGGGGCCAACCCTTGAGCATTAGGGTTAGGGTTTTTCATGAAGCTCAGGTGCCTATGTATTATAAAACCTACCCTTGAGCTTTAGCGTTAGGGTTGCAATGCCTATATGTTGATATTGTAAGGAAGAGATAATGGACATAGTTTTTTGTAAATGTGCTCTTCCCTAAAGGAGGTTGACCCTAGGCCTATGATATCTTAATATAAACACGTTTAAATCTATTTTTTGAGTACTTTAAGCATTTAGTTCTTTTGCATTATGTTATTTCCATTCTCATTAAATATTCTGCAAGCAAGTTCCCAATATTAACCACAACTTCCTCTTCCATGTGGCCAAAGACTTCATTGGTAGCAGGTAGCTCCAAGAGAAGGGCTGTAAAAAAATAGAGTGGGCGAGCCCTTGACAAAGAATAAATCTAAGGTGTTGTACATGCTCAAGATGCTTAGTTGGGAGAGCCTTATGACCATTGAATCTCATATCTGGTGGGCCAATTAGCTTGAGAACTATGAATTGAAAGCAACATTGTGAAGAGTTGGGTAAGATAGGATTATTGTGAATGCCCTATTTTAGAGCAAGAGAGTTTGAGTCTACTTGGTCCTAATGGTGTGCAGCTACAATTAGGAGACCATATGCTCATTTGTTTGATATATGGACAAAGAGGTAAAAATTTCTTACACTATGGAAGCTTTTACACGAGTGTTTGGCTTGTTGTCACATGAATAGTCAATAAGTGAACCCATAGGCAACCATCAAATCACCCAAGTCCGTAAGGATTATGCTATGCAGAATCTATGTAGGCCAGACTTGACTACTAAGGAGTTGGCTCACATGTGGGCCAATGGGCATCGTGAGATAAAGAAAGAATACTTGGCCTTAGAGGAGTGGCATTGTCTTTTGGACATGATCTGATATTGGCTAGTTGGGGCTACTTTTGCATATGATATTGCACTTTGGATGGTAGACCACATGTTTGGCTTACAAAGAGGCTAGATTTACAATTGGGGAAGTGTCTGTATACTCGGATTCACGAGTTCCTCTCTACTGTACAAGGGATTCTATATGACAAAACATGCCATTTGATAATTTTTGGATGTAGTGAATTCACACTCAATGTTGGAGGGGACCTTTACTTCGGATAGTTCATGACTCTTTTTGGGCATTATTTTTTTGGTGGAGACATCTTGGTATCCCTCTAGTTGATGCTAAGGATGACAATTTTGGCACTATGCAATGGTGAAATAGTGGAAGCCGTAAGAGCTTGCCTAAATTAGAGGAGGATGGGGGAAAAGGTTCTAACACAAAGGAGGATGATGAAAACAATGATGGACACATAGTTGGGCTGCCAAAATCTCACACTACGTTTTTTGTCTCTCTTTCCTTCGGGAAGCCTATGGGTTGTATGAGATATTGGCCCCACGGATTGTACCGCTACCGCTATCCGAGTTGGTTATAGTCACATACACGCCTTTGGGGGATGATGGACGATAGATAGAAGGCTCATTAAACCAACTAGGTGAACTAGTTAATTCAGACTTGGATATCTCAATAATGCCATCGCAGCCCTAAGAGTTGGCAATACTAAATCTTGAGGGTGAATATATGTTCACTTAGGGGTTGACACACTTGCGTTCAGATCTAGGCCATTATGAGATTGGGCCCACTGATTCTAAAGCTCGTGATGTGACTATTCTATTGTTCCTTCCTAGTCCGAATGGTGCCAATCCCCACAAGACTTTGTCTCAATTTTTGTGGGCTATGGGGCCTATGGTCCAAGCCCTCCAAGGGGCATCGCAACATAAAGAAAGAATACTTGGCCTTACAGGAGTGGCATTGTCTTTTGGATGTGATCTGATATCGGCTAGTTGGGGCTACTCAAGCATCTGATATTGCACTTTGGATGGTAGACTGCATGCTCAGCTTACAGAGGCTAGATTTACAAATGGGGGAAGTTTCTGTCTACTCGGATTCACGAGTTCCTCTCTACTGTACAAGGGATTCAATATGACAAAACATGCCATTTGACAATTTTTGGATGTAGTGAATTCACAGTCAATGTTGGAGGGGACCTTTACTTCAGATAGTTCATATGGCTTGATTTGTGCAATCTTTTTCTGGTGGAGACATCTTGGCATCCCTCTAGTTGATGCTAAGGATGGCAATTTTGGCACCGTGCAGTGATGGAATAGTGGAAGCTGTAAGAGTTTGCCCAACTTAGAGGAAGACGAGGGAGAAGGTTCTAATACAAAGGAGGGTGATGAGAACAATGATGGACACACAATTGGGCTGCCAAAATCTCACACTACCACTTTTTGTCTCTCTTTCCTTTGAGGAGCCTATGGGTTTTATGAACCATTGGCCCCACGGACTGTACTGCCATCCGAGTAGGTTATAGTCACAAATGCGCCTTTGGGGGATGATGGACGATAGATAGAAGGCTCATTGAACCAATTAGGTGAACTAGTTAATTCCGACTTGGATATCTCAATAATACCATTGCAGCCCTGAGAGTCGACAATACTAAATCTTGAGGGTGATTATATGTTCACTTAGGGGTTGACACACTTGCATTCAAATCCTGGCCATTCTGAGACTGGGCCCACCAATTCTAAAGCTTGCGATGTGACTGTTCCATTATTCCATTGTTCCTTCACAGTCCGAGTAGTGCCAATCCCTACAATACTTTGTCTCAATTTTTGTGGGCTATGGGGCCCATGGTCCAAGCACTCCAAGGCATTTCCAATATGGTTGAGCATATGGATGTTGTAGCTGGTCCGTCACAGCTACTTATGATTTTGGATGAGGTAGTTCTTATACAGAAATGTGTGCAAGAAGAGTGCCACCTAGAGTTCACACAGATCTGTATCAGCAAAGAATGGCGAGAACATAATACCCCAAGATGCATGAGCAGTGGCTGCTCACTCCAATTCCTCATACTGTTACTTCTCCTGCGTATTGGTGCCCCTATGCATAATTGAGTGTACCTTCAGATACCAGTAGGCATTATGTTTTTCTTCAGTCATCCATGTGTGAGCAACGTTAGTTGGAGAATGAGAAGGACTATGCTACCAGCAGAATGCAGCCCTGCAGAGTCAGCTCGAGGATTAGCATGGCCATTCCCAGGACCAGTTCACCCAATAAACTCAGCTTATGCAGGTACAAATTCAGAAGGTTGACGAGAATGAACAAAAGCTCACTCAAGTAAAAGGAAAGCTACTAAAAACTGACTGGGAGGTCATTCGAGGGAAGGGCAATGTGCAATCAGCTGTGGGTATGGTAAAGGGTTCATGTGAGTGCAAACTTGCGATAGCCAAACAGCTACAGATGCACACATCTGAGGTCTATACCCTTGAGTCGAGTGTCAGTGGCTGAAAGCATCCCTTTCACACTTACTGTCAGTTTGAGATTCAGTCCCTCCGGAGACTTCTTCCTCTTTCCATCCACCTCGAGCTTATTTTGTATGGTTGTTGTTGGAAGGGACTTTGACTTATCTAAAAGGGGGGATAATGTGGACCATCATTATGAAGGATGCAACTGTTTTGTAGCCTTTGCAGCCGACAATCTTCTGTTAATCCTTTGTTGGCGTTAGGTAGTGATGTAACAACTTTATGTTCGGTTGTTGACAGTTGTATTAACCGACAACTGTTGACCTTGGCATTCAAATAGCATATTACATGTCAGGGTAAGGGCACTTGTATCAGGTCCTCCCTGTACAGAACAATCTATACTGAGGACTGCCCATTGATAATACAAAGCTGTTATTACTTTCATTCGTCTATGCTGTACTAGGGTATGCGTTTAATTTTCTGTAAGTCATGCTACTTGGTAGTCTACTTTTTTAGCAAACAGTCTGCAAGGACCATTCAGGGGAGGTTTAATAGCCCCATAACTATTAACCTCCACGAGTCATGAATTTGATCATTCTAGGATTGCACTTTTCTCGAGTAGACTTAAGTCTTCACCTGTACTACCCATATTGCTTTGCAAGTGCTCCACATGCTCATATGTAGGTCGTGTCCTAGGAGTGTTTAAGGTATTGTTTTCCCTACCCTTGATCCATCAGTTACAAATCGTTTGTGTACAAACCTTGAATTGCTTGCTTCTATAGATCAAGATTCTGATAATCTCTAGTCACTTTATCTTCGTGCTTACCACCCTGCAAATGCTTCTTCTCCTTTTAATGCTTGTTATGGGCTCTGTCCATAATAGGCTCATGCATTCACATTTTCCTCATTTACTATTATTGCAGATCTATTGTAAGGAAGTCACTGTATTTGAATGTTTCTTTTTTCCCTTGTGAGCATTTTCTGCATTGAACTTTAGTGAAGCCCCCAGTTGTTTCCTTATCAGATGTCAAAGCTTCTTAGGCTTTCTCAATCGGACCTCCCAGATTGGTTTATCTTTTGAAACAGTTTCTTGCTAAGCGTTCGTACTCATGGCTCTCATAGTCTAGATACTGTTTAGTGGAACTGCCCCATCTGAAAAGAAATCTTCTCCAAGCAGGAATTGCTAATATTGAATTGAAAAACATATGTAGGCCTAAACAGCATAGTGCTATAAACCTATAAAATCCTGATTAGTTATCACTTATCAATCTATGTAATGCCTATTAAACAACAGACACATCTTATAAACCTATATTATTCTGATTAATTAATCAAACTATGTAATGCCGAAGAATGAATTAATTTACACGGACTGAGGAAAAGATGTTGAGTAAGGCAGGGCACAAAAAGGGAGAGCAGAAAAAAAGTGAAACTAGAACTGTAGAACTGACGCAGTTACACATGGAGAGATAGTTGATTGAGGAAGAGTTAACAGTGAACTGAGGATGAAATCGGTATACAACTGCATATGAGATGCATAGAGTAGGGATAAAAAAGCAGAAACAAAAGTGAACAAACAAAATCAGAATGGACACTGACAGTGGAAAGAAATTTGTAGTGGGAATGCTGGAAATGCAAGGATAAAAATGTGGCTATGTATTTATAGGTATGTAACACATATAATCAGTAGTTTTTGGCCATTTTTGTGGCTTCATATTCCCATTTGAAAATTACCCACTGCCTTGAACACTGCCACTCTCTAAAACTCCCACAGTAGAAAATACAAACAGGTTAAAGTTTGTAGGGAGGATAGATTTCTTTTTCAGCGTCAAACCCAACTTCCAGAAGCACATGTGCAGATTGCCACCATTGAAAAATAATGGCCCTGCTTCAAAACATGTTGCCTATTAATGATGCAGGAGAAGCTAAACAATGAAAAGTATTTTTAGGCCCCTTTACCTATTTCTACTTTTCCTGAGGTTGCAGAGCCTTGTTAGTCCACTATGTCAGCATCTTATCTGTGTAGGGATCAGATCATTAAATATGCATATCAACACATTGTTATTGTAGGAAGGATATCTTTCACTATTTATTCTGATTCCACCTTATGCTTTGGATTATGAATTGCTCGAGGCAGGCACCCATTGGAACGAGGAATGCGAGATGATTCATTATTTCTCAAAGGCTAGATGGCAGGTTTAGGAAACAACAAACCAATTGTGTGGGAAAGGTCTCCACATAACTGCCCTTTGGGAGGACATAATGGATGATGCAGACAAACATTCGGTATCAGCTATTGCTATAGTACCTGCAAACTAGCCAGAGCAAAGCCTAGCACTAAAACTGCTCATCTTCCCCACTTGGTGTATTCCTCCACTATTAATATTCTAGAATGAGTGATTTTTTATATAAAAGTAAAATAGTATTGCCTTCATTCAAGGAGCTAGAATTTTTCTGTCAAACATTATCTTCCAGCCATTAAATTAACCTTCCAGCCATTAAATTAACCTCCAAGGTGGTTTGTCACCAAAGAAGATCTGTGCAAAGGCTATAGAGATAAAAATGAACAAATTATGCCCTTCCAACGTGGAGGAAGTTCAATCATGTAATTTACCAATAGAATGCAAGTTAATGCATTGGACAGAGTCAAGTAGGATGTCCAATTGGTTTCTTGTTTTGGCATGTTGAGCTTGATAAAATTTTAGTTGATTTTTGGGAAGATATATATCTTTATGATGTATGCAATTTAATTGTAGGTACTTATGATCTCCTTGACTTTCAATTTTTTTAAGTCCTTAGAGATGTAATTTGATTAAATTCACTTTATGCTAGGGATTCCTGGTTATCGTAAACCGAGTTGATCTTCTTTCCCCACTAAACTTCAAGATGTTTGGGTATGGTATAATATAAATAGGTCGAGGATAAAAACAGATGTGAACTGCATACATGGATTGCATTTATTGTTCAATTACTTTGATATTATAGTTTTAAATCACACAAGGTAGTACCTGATTGGGGATTGAATGGTAAAGAAAGACTGATATAAGAATCTGCTTGCTTGTCTTGTTTACTAAGTAAATATATTTTAGGAAGCTTTGAGCGTAATACATATGGAAGGCTTTTTTTTTCTTGTGCAGACAGAGATAGTGGCATATGTGGAGCTTTTTGGCCAGTATACTTCAGATGAATTTCCGCATGATATTGCTGAGGTACATCCTTTTATTTTTACGGTTGCTGCTGTGATTTCCACAGTCAGTGAAAATGGAGAAAATATTTGATAAAGTCCTATGCACAATTTTTTATGTATACAGTTTTATCGATTCTAAAAGAATTTTCTTCAAGCTTTGTGTTTGATCTATATATTTTCTATTTGCAGCTAATCCATAACCACTATCCAAATGAGGAGGCTTGTCTCTTGGATAATGTCTTAGGTATTGCCAGGATTTTGATTTATTTTTAATTTCTTCTTTTCCCTTCTTGACAACTATTTTGGCACCTCACATGGTACCTTTATTCAAAGTTATAATTTCTGAAGTTTTGGAGAACTGTTGTTGCTGCCTGGACATCCAGCAACATTTGTTCTTCACCATCCTGAACATGGCCATACATTTATCCATCCATTACTGTCATTGATCATCGAAAGAGTTGTAATATATGACAAGAAGATTCCTCCATTCAGTTCATTTATTTCTTTGTTCAGTCCATCTAGTAAGGTATGCCTTCTAAACTGACACGTTAGATGTTGTAGAGGTTGCTATGTTTTCTTTTTGGCTGCCTGAATGTTCTTTTTTTAGTACATCTTATACTTTTCAGTTAAATAAAAATTTACTGATTTCCTCTTTCTACTTTTACTATTAAAGAAATATGATTTTATTATAAGTGTTTACCTGTTTATTAGTTCATCAGTCAGGCTTGGGTTGATGGCTGGACTTTCATTAAAATGGATATTGACGTGATTTTGTTATGCTGTACCTCGTCACTACATTTTTACTGGCAGAAAGACTATTCAGAGCAATGGGCTGTGGCATGTTTAGGAATCTTGAGAGTATTAACACATTACAACCGACCACTACTAGGTAATGAGGTTGATAGAGTTAAGAATGGGGCAATTGAAAGGAGTGTGAGTGGGAACTGTGCAAGTACAAGCAAGAGTAGAGATAAAGAACAATTGGGTGACTTTCCTCGACAATATCAAGAGAAGAAACCCTTAAGGCTTTTGACCCCATGGATTACAGATAGTTTGCTTGCTGCATCACTGGGAATAAGGAGTGACTACTTTCGTTGGTAAGACATTCTTGGAACAGACATTTCTTCCTGCTTAGTGATTTTTTCTTATTTAATTTCCAAATGATGGCATGGTACTTTGTTTGTCTTCTTGGCGATTTATTTAATTATTAAAGTTTCTAAACTGTATTTAAATGGTTTAAAAATCCGGGTACATATCCTGCACATATTATCCCCTCAGCATTTAAATGAAGGGAGGAAAGATAGCACACCATTCTGTAATGCTCACATGCAGAAATCTAAAATTCGATTCACAAGTGTTATATTCAAATGCATGAACTGCTGTACCTGTTTTATCTTGGCAAACTAGGCATTTATTCAGTAATCTAGTGCACAATCTGTAGCAGGGGTTATTTTTAGCAGCCATTTAAATCTTTCAGTCAGATTTACTATCATCTTTACTTGTTGGACATGCTTCAATGAGTGTATGGAGTTCTCTTGCCATCTCTTTTTAAAAAAGGAAATAAGAAACACAGAATATTTTTATCACTATGATCTCATAGAAGTATAAACTGCAGTTGTGAGCCTAAGTTATGCAGACATTAATAGTTCCCATGTTTATTCTCATAATAATGTCTCAGAAAAAGTATTTTAAACTGTTAAATGTTAAAGAAAGTACTGCCAACATTAAAGTTATCTAATTTAGGAAAGTCTCCTTCTGATCCCCTTCCTATAAGGATTTGGTATCTCAGTTATTTTTTCCTTTTTGGTAAATGATCTTGAGAGGACAAAGAATATGATGAACAATCAGAAAAAAAGATATAGCATTCCTGTAAGGAAATCCTAATTGACAGTCCATGAAGTGTCCAAACCTTTTGAAATCCTACCATTTCCCCTTGCCCTTGGTGTTATGCGAAAACATTTTGTGTACAATAATCAGGCCACACATTCCTTGTATTTTTTTTTGCTTCTGTTCAATCACCAGAAGATGATAAAAATTATCGAATAAGGGTCATTTAAAGGAGTTTCCTAATCGCATTTGAAGGAATACTTTCTGTGTACCTATCCAAGAGGTCATTTTCAAAATGAAGTTTAACTGTTGCTTCTCTCTAATTATGTTTATATGACAACGGTACAACTATCTTAAGCAACTTGCACATTTTAATTTACTTATGACCCTGTTTGGTTATGTCATTGAAGCTGGATTTCATCAATAATTTCAAGACCATTTTATGACCTGTATAATTGAAAGCACATGTAGACACATTTGCAGTCGTGGTCTATTATCATTTACTTGCTAACTTGTTTTTAGAATATGAGTAGAAACAGTTTTACATGTGTGTGCTGTTCTTATGAGTGTTCCTAAATATTTTGTATATT
This sequence comes from Taxus chinensis, assembly GCA_019776745.2. Classification (NCBI taxonomy): domain Eukaryota; kingdom Viridiplantae; phylum Streptophyta; class Pinopsida; order Cupressales; family Taxaceae; genus Taxus; species Taxus chinensis. The sequence goes on from CM034146.1 coordinate 879,040,340, forward strand.
TTTTGCTTTCAGGTGTGGCGGGGTTATGGGGAAATATGCAGCTGGTGGAGAGCTAAAACCCCCAACAACTGGTTTGTGGCAAAACCTTCAATTTTTTAGCACAACTCTATAGCTGCATGAACCTTGGAATGGTGCTGTAGGTGTTAGGCTGCTTCAAGCAAGCATACCATTATATAGAATTGCATTGTATGCATGACCTGGTAGACATAGTATTACTTGAGAATGTTGTATGCCATCACATGTATCCCAAGGCTCATTGGTTCAATTTGTGGTATTTTCTTTTATGTTTAAAATTTTCATCTCTCATGGAATATCAGAATGACATTTACATCAAATAAATAATCTACTTTGGCTTGGCTGTAATATCCCTTTCGGGCTCAAATTTGAGGAATTTGGATTTTCCCCAAATCCCTAATAGGGACATTGCTGGAAATGATGACAACCACATGTAAAAAACCTGATATTTATGACAGCGATCTGATTTTATGCAAAATTTAGGGCAGTGACCTGTTTTAGGTCCACAAAACCCCAAGCGACCTAGGTTAAATTTAGATATTAGTATCTTCCACACAAATATTCAGAAATACATCAACGACATGAAACCCTTTGATGAAATCATGCAAATAAATGCTTCAACAATAAAATACAGACTGCTGGAATCAACTAATTCCTCAAAAACTGCTGAAACTTCAAACATCCATATCTTCAGAAATACTTGGAGATAAAATGCAAATGATAGCTCAAAACGACCACAAAAAATGGCAGCAATCAAACAAAATTAAGATCAGATTTTGCCAACCACAAAAGCCCCTTGAAATGCTGTCCCGAATTCTCCAAATGGGTTGCCCAAGCTGGAAATGAATGTGGCAGCCCCAAAAGAGCGTGACCTAACTGAAATTTGTGCCCTAGCACGGATGGAAACCCTCGCCTTTCTGAAATTCTGAATTTTAAGCTCACTTGTGACTCCCGGATGAAGCCACAAATGCAACCAATGAGGGTTTTCATCCCCAAATGTTGTGACTATTGAGGGTTTTCGTCTTCAATAGGACCCAATGAGGGTTTTCCTCCTCAAAGGGAATGGTCAAGCATTCAGCCCAAAAACAATGCAAAAATTGTAGTAGACAAATGATGCCCCAAATGACTCTCACCAACTCCTTTTATACCTTTTCCGTCCTTTTAATTCTAACTTATCATTGACATTACTTAAATTAGAGAGCCCCCTTTTATTTTAAAAATATAACATAAGTTGCCGACATAAAGTTACTTTTGGCTAACTTATTCTCCCAAGTACCACTGTTTAATAATAACTTAATTAAGTGGTTATAATAAAAATTACTATGCACTTAAAATTAAATTCTTAATTGTGCCTCCTATCCCCTTTAGCCAAACAAAAAATAGTGAAAATAGACTAAGGGGTCTTCACCTTGCTTTATTATTATAAAAATACCTTTTATTTTAATAATAATATTATTAAGTTGTCCGGAAATGAAAAATTGGCTAGGCCCAACTAAATATTATTAATTATTTTTAATTTAGAAGAGGGGACATTACATTGGCTGAAAGCTCCCTAATTACCAAAAGAAAGAAGGGACAACACAATCCTAGCTACAATCAAAAGAATGCCATAAACAAGGTTTAGGGAAAAGAGAGATGTGTGCACTTTGCCGAACACTAAAAGAGTTGACAACTTGTCTTGCACCGGGCAACTTATATAATCTCACTAGGTTTTGGTGCATTGGCCTCCCCTTTCATGGCCAAGGGAGACCAAGTCCTGGGAGAAGTGCCTAAAGGCAATTTCTTGGAAGGATATGGATATTCCTAGCAACAATGGGGTTGAAACGTCATGAGGATAACCTATTCTGGAAGCTCTGAATGTGTAGAGCCAATGCATATTAGATAGACCTTGAAAGGTTGATTGTCACGATGAAGATGTCAAATTATTTTTAGAGGCTAGAGCCAAATTGCGAGAAAAAATAATTGATTGTAAAGTTGTTAGGTTTGAGCAAGGCATGTATTCCCTGTTGTACCCTGCTCATGTCTCTTAAATTTCAGAAAAACGATGTTGTATTAGAGATGTCCCAAATATGTCAACCCTCACTAGGAGATAATAGGGATGACTTTGAGATGTCCTTCCTGGGTCCTAAAAACGGGTCAAATATTGCCTTAGAAAGTATGAGAATGCAAATGTGTCTAGACATATGTCGCAAAGAACCAGGACAACAATAATGTGAAATGATCTCTTAAAGATGTCAAGACTCAAAATGCGTTAAAAAGTAGTTGGAATACCGCAAGGTTAGAATTGTAGGAATGATGGAAAAATACCACAAGAGGGCTCAACTTGAAATGCAGTTGATCAAATAGTTGAAACAATGACCAACAAACTGCCTCTGTATATGAAAAATAAGGTGGAAAATGAGAACTGTTATCTCCATTGCCCTATCTTCAGCAATCAAGGCTGAAAGACAGACAGTATCATAAAATTGAGGGAATGATTATAGCCACAGGCCTTTTTTCAGGCATATGACAAAAAGTGTTTTGATAGAATGATGATGATTTGGGGACGTGACAAATTCTCCAAGTTGTGATTGTTTGATTAGGCGACTCCAGGACATGACTGTCTGTTTTTTAATGAAAAATATGCAATTTTTCAGATTGATCCTGCCCCTTGGGTTGCCAGATGAAATTATCAGAATGTGTTGGAATGTTATACCAAAATATCTATCAATGATGGAACATTTTGCATGTTGCATTTTTAAAACAAAGATTGAAAATTTCATATGCGAAGTCTTAATTTGTGTTTGCCTCCCCAAAGCTTATGATCTGTCCCACCTGAGTGTGGTGGGGTATGCAGCTTTTCGAAGAACAAATGCAATGTGCAAAATCATGTGCAAAGGTAATCAAGATGTCAATGAAGCAGTGTGAATGCAAAAAGTATTTAAGTGTTAAAGCATGTATGCAGGATGTATGGCTTAAATGTATGTAGAATGCAAGCTTTAAGCTAGGGCAAAATGCAACGGGGAATAAAAAGCTGAGACATAGTCACCTGGAGATGTGGGGGTATGAATAGGGGGATGGGGAAGGGGATGAGGATGCCATTTCAAATTGGGGTTCAAGAGTAAATGTATGAATGTATTGCTATATTATATATAAATATAGTCCCCAAAACATGTAGGTATAGGGACATGGATGGGGACGGGGACGGGGACGGGGACGGAGGCAATGTCCACATCTTTATTCTGAAGTTTTCTGGAGACTCTGGTTGAAAATAAAACGGATAGAGGTTTAAGCATAGAACCTCTTGAAAAACATCGAATTTGATGATTCCTCAAAGTCGTCTCCTTATAGTGTTTGTAGTTGGCAAGCATGTTAACCAAAAATCTCTGACAACCAATGGACCAAGCCATTTCTTTGCATCTTTATTGTTTTCTTGATATTACAATGCTTTTTGAGTACTCAAATTTGAATGATCTAGGATTGACTTTCTTGTTGCATTGTTGGGATACTTGCTGTCTATAGATAGTTTTATGTTCCAAAGCCTTTAATCTTCTTTCATCAAGTACTTATACTGCAGAAAACGAAGCTTCTGGTTGATGTTCATCTGATATGAGTCCATGTAATGAGATCTCTAGTGAAGGAATCCACTTTGAGTGGTGGGAGCGCCATAGACTAGGGAGAAAGGGGCTTCCCTAATGGCTGTCGTAACACTTGTCCTGTAGTTCCATAAAGCTGGATATAATTTGAGATGCCAATCCCTTTGAGAATTTGTCACGGTGTGCAGGAGTATGTATTTGAGTATCTTGTCTGTAGATTCTACCTGTTCATTAAACTGTGGATAATATGGAGAAGAAAACTGGTGCCTCTGCTGGAATTTCACTGCATTAGAATGCAGACGGAATCAATTCATGGTATATAAATTGTTTTAGTCACACTTTGTACTAGTTCGGGATACTGGTGCTTGAATGTTGGATATTTCGTCCACGTGAATAATCCGTGTGTAATCCAGATCAGTCATAGAAGAGTTGGTGATCACTTTTAGGAGAGAGTTTACAACCCTTTGATTAAATCCCTGACCACCGTTCCAAAGCCTTTAATCTTCTTTCATCAAGTACTTATAATGCAGCAAATGAAGTTAATGGCTGATCTTCATCTGATACGAGTCCATGTAATGAGATCTCTAGTGAAGGAATCCACTTTGAGTGGTAGGACAGCTTCTGCGCCATAGACTAGAGAGAAAAGGGGTTTCCCTAGTGGCTGTCATAACACTTGACCTGTAGTTCCATAAAGCTGGATATAATTTGAGATGCCAATCCCTTTGAGAATTTGTCACGGTGAGCAGGAGCATCTATTTGAGTATCTTGTCTGTAGATTCTACCTGTTCATTAAACTGTGGATAATATGGAGAAGAAAACTGGTTGATCTGAAAACTGGTGCCTCTGCTGGAATTTCACTGCATTATAATGCAGACGGAATCAATTCATGGTGTATAAATTGTTTTATTCACATTTTGTACTAGTTTGGGAGACTATAGTGTTGAACTTCCCCATAAGGATAATTTCTTGATTTGTACTCACTGTTACCCATGCTATTAGTGTCTCTAACAGTATTCTATTGTTACCATAAGGAGGTATATAGATGTTTACAGTACTGAATTTTTATTGGAACTTATAGGGAAAGAAATTGGAGACCACTTTCCAAGGAAAAGAAGAGTGTGATTGTGGGACATATCTTGTGGGATTCCATTGTAACACGACTTTGGCACTTGGGCAAAACTGGATATGTTTGCTTCCCCAGATTCTAGAATATTTAAGCTTTCTAATATTCCTTGTTTGTGTGTTTTCTTGTGGTAGAATCATATGTTTCTTGTCTACCTGTGCTTTTTCTTTCAGAAGATGATGTTTGTTGGGTACACCAATACCTCTAACATTCCATGATAGTATCTGAATTAAAAATCTTTAGTGGGTTCAGGTTTTCCCTCCTCAGGGTCAATGTCGTGGGCAGAGATTTTGGACTCCCAAATATGCAATATTTTCTCATAGGTTCCACTAAAATCCACACCAAAAAGTTTCCTTAAACAACGTGTAGATATAAGCATAACAAAGTACTCTAGAGGGAAAGCTATTAGAGTTATAGCCTCCACAGATCATCTATTTGCAAGAGTCTACAGAATAAGATACCTAAATTGCAAGATAGGTCAAGCTTCCCATTTGGTGTTAGTATTAAAGGAAAAACAAGTTAATATTCATCCATCAAGAACTTCATATGAAAGTGCAATATATATCACATTCATAAAGACTGCAGTTGTGATTATATTCATTTATTTTTCTTCCGAAGGACAAAACATGACAAGTTCCTTATGAGCACAATTTGCCTTAAGGCCTCCAAAGCTGACTTCATACTAGAAAGTATATTATTAACAATAAGATTCATTGCCCTAAATCTGCCCAGCAGAACAGTGGTCAAACTGAAACTGATCCAATAATAAGAACCACCTTTCATTCAAGTTTTGCACACAAGTTTCATTAATAAGACCCCATAGTGTTTAGAGCATTGGTATCAGTCCAACAAGGCAAGTAGAAGTGGTGGCTGGTCCACATTAAGAAACCCCACTGGTTTCTCAGTAATGACAGTCCATCTCAAGAAATGATCATGCCCGGGGGACAATATCACGACCCCACCAAGCAAGTCAATCCTTATCCAAAGAAGTTCAACAACTAAAACAAGAGGTGATTGTATTCTTTGTCTAAGCAAACTACACTCAGGGTGAAAGGACCGATCTTATCCAAGAGGAAACTCAGTCCATATGGACTGGGATGTCTCTTGTATAAGTTCTTCTTGCAAACATATAGAAGACAACTAAACCTTATAAATCCAACTCAGTCCCTAAAACCCTTATGCCCTGTTCTGAGACACTTACAGTAGTTTTCTCCATTAACAACATCATAATCCAATTCTTGTCATTATTCTAATAACTTTCAGTTTACCACAGCTGCTGGCATTACCGTGGGGATGCAGCATGCCCGCATTGTTCAACATGATGTCGTGTTGTCTCTTCTCATCCACTGTCTGACATACTGCTCCTTTCACATGGTTATCCACTACCACACCAGACTTAACAAACAAAGTGTTTCTCTGGTGCTCCTGGCGAACTTTAATCCCTGCCTCCTCACCGGCATCAGCAATGTACACATAGGCGCATTATGCCACAAATTTTCTTGCCGTGGATGTGCCTATGCTGTTGGATCCACCTGTAACTTTTTCCATTTGGCCTTCCAATCTCCTTATCCTATACCGATGAAAATAATAACCAATATTGATGTACTCTTATTACCAAATGAATCAATTATGTTTGCAAGCAACTCATTGAGTGCTAATTCTATTGTGTTGCAGCAAAAACAAACATATTTCATTTCCTAGATAATGTCCAAATATAACATTAATCATTTTTTCCTTAATGCTGCAGTTGAGTCGACCACAGTGTTTATAATAGCTCCTCCATGCATGCAGGCAGGAATAGCCGGACAAGACTACAAATGACTGAACTTGAGTATAATAATAGGAAGTGAAAAGTCCTTTCTAATTTCATAATTAGTAATCATCTTCCTCATAACGCTTAAATCCATGTTGCTTAAACCCAAGATATCATTTTCTCTAAATAATGCTCATTTAATGCCAAGAATTTTCTAGAAAACTACAATCCTATTGGGCAACAAGCCTGCCCTATAGCTCAATAAAGGTACAAGTAAAAATAAAAAATACATTCAATAAACAACTGTAAAATATTCTGAACATATAGGTACCTCCGCAAATGTGCTGCCATGAGGGAGAGCATCATTGGGGCGTTATATTTTCCAACTGTAGACCAAGGTCTCTATTCACTACCCTGAACGGGTACTGGCCTCGCCCTTCATTGAAGGGGCAGATACATGAATCTACTTCCTAACAAATAAGTTAGAGAACTATGTGTATACAATGTAAACTCCCCTCCACATACAAATATGTCAATAAAACTAGGTTACCTACCACTGTCTATTGACTTCCTCAAACATGCATGCAGACAGAGATTACTATGACAGGACAGTGAGTACAATTTTATTACTACTTTGGCCAAAGCATTCGATACCTCACATTAGAGTCAATTTCAGTAGCACACATTCCAAAATTGGGTCCTTTCAATAACACAACTATCTTGGTACCATACAAGCACATAGCACACCAAGGCTGTGGGCAAGAAGATGTTTTCATGAAGGCCAAAGTGCCCTTTGTGACCCCAGGCTTGTGCTCCTAGTCTCACACAAAGACAACCTATCATAGCCTAGTGCATGGGAAGAGGCACCTATGCACGTGTATGAATATAGATGCATAGCTGCATCCTTGTGCACAAGGTCCAATATGAGCCCTTCTCTTATTCACATACAAAATGCAGATTATGTACAAGTCATAAAGTACAGAAGGACTCAAAACAATCAAACCAAGCCTCCCTATGATCAAGTTCAACATAGCTCAGTGATTTTGTCAAGGTTTAATTACTCACGAATCCAGATTATGTATAAGTCATAAAGTACAAAAGGACTCAAAATTGTCAAACCAAGCTTGCATATGATCAAGTTCAACATAGCTAAATGATTTTGTCAAGGTTTAATTACTCACTCTTCTAGAAAAGAAACTTTAAATTACATATCAATTTTTACAAAGCAAAACTTTCTGCTACAAGTACACAATCCAAAAAGGGCTTGCTTCAGCTAAGCAAGTTTTTACCACTCAAACTTTATCAACAGTTCAAGCAAGGATTGAACCAATTGCAAACCACAATCAAGTGAGGATACAATTAAGGTGAAGTCAAAATTAAGTGCGAACCATTATTTTAATGCCATAAAATCAAACTTAATTCTTTCAACCTCAAGTCTTCAGACAGTGAAAACAAGAATCTAAACAACTTCCTAGAATGCCCAATAAATAACCCTTGAGATCAACCATACAGCTGTAGAGGTTTGTACATTGGGTAGTGTGAATGCCTTTCAACAGGTATAGCTTTCTTAAGAAAAGATGCCATGATTTCTAGGAAAGAGAAACCCTGAAATGGATAAAGGTCTTGTCAGTCCGTTAAGACAAAAATAAGGATTTAGTTACTTCACGATGAGTAACAGATCTATGCTGAGATTTACAACCATGATCAAGACAGCAGTTGTGGCCAGTACAGAAGACCTAATTGTTTAATCAATCCCCTTCCTAGGTTGTATGGAATGAAAAATGTTCGAAAAAATCATTATTCTGTAGTTCCAGCTATAAGAGGTTATGAGGTCTTTCCAAACATCACAACTTTCATAGTCAAAGAAATAATCATGGATTCTTGGCAGATCAAGGATTAGAAACGAGAAGTTCAAGTAAATGAAGTAATCAAGATTGAAATGCATCCTTATCAATGAAGTCAACCAACACAGATATAGTGCAAGTTACGGGTAAGTTGCCCCATGCAGGGATTTTATCAAAGTTTTTGACAAAGAAAAACTGTAAGTCAGATTCCTAGCTACAGGCAAGCGCTCCTCTTTGAGGGAAAACTGATTTGCAATCTTAAAACAAAACCCTTGAGAAGTCTGAACCCAAATCGTATTCAATGAACATGCATAACTGTGCTAGAAGAATCCTTATTAAAACTAAGCAATTTACAAAGCACATAGGTATTCATCATTCTTACACGTCCTAATATATTACAACCGCATGAATACCAAAATATCATTCCACCTGGACTTAACCTAACGACTGTGCATGAAAGATTTTAACACCTCTTCCACAAATAGATAGGAGAAGAGTTAGAAGCCTAAGGAACGTATCTATAAAATGAAATCCTATTCAAAATCTTATATGCTTTCATTGTGTTAAATCACTAATGCCCAAGGTTTTGGTTCTGCAAATACTGCAAGTATTGTTTGCAGATGGAAAATGTGAGTTGACAACTTGACACCAATCTTTAATTGGTGTCATTCTCATTTAGGGAGTCTAGGCATAGGTTAGAATAGACTGTTAGTCAAGAATTGACTAATCTCCCTATAGGTGTTGCTTTAAGGAGCGGGATTGCGATAGCACCATGAGTAGTGGTGCTTGCTATCAAGGTTACTCTAAGTGGCATGTGCCACTCAAAGTTACCTAAGTAGCAAGTGCTACTCATACTTCGGGAACGTGATCTTCTTATTAAATAACCACAAGTACAAACACACAAACACCCAAAAGCAATCAATGTAATAGAGAAATCATCAATACACCAAGCACAAATACATAAAGAACTGAAAGTACATAAAGCTCATGCATGTGTGTGTTCTCAAAACTTCCTTGTGCGGAAGTGCCGGCCTAGATTTGCGGCTTTCTCCCCGATGATGGTCTCCATGTTTTTCTGAGAGGAATCTTGTGTTGCATCCACATCAGATCAAGAAGATGGTAGTTAGTTTGATTCAGGTGCAAATATTGGAAACATAATGATTGCTAATGAAACATGATAATTAATCTTCATTAATTATATTTCATATGTACCATTCATAAATAATCAAATCCCAATAATCACAAATTAAATAATTCTACATTAAATAATCCATTTATTATACCAAACATAATTCTATCATCAACACAGAAAGGGGTCTGATAGGTACTCCAAGATTGATGAGCATCTATTAGGTTTGGGCTTCACCAAAACAACTATAGATGCCAATCTATATTATTTATTTGATCGATGTGGTTTGTTGGTTTTGATGGGAGCTCAAAGAAGCTCACTATAGGGCGCAAGGAAAAGTTGGCCAAAGAATTGGACTGATGCATTATTTCTTGGGTCTAGAGGTGTGGTAGAGGACATGTGAGGTTTTCCTTGAGTAGGGAAAATGCACAGTTGATATTTTAAATAGGTTCTGGTTGATGGATTACAAACCCACTGCCACTCCTATGATACCAAATCTAAAGATACTTGCTGACTAGGATTCAGATTTGGTAGACCCTTAAGTGTATATGTAGTGTCCCCTTCTTGAGATTAATCCTAGAGAAGATCCTTAGCCTATCCAATATTTTCCCGTGGGCTAATGGGGTGGAAAAGAGGGAAATAAATTAATAATTTAACTCAAGTGCAAAAGTAACTTTAATTATAAGCACTTGTGTTTTACTATTAATTTAAAAAGTGACTTTATAAGATAAAGTTAAAATAAAATAAATAAAAACATTACTTTATTGAAATAAAGTAAAGTATTACTTTATCACTTTATTTTAAATAAATTAAAATTCCAAAGTGGGGTGTCTTATTTGGGGATTTTGTATTGAGATATGAGCCATGAAAAAAGCATAACAGGAGGTCGTTTGGGGTCATTTGGGATATCTTTTGGGCCATTATCATAAGTTTCATGAAGGTCTGAGCTACTGTTCCAACTTTTGCATTAGAGGACGGAAACCCTCTTGTGTATTCAGTGATTGAGAATGAAAACCCTCCATTGCAACTAGATTTGAGGATGAAAACCCTCCAATTTGCCAGGGTATCTCCATTCAGGGGTTACAAATGAGCTTCACATCAGTTTGACAGAGCCATTTCAGCTAGGTTAGCGTTGGGCTTCAAATCTACATTAACATCATGCTTGCTGACTAACAAAATAATTAGGGCATCATTCAGAAATTCAAATTTTCATCAAAATCAGTCAAGGAAACAGTAAATTAGGGAAGATTGAAGTTATTTTTTAGCTTGCTAGAATGTCACTACAGTAAATTGATGCCAGCACTACATACACTAAATTGATGATATTTAGGGGATGATGAATTGATGTTGCATGGATTTGTCGATTCGGATTGGGCAGGAAATGCATATCCTAGGAAGAGTAATTTAGGATGTTATTGATTCTGATTTGTTAAGAGGAAGAGTACTTTAGGATGTTGCTTTAGTTTCCATTTAGGAGTCTTATCCTAGTTCAACACGAAGTATATTTCAGTAGCATTGAGTTCATCAGAGACAATAAATTGAAGCCAACACTACTAGTTGTGAAGCCATCTTGCTTCACAAGTTGATTGTAGACACAACATGTAAGAAAATGGAGCCTAGAATGATTTATGTGACAATTAGAGTTGTATCAAACTCTCTAGGTATCTAGTATTTTATGATGGCTCCAAGCACATTGACATCATATATCACTTTTTATAATTAGAGTTCAGAAGGGAGTAATTGCTCGACCATGTTTTGATAGATTAACTAGTTGTAGACATTTTGGTGAAGCCTTTAGCTAAGGGGAAGTTCGAGATGTTCCCGGAGAGACTGGGATTGGTTGAGAAGACATTCTTGAATAAGAGGTAGTGTTAGATTCTAGTATTTCAAAATGCCTCCTTCGTGTAATGTCCCTTTCCGGGCTCTAACTGAAAACAAAGGGAAATTTTTCACAAACCCCAATAGATAGTAGACTGAAAATTATGACAACTAACTGAAATTTATGACAGCAAGGTACAACAATCTGATATTTTATAACGGCAGCAAGGAAAATGCAATATTTCTCCAAAAATGCATGATTCACACCATCCAAAGCATATATAGGGAAACTTAGAAATTTTTAGAACAAATATAAACTAAGAAATAAGCCTTCAAACCCAGCTGAAATTTATTTAATTAAATTAAATAACAACAGTGAACACCCTTACAAAAATAGCTGGAAATGAAGGATTCCAAGCCTCAAAATGAAGTCCAAATGTAAATTCCAGTTGCTAAAAATATGAGAAACACAATGATGGCTGAGTTTGATGTTGCCGTGCCCTAGAAGACCTCAAATGCCACCTTAGGGCAAGTTGCCACCCTAGGAGAGGGCTGGAAATGACTTCAAAACTGAAAATAACTCCTTATGAGATCACCTTGTTGCAAGCTCGAGGGGTTTCGTCCTCAAACCAACTCACCACTGAGAGGTTTCGTTCTCAATAGTTTCTCCAAGAGGGTTTTCGTCCTCAATGGATGCGAGAGAGCAAACAAGCTCCCAACTCCAAGAGAAATAATTCCAAAAGTATGCATAACCCTTTCCAAGCCAAGCGACCCTTTCTTATAGCTTGATGTGGCTCCAAAACCCATTAAAGTCTTCTTAAGAAGACCGACCTCCTTGGGGGAATTAATAGCTCCTTTTTCCTTGTATTCTTCCATTGGCTTTTCATCTTTCCTAGCCAAACTGACTATACATAGAGAAAACTACTAAAAAAGAATGCAATGCTCACGAAAACAACTGAAAAACATGACAATTACTCCCCTTGTTCATTTCTTTCTTACCCACGGGAAGTGGAATGGGCTCAAAGTCTTCCAAAAGGACTAGTGTTGAGAAGGAGACATTACACGCCAGCAGGGTGCATGTGTGAAACCTGGGTGCACTTCAGCAAAGCGTACAGTCATACAGTCCTATTGTTGGCTGTCAAGATTTAGCAATTGCTTTTATGTAGTTTGTTTTACAGTTTTAGAATAGCAGTTTTTTATTTAGTAGTTTGCTTTATTTGGCAGTTTGATTTTGTAAAGTTTGACTTTGTCTATTTAAGGGCACAAATCCCTAGGATAAAATTAGGCCTAAAAGAAAGCCTAGGGTAGGTGTTTTATTCATTCAGTGCAAGTTTTTTTTCTATAGTGTGTTTCAAAACTTTGCAGCTTCAGTTTTCTGATTAAAAAAACAGTGATGTGATTTGGAGCAGACCTGAGTATCTTTCAGTTTGTATTTTACTACTGTCTGTGAATGCGGATTCTAGCATTTATAGCAGTTTTGATTGGCTTTCCGTTTTGAGCCGTGTAGTTGAGAGTTTTTTAAGATCAGAGTCTGCTTACCATGATGAAGAGGAATTTTCAACATGTACAGCATGCTTTATTTATCATAATCAAAAGTTCTCATAAACTATTACAAAAATCCATCAAAACAATAACAATAAATATTGTCTCAAAGTGTCTGAAACTAGAAAATGCATAGGAGTCAGATGTTAGATTTCTTTGGTGCCTTCTCTAAGTTGTTTCATAGAATGGGTCCGTTGGATCCATCGTGGAACCCTTTTTTTTTTTGGCTGCATTTGCAATTGTTGGTCCCCAGATCTGCAAGTCCATTTGGGGATTAAATCATTTCAGTTGCTGTTTTGGCCTTGGTCTGCTGCCATTCTCAACTGACTTGGATGTGCCCTCCATATAAGTGAATTTTATGACCTCATGAGTATTTTTTTTTGCCTCCCCAAGGTTGTTTTAGGTTCGTGAGGATTTACCTTTTCATTCTTGTTGGTTTAAGATGCACTTTTCAAATTCCATTTCATCTGTTTCTTGGTTTGTTAAAGGTTGAAAGGGAATGATTATTTGTTTTTAGGTTGATCTGAAGAGTTACATTTCCTTTTATATTATCATGGGTTCGACTTGTGCTGAAGATTTTGTCTGGTGTGGCTTGAAGGACTGCACATGGGGCTGTTTCTTACTTCCCCTGTTGTTGTTGTGGGGGATTTTCAGTGCATGCATTTGTTTGATCCTTGTGTGCCTGAGAAGGGAAGGCCCTTGCTAGATGACTATGTTTATGGTGGACCCTACATTGGAAAGGAATTTTCTTATAATCTATGGGCTTATACCCCCCATGTCAAACAAAATCCAGTCTGGTGATGTCTCATCCAAATCTATGTTGGGACAGATTTTAGCGTAGTTAAGCACTTCCCAATTTTTGGTGAACTTAAACACTGTTATGTATTCCCCTATCTCATTCCCAATATTTCTTAGTGAATTTTCTTGCTTTGGTATTCACTTGGAAGAAGAGGGAGCAATGCCCAGAGTAGAATACTACTTTGGAGATCTCCCATTTGATTGAAGGTTGGGGACCAATGTTTCATCAATAGAACTGATTGTTTCATAAACCAAGATCCCCTTAGGAAAACTGATCCTTTTTTTTCTTGGAGGTGAAACCGACCATTAAGCATCCCTTGGACATCATTAGATTTTCAACTGACCCTATTGATTGGCAGTTGTCTTGAATATATGCCTTCAGAGTTTTGGAACCTGGGAATGCCCTCATGAATCTGAAGATGATGGCCTTTTCCTTAAGAAGCTAGATCCTGTTTTCCATTTCATCCCTAGGGAATGAAACTCTGGAAGGAGTTTCCATCCTAAGGTAGCAGTCATTTTCCATCTTTGAGAAGAAGTTGGGTCTTGTTATGGTCCCTATGTGCATGGTATTGGAGAAAATGGTAGAGTTCCTCCTTGCAGATCCGATTTGGTTCACTAAAGATAGTGGACCTGAAATTATGGTTTGGACTTTGTGGTAGAGGGTATTGAGTTCAATCAGCCCTTGGCTAGTTGAGGAAAGAGATTTCTGTTTGTGGGGGGGGAAGGGGGGCGCTACAGAAGGTGAGAGATCTGGTTTGAGGGTGCAGGGCATTATATATATAGAGAGATTGCTAGTTGTAACTTCACATATGCTCATATGCTGCATATTTATGGAAGTTATATATGTTGATTTTTTCCAATTATATACTGCATTTGATTTTCGTGTTCTGAGTTTTTGTAATTGAGTCTGTTCATTTTTATTGAACAAAGAAAACAGACAAATTCTGCAGATGATACAACCAAAAATTAAAGGAAAGATCAGTTACAGGTTGAAATGAGAATGGCAGTCAGTTTCAAGCGACGTACTTTAACTGCTTAACTTTCCATGTTGTGATTTCTTTTTGGCTTCATTTATATAACTCAGTTCTATAATACTCAATGGCTTACATGTCTCTTCAATATGCTGAGAGGTTCAATGAAGGGTATGGGATTCATATTGTAGTAGTGTTGGCATTGCTAGCATGGGACAGCAGTTGGTGGATGTGCAATGAATGGAATGGGATTACAGAATGATGGTCAAACAACATACACAATGTTGTTGAATAATTAATGAATAAATAACATTTCAGTGGATGTACATATTATAATCGTAAGAAAGGGTATCAATTTTATAGTTATGGAGTTTCATGCCATGAACATCTGGATTACATCATAGGTGTTATCTTTTTGTCCTTTTTTGCAAGAGTCTAATGTATTCTTGTGCATCATTTACAAATTTCAGGCTCTAAACCCATTTAACCCTAAAGTGATTCCCTTTTGTGGTATTTTTATATAACTGAACAACTGAACCTGATAGCCAAGACTGCAAGGTTGATGATTATAGTCAAACCATATGAAGGGCTGTAATTTGTTGATAGTCACAGTGAAGAGACATGACTTACGGTGGCGAACTTATCCAAAATTCAAATGAATAAATTTCAAAATTATAGTTCTCAAGCAATAGACTCATAACATAAAACAGTTTATTATTTTCAAGTAAATGATTAGCAGTTATAACATTATAATCTTGTGTAGCTTCCTTGAGAATGTAAACAATAAAAGTAATTCAATTGTATGGAAAAACAGTTCCTGGAAATTTTGGGAATAAACTTCATCCTTTATGATTGAGGTCATAGATATGACCATTCAATGACTAGGATGGTCTGCTTCAAATGTTTGGTTTAAAGGATTTCTGCAGACTCTGACGTAGCGAATTTATGCATGAATGGCAGCTGGTGGTCAAGGATTAGGAAAACACCCTCAGCTTATGCCGTCAACTCCAAGATGGGCGGTTGCCAATGGAGCTGGAGTCATTCTAAGTGTCTGTGATGATGAAGTGGCTCGTTATGAGACGGCAAATCTGACATCTACTGCTGTACCAGTTCTCCTTCTTCCTCCGCCAACAACTGCTTTGGATGAGCATTTGATTGCAGGACTACCCCCTCTCGAGCCGTTTGCAAACTTATTCCACAGGTGAAGTCTCTCTCTGCTTTGGTTATGTTCTCTTCTATTTCGTGTTTCTCTGCTGTTGGATTATTTGTTTAAATATAATTCAAACTGAGTGAATTTACAGTGTCATGTTCTTCCAAATGCAGGTATTATGCAATTGCTGCTCCCAGTTCTACGCAGAGACTACTTCTGGGCCTACTAGAAGCTCCGCCATCTTGGGCTCCTGATGCCCTTGATGCTGCTGTGCAGCTCGTGGGACTTCTTAGGCATGCAGAGGACTATGCATCTACCGTGCGAGTGAGTAGATTTAATTGCAATATGTTTGCGATAGAATGCTTATATCTTTCCTGTATTAGAACTTAGGATTCCATTGTTATTTGTAATTAATGCAAATCCAATCTTAAATAATTTGAGAATAAATCTTGATCTGGAATAAAGTTTTCTGGTTTTAAAGTCATATGAGATGATCATTTTGAGTCATAGCCCCATGTTGTTCTTGCTCATGACTTGTAACAAGCTAACTTCTCTTTGATGCTCTGTCATTGGTAGGGAAGGGCTTTATCTAAACGATTGAGTGATATTATAACGGGACCATTTTTTTGGATATAGCTAGCTTTTGTATGACTCCGAAACATTGCATTGAAAAGTTGAACATATTTCAAATGTTTTTTGCAATTTCAATTCAACTAGTGTATGTCTGTATTGTATAACCTTATTTTCTAGATCTAGATTGATTAAAGCTAGGAGTGTCCTCTAAAAAGGTTTTGGATTCCTTTTGATCTGTACATGGGCACTAATCAGGTCCTTATTTCAGTTGTGGTTCAGTTTAATCATCTGTTTAACCATCTTATTCAGAAAATCATGCTTGCAGAAATTATAATTTGAATTAAGGCTACTGTTTTATTTGAGGATCTTTGTTGACAGGTAATTAAAGATTACATTAACATATCTCCATAGTTACCTAAGTCTCGGGTACAGGGAGACATGGGGACAGGGTTTCTGGAAAGGCATAACAAATTCCCAGATTTTGAGCATTGCAGGGGTAATGCGAAGGGTATGGCCGATGAAATAATATACCAATATAAATATTTCAATATTTTAACTTTATTCAATGAAATTTAGGGTTTTATAATTTAATTAATGTTTTGAGGGTACTTTTGGGAGTAGGGTTTAGTTTGTTTGGTAAAAATAACAGTTTCTAAAAGTAAAAGCATCAAATTTCTATAAAAAAATTTGGGACGTCCCCTCCAAGTCCCCAAGTCCAAGAAGTATTCAGAACGCCCCCAAAATCTAGGGTATGTGTCCCGTGGAACACTGCATATCTCTAATGCCAATTGAGTGGACGGATAAAAGTACATCATCTATAACATAGATTGAAACACCAGAATTCAATCTGACATGATTATTGCCTTCTCAGACAAGGCCAACGTACAAAATGCTAATACACAATAGATTAATGTATGTACTGCCAGAGCTGGGACATTTGGCACATTAAAGTGGGACATTCAGACAAAAAGGTCATCATACAAAAAAGATATAAATGCCACCATAAGTGCTAGATCATACCTCACACTGTTGTTATTAAAGACCACAAAAGATTGACCATACGCAAATGAGAAGATACGTCTGTAAATTATCTTTATTTCTAAGCCTATTCACTTGCAGAGGTTCATTAGTGTGGCTTCTCCTCTAGCACCCTACCTTTACATGTTTGCAGCAGATGTTTCTTCGATATTTGCTATAGAGGCAAGGATTCTTCTAACTAGGAGATAGTCAATTAGTTACTAAACTCTTTGCAGATGATTCAGCCTTGTCCCTTGAGCTGACATTGTAGTTGATTGAAGATGTCATGAGTTGTTTGAATGTATTTCTCAAGTATTTAGGGAATTAGTGAGAAGCGACAAAACAGATGTCTTTCTTATTGGCAAGGATGATCCACCTTTCAGGCTGAGTAAATAATGGAAATAATTTAGCTAGTTGAAATTATGAGGTTGATGGGTTTCCTCTTTGCATTTCAAACACTCACTTTCGAATATTGGAGGTGGGTAATGACTAGATCTAGAAAGGATATCTACATATGAATAGTCACAATCTCCTCGTTATCCAGGAAAATCACCATTGTTGACAAAATTACAACAGCATGATATGTTTTTTTAACTCTTCTTGTTTCTCTTCCTCTTAGGCAGGATACAAAAGACTAGAGATGATGCTGCAAAGCGTTCTTTGGGGGTAAGCATGGTGTTTGAAAGGACTTTTGGTGGATCGGGACATTTTCTCCTTTCCTATGGATAGAGGTGGTTTACACATTATAGATGGTTAGAACCAAATGTACAAGTTTTGCAGGAAAATGGATGATAAGGGCATTGATTATAGAAGCTACATGACAGTTTATATTTTGACACCAAGCGCTAACATTCCGACACATATAAGCAATCGGAGGCCCATTTGGGATATGTGATATGCTAGGGCATTTGCATTTACATTTTTTCCTTTGGCACCACTCAAGACATTTTGGAATGCCCAGCAATTTGTAATATACAATGTTGACTAGAATAATGTGGTTTCCATGTGATACATAGGTAATCAGCATCAAAGTCTATTTGGGTTTTTTTTCCTGTCAAAAAAAGGTGAGTCTCTTAACTTGTGCAGGAAAAAGATAAAAAATTTCTTTTTTTGATAGGGGAAAATTTGGACAAAGGAGCTACAAAAGTAGTACACATGGAGAAAATTGAACCGTGCCAAAAAATTCAGCAGTGAAAACAAACCTTTCCTACAGGAACATTGTAAATGGTTCCTGAAAGATACCTTTTCAAGTTTGAGACTCAACGTTCAGGGCCATAATGGAGGGACTGCAAATGGAGTAATGGGAAGCCCTTTTATAATCACTGATTCACTACAGATAGGATTTATATGATAAAGCAAGGCATAAATTCTCTACGGCACCATGATTTAATCAAAAGTGGAGTGCTATTGACCATGAAGAAAGACAACAAATGAGATGTTGGGCTCTTTGGAAATGAAGTTCTTTCAAACTCTGTTTTGGGGGGCATCAGTAATTTGTTAGTTTGCCAAAGTCTGGCAGTCAAAACAAGGCTCAGCAAGGCTGTCATATTTTGTTCTTTTATGTATTCAGTGTGGGCGAGAGGAATCCATAGAGCATGCATTTTGTAAATTTCAAGGAGCTAAGAGCTTTGAGCTTGGCTGCAGGAAGAATTCAATTATTTATTGGCGCTCCCTCCTAGTGGGGTCCTCTCCTAGGGGATGTGGATGATCAGAAGTGTGTAGAGAGTTACCAGCGTATAGTAAGGCCTCTTTTCCCTCAATTTCCTTTGGAAAACCAAGATCATGGAAATTTTTAAGGAGGTATAATCATTACTATGCTCGGGTGAGTTTAAACTTGTTAAATAAGATCTGGCTATGCACATTAAAGCTAGAATTAATGGTATTCAGAAGGATGTCGACTATTTGCATGTTGGTGTAAAGGGTCAAATGTAAGGCCATCTTTCATAGGACGAGGCATTGACTTACTATGTAATTCTGAAACTCAATTGAAGCAACTCTTATGCACTTTTGTGAATATGAGCTGCACTTTTTTCAAAGAAAGAAAATTACCACTCCAACCGCAAAACTCAGCTTCCCATTCCCCGGTATTGGTTTCTAGTAGATAGATAAGCGTACATATGTTTCTCCAAATCTGCAGTCACTTCATAATTCTACGAGATCATGTAAGCAGCTTCACAATCAAGCTAAGAAAAATTATGGAATGTACCAACATTAGGTGATGTGATCCCAATTCCTGAGTATATTCTTGATATTATTTAATGCCATGTTCGCGGACTTGGATGACTCCATGAAATCCTTATGTTAATTTGGAACATGTGTTTTAAGATGGAAATCAGTGCCACGTCATCATGTCCTGTATGTCCATACGCACGCATGAGGCAAGGATGTTAATTTTATGGCTCTTGCATGTCCTCTGATGATCTGTAAAAGGTTCACCATCTATAGATCAGTGTTTATCTTTCTGCCGTACCCAGACAACCAATTAACTGTCTGAAGTGTCTGGGTGTGATTGCTTCTGTGTAGAACAGGTATTTTGGATGCACTGGTCTAGATAAGTTGTGAAGCATTCTTGGTCCACCAAATAACCTGAAGCAAAATTTTTGAGTTGGGGAGACGAAAGCAGAGCACCCAAACCTATACGAAATTTAATAGACTCAAAAACTAACAGCAAACTCCCTGGCTGCAGGTTTGCTTGGAAAGATAAACTGTTTAAGAGGAAATGTTATCTTGTATAGAAAGAATAACCTGAGGCAAAATTCTTAGTTGGGGAGACGAAAGAAGAGCACCAAAACTATACGAAATTTAATAGAATAAAAAACTAACAGCAAACTCCATGGCTGCAGGTTTGCTTGGAAAGATAAACTGTACAAGAGGAAATGTTATCTTGTATAGAAAATTGAAATGCTGATAGTGACAGTATATTTATTAGCTTGACTGAAAGCTGCAGTGTATAAGAATTAACAGTGTTATAAGCATGCTTTGTTGGCTAATTGATGGATTTCAAAAAATTTATGTTTTAAACATGTCAGTAATGAAATATTAAGCTTATCTCTTAATGCTACGACTTGTTCAGAATATTTTATTTGTTATCTCATATCTGTGGATTGCAATCTTTTGTTTGGACTGAAATTTCACCTCCTTCAGCTCTTGTTCATTGCAGCTTCCAAAAAATTGGTTTTCATATGCATTTTCTGCGTGCAATTGGTACAGCTCTGTCCATGAGAGGCAGTATTGCTGCAGAAGCTGCAGCAGCATTGTTATTCCGCATCATTTCACAGCCTGGCTTGCTTTTTTCCTCCTCCTAGACATGCTCAAGGGGTTGATGTTCAGTGTGACATGTATGGTGCCTTTGGTCCTTCAAGAATCGGAGAGCAGGTAAGTTTGAGGGCACATATGTGTATATTCATTATTTGCTTCTTATTCTCTACTCTTCTTTCAATTTAGTTTTATAGCAGTCTTTCACTTATAGTGTAATTCTTGGTAGGAGCTTGTGTTTTGTTTTGATAGTGAGGATCCTGGTTGTTTAAAGGTAAATTTTCTGAAATGTTGTACTAACATTAATTCCTTTTTTTTCAACCGGGGACACTTATAATATGTATGTAGATGGAAGTATCAGCCCATCAATCTAATGTAGAAGCTACAGCCCAAGGTGTGGCATCGTAGAATGTGCATTCACGGGGCCTGATGTAGAATGGAGAATTTGTACTCTTTGGGAAGCTGCATATGGTCTACTGCCCCTCAGTTCATCAACTGTTGATTTGCCTGAAATGGTAGTAGCAACACCTTTGCAACCACCAGTTTTATCATGGAATCTGTTTCTCTTCCACTTCTTCGAGTTCTCGAATATCTACCTCGTGGATGTCCGTCAGAGGCTTCCTTGATGAAAATATTCACTGCTACTGTTGAGGCAATCCTGCAAAGAACTTTTTCCTGCAAAAGGGCCAAGGCAACAAACTGGAAGAGTACAAAATGCTCATGCTAGTGTTGGACTGACTTCCAAGAATCTTGCTGTGGCTGAGCTCCATGCAATGATTCATTCATTATTTACAGGAACTTGTCCTTCACTAGATCTTGCTTCTTGTTTACTCTTTGTGGTTCTGACTGTTTGCCTTAGTCATGATGCCGTCGCAGCAAGGTTGCAAAAGAACAACAATAGGGGTTATTTTCAGATTCTACTGTGAGTGATCAGCAAGCCATTGATGGAAAAGCAAAGAGTTAATGGGCTCAGGGCAAACAAAGAGAGAGGGGCAGTAGCAACTTTTGATTCATATGGTCTTGGAGCTGTTTGTGCTTTGGCATGTGAAGTTCAGTTGTTCTCTTTTACATCACCAATAGTAACCTGCCCACCGCCATCACTGTTACATCGAGTAGATGGACCAATGAATGCCCATGGATCTATTGGAAGGTTTCCAAATGGAATGTGGTCGGCAGTAAATCATACAAGAAGGTTATTAGGTATAGTAGAGGCCCTTCTGTCACTAAAGCCAGTCTCTTGGGATTAATCCAAGGTGCTACCAGCTCTAGTGAGATAGTTGCTGCAGCTATGGTAGCTGCTCATGGATCAAAGCTTCTTGGAAGGTCAAAGGCTTGCATGCATGCACTATCTGTGGTAATGAGATGCAACTGGGATCCTGACTTGTGTTCCAAAGCTTCGTTAGTTCTTGGTCTCATTGATGTTAATGGCAAATGCAGTTGCTGCCATTGCCGATAAGTCTGAACCAGCTGACTCACGTTTCCAATGTAGGGCAGAAAAAGATGATATTATGGATAGGGTTGCTTCTGTAGAAAGAACTCAGGCACAAATGAAAATTCTCCAAAGCCATGAAGAAACCATCATGTTATCCTCGGAAACTATCCCATGGGCCATGAAGAGGTCATCACCAACACCGAACATGAGCAAAGTCTTGTAGATGAGGTGATTGGGTTATTCTGGAATAAAACATTGCTAATATACCTGTGGATGCATCGGATGTAGCTACCCTTCTTACTATGGAGAGACATAAAGGGGTAAATGGTAATGTAGAGAATCTTATTACAGCAGTGCTTGAAAAGAAAACAAGATTTGTGTGTAGCTGCTGTACCCTTAGTCTGGCAAAGGCTGATTACAGCTCCTGAAATGCAAACGAGTGTTGAGAGTACATCAGCTAAACAAGGCTGGAGGCAAGGTAAGATGCAATATATTCCTACTTTGTTTTACAGCCTCTATTTACCTTGTACATGCTCATTTTTCCATGGGCAAGTTAGCATGGCCATATCTTGGTAGATCCTATTATGCACAGATAGATCAAAATACCAAATGTTGCATGCGTAGATGCAGATAGGGAGGCTTACTGAACTTTTTAAGCTGTCATATTTATCTTTATTATGACTCTGTTATCGGTTTGCTAATTGTTTTCATCATAATCAATGTTTTAAAAATCGGAACCTGGACTTGGAACTGGCCGAGGGTCAGAACCAGAACCAAACAGGAATCGGACCAGAACCGGAACCGGTTTAAAACAAGTGAACCCGGTTTGCTAAAAAATACATAAAATATTACTATTTTAATGAAAACAATAAATCTTAAAGATTCCCAACCATGATTACCAACAATTAGAAACAAAATATGCAAAGTTTGCTCATGTATATACCATGTAAGGGTAAATATAGCAAAACGGCACCGAGTTCACTACATATCCGGAACAAAATACATAAACAGTGAATCTCTAAATAGCCTATAGAGTCCAAAAAACAATATGCTACAAGCTACTACATGTTTGATATCAATCATCAAACTCAAACACCACTGCTAAGAATGGGATCCTCATCCTCATCAATGTCATCTTGTTCCTTTGGCTCAGACACATCGGACTCCTCAGGGACATTTATAGTAGTTGTAGTAGCACGGCTATTGTTTGCCATGTCTGGTGCTACTAGTGGTTCATCATCCAAAAGCCATCCACCGAAGTCATTGGGATCAAACTATGTCAGGTGACTCTCCTCTAATCCATTATGAGGTTGGATCAATATCATCCAAGACAATGGGATCTGTATTAGGTATCCTATTCAGTAATTGGTTGTGCTTTAGCCGGTGGTTGTATTGCACGAAGAAAAGATCATTCAACCGTTGTTCCAAACGGGGGTCTATATAACATCATTTAGGGTTAGGGTTAGAAAAAGGTAACTTAAAAGCTAAAATTGGAAAAAAAAAATGTTTAAGGCAAATCCTACCCCTCAACTAGTTCAGACTGGTCCAGTACGGAACCAGCCGGTTTGACTGGTTGAGTACGGAACCGGGCGGTTCAGTACTGAACCGGTACTGAATCGGCCGGTTCTGTACTGAACTAGTCATTCACATAGGGTTTTCTAGTGGTTTGCAATTTTTTTTTACCGAACCGGTCAAACTGGTCGAACCGAACCGGAATGGTTTTTAAAACACTGATCATAATCATAATATCGATCTAGTCTGTAATGTCAATCACAGAAACAAAATACATACAAATGCTGAAGAACTTTTGTAGATAGCATTTGTGATAAATACCCCATTTGAAATGACCAGCTTTTGAGGCTTGTACTGCCTCGTGCTACCTTTCACCACCATTCTCAGTTTACAAGTCATTATTTAAAATTGTAAACCTGAAAGCCAACAGTCTTTAGTTGTTAATATCTATTGAGAAGTAGATGGTGCGAGTAACTATTGTATAAATTTGAGCTACTTATGTAATATTCCCTTGAGCTGTTCATTCAGTGTATAGTTATACATTAAGCTGGATCCTTCTTTCTGATAGAACTCAAAAGGAATAACTTCATAAAATAGGTTTAATCAACAGAATTTTCTAATCAGGACAGTATGAAACATGTATTTTAATAATTAGCAGTGATAACAAATCTTAGAATATAAAGGCAGCACAAAATGTTACTGCCAAAAACCTTAACCAAAGAAATCGCTAAATGTATAGGAAGATACTAAAAAATAATGAAATAAACTGAAGAATTTCGTTCTTGGAATTTTGAAGTGGACAGATTGTTGAAATTGGCCATATTGACCTCTGTAGGGCATTTGGGAACACACATATTATAGATAAGCAGAAGTGAGTAAATGCAAAACAATTTTTAGATTTAAAAGTGTTTGTTAATTACACTAGTGATATTAGATAACCAGCTTTATTGGAAACCTGCCATAGCTCCAGCAAGACTCAGAAATACTAATCTATAAGTTATAACTGAAGATTCTCAATTCCTAAGAAAATATATGGAAGCGTCATTGCTACTGGTTAGTTTGTCCAGTAGAGTTCTTGTGATTTTTGTTTTTTTGAAGAAATGCATCTTATATTACTCATAAAGACCTTGTGATTTAGTTTAGTTTCTCTTTTCTTTTGCATGTTGAATAAGCTGGTTCTTTTTCAATTGTTAAAATAACTTAGCCCAATGAAGCCACGGACTTTGAAAACACGACACTATGCTTATAGATATTTCATCATATTGAGTTCTTTTTCATTTAGTTGAGTTTCATACATTGTTATATCACTTTTAGCTCTTCAGGTGCAACCATTTATAACCAATCTGCATTAAGGATTGTGTTGGTCCATCAGATATGTAGTAGTCATTTTTGTTTGTAAACTGCATGTAGAAAAATAAGTGCCCGATTGTTTGCCCCTGATTAAAGAGAACAATGCTAAAAATGTGTCGAGCATTTAGTTTGCTTATAATGGTTATCATACTTATAAAATAGTTCTTAGTCTTACTTTTAAGAAAATAAAGTATTAATGAACTATGATTTAAATGTGAAGGAATGACATGGACAATGAAGTACTATGAATTAAATTTACTAAACAAAGTTATAACAAACACTACACAATTCCAAACGAAAGGAAATAGGTTCTTGTTAATTAAGCATTTTTTATGTTTTCTGCCATGTAAGTGCATGATACATTATAAATAAATAAAACTAATCATACTATACTGATTAATACTCTTGTGGTCAATCATTTGGAGAAAGTTTATAGAAAGGAAAACAGCAACACTATCTCATAGAATTCAACCCCACTTATGAACATCATGCAAAGGTACAAAGTCATAAATCAAATGGAGGGATAGACATCCATGGCACATTAGGACTAGCTGACATGGGCTTAGGTGTGTGAGACAGGTAGATGGAAGACACTTAATGAAGAATGAAAAGAGAAGACATGCACAGTCTGCCTCATACCAGCAGTAGATTCAGAGAAACTTTTTGTCATGGAATGCCCAACTTACAATTACATTCAGGTCAGGTATATGTAGACCTGAAGAGTGGACTGGTATGCGGGAACTTTTTGAAGAGATGAGAAGATTTTTTTGGGTCGTATTTTTGATCCAAATAAATAAAAGAAACAAACTGCATAAAGAAGCAACTGTCCTCAATTTCAGCCCCTTTGGGTGGTTGATGCAGTTGTAACATTTGGGGTTCCATAGACTGTGAGGTCTCATGGAGGTTATGAAAATCATTTTCATTCATTCATTGGATTATTCAATACAACTTTGCTGACCATAATGAGTGACACAGCTCAGCCTTTCCAATAATCAGTACTATGTTGCCCGTGTTTTAGTATAAGCGAGTTAGTGTGCCAATGGGCTTGTGAAACTAGGAGTTAATTCAGGATGAGGACTGTTTATTCAATGGATGCTTTCCATCTCTAGTTCAAATATGGTCTATAGATTTGGAGCTTAAATCATCATAAACTCCCTCTCATGTCAATATGCGGGTTTTCTTATATTATAGCTTCTGCTTTGACGATGGTAGTTCCCAAATCAAAAAGTTAAAAAGGTTATGGTTGAGTCGAGAGGTCCACCAACTCATAAGAATCTAACAGCACATATTCCCCAAGCATGCCTGCAGAGAAGATAAATACTTATCCTACTAATTCAACCCAAGATTGGTTTTCCTTCAAGCTGCCTTATTCCAAGTGGAAGGTAACCAAGAGCACTCTACATGCATAGCTAATGAAGAATGTTGTGGGATCTAGGGTACAACAGATATAACAATACTGCCAACAAAATTGTTTGCATAACTGATGCAGGAGCATCTCTCCTAGGTGCAAATAACTGAGGTTTAGCTCGAAGGAAGTCAGTTACAAGGAGAGAGAGCGAGTATTCTGTGTTAGGCGGCGGAAACTAGATCTTGGTATGTAATCATTTTGTGTTGAATTAATGCAAAAAGGCTCAATTTTCCTGATATAAGACTGTGTTTTGTTTAGAATTTCCATTAATTCCCTTGCAAGGATTAAGAAGTTTGAGGTTTCCTTGTTTATATTGCGCGATGAAATAATGAAAGCACTGTTACAAGAGCATTAATGCTTAAGAGCAAAGGTGAACAGATACTCTGTTGTGAGTGTAAGACCATTTGTTCCCTGATACCCCTGTTTCAAAGCACTGTACAGTCGGATAAGGTATCGATCTTTGCAATTTCTAATTGGTTAAGCTTTACTGTTAAGATGATCACCTCATGCATGTTGAAACAGACCTTTTGGAGAAGTTTTAGACCTTTTAAAACAAATTTCATACACTTTATCAGAGATTGAAGTCTCTCGGGTTCACAGAAAATCTTCCTAGGGTTTGGTTTCAATTCACTATTTGAAGACCATAGGGATTGAATTAGATCTTGCAACTTTGAAAATATTGTCTTGACACCTTAAGCTAACAGCTTTTGGGAGTTTTTAAAGCATGAGTATTCATTGTATTGCTACTGTTCTTGACAGTCGGGGAGTAGGACTGTAAGTGATGAATAAGGGTATGGACCTAAAAGGAGTTAATCTTTTGAAGGGATAAGACTTCATTTCAAAGCTTTAAGATCACTAGCCAGCAACTAGGACAGGTAAGGAAAGTTCATAGTCAAGTTTTAAGAGTTGAAAGATTCTTAATATCCTCCATTTTCAAGATAGAAGGTCTGTAGTCCTGTAGGTGTGGGTTTTGAGGTCTAAGTGCTAAAATTGCATGATTGGTTGAAGGGCTACTTTAAGGAGTTAGGAGCTAAAAATTGGAAGTAATCATCCACACAAAGCCCTCATCAAGATTCAAGAGGAATGAAATCACTAAAAGTTGTCAATCAAGGAGAAATCATGTCAGTCTAGGAGCCAAGCTGTAGGTGTGATAAGGAGGGTTTGATCCAAACTTGAGACCTTAGCCTTTATTCTTTGAATTGAGCCCTGAAAATTTATACATAGCATCTTCAGAGTGTAAGGAAGGTGATTTTGAAGATTTTAGGGATTGAAGATGTTCCAAGTGATGATAGTTCATACCAGTAGGTCTGCAAACCTGTGAAAGGGCAGAGAGGCCTAATTAGGGACCTATAAGCTTAAGTTTTGGAGAATTTTTGCAAAGAAGAACACCTTGAAACTTTGTAGACAAGAAAAACAAGCTAATGGGTACTCTAGAATGTGTTCAGTTTGTCAAATGAGTTTATGAATAAAAAGTTATGATGGAAAAACAGTGGAAGCAGGGCTACTAGGCAAGGTAACATGCAAAGAGTTGTAGGTGAGATTTGAGGGAGTTTTCTTGAGAGTTGGAAAATAAAACGTGGTACTGAGCAAGAGGGGCCAAATGGGTGTCTAGATCAAGTCTCAGTTTGTCTTGGGGAGTTGTGAGTTGTTCCCAACGAGTTCTCACCTTCAACTTGCTCTTAAGAAGCCAAAAAGGACAGTTTGGGAAAAGATAAATGAAATTGGAATTCTTGGCTGGTTTGAATGAGTTTGTTAGTTGATATTGCATGTAGAAGAGCCCTAGAACAGGGTACACAGTTGGCACAAGCTAATTTGGGCTTTTGATCTATATTTTGCATGATTTTTGGATGGTTTCGTGACTAGAACAAGTAAGCTAACTTGCAAGTTTTGAGAAAATTTGAATTGTTTGGATCAATCTAACATTATGGATGAGTTGAGTTGATTGATGTTCTGCATCAATAACCATTGCAGGGAAAAGTATCCTAACATGTGTGCTACAGGAAAAAAAGTTATTCTAAGGGCTTGGTAGCTGCATAACATTAGGCTAACCTGTACTGGACCACATAATGGATCGCCATATGATTGTTTTACAAGCATCATGCAGAGATTTAAGATAATTAGTTTCAACTTTCAACCCCCCAATTGAATAAATAACATCAATATTGAAATGTACGTGTAATCACCAAGAGACCGAGTAGTGTAAAGTGAAATAAATGCATGCAGTGGAAAAATTCATACGTTATTGGAAATAAATACTTGACATTTGAAGTAACAAGTCCATCAAAGAGTTTCCAAGCAGATAAATATCAGTTGTGAACTGTGATCGTTGGTAGAAGATAAATAAGATGCTGTCAGTACATAAGAGTGTAGCCATAAGGGATATAAGCCAAACAATACGTGCTTCGTAGAGTGTGCATATGTGTGGACATTCTGCTGACAAGATTTAAGAAATTTATTTAAGCAGCGAAGTCTAGTTCAGGAAGCAAGGGACCAAAGACCTGAAGGCTTAAAAAGGAGTTATATAGGCATATGCTTGTTATTTATCTTAGCGGTGTAGGGTTTAAAAAATAATATTTTTGTTATTCTACATGATATTTTGAGGAGAATGTAATGTGCAAATGAGAATCAGAAATTTCCACTCAAAAGATTCTATTTGGTCCCAAAGAACATTCTAGGAGGCATCTGAGCTTCAATTAAAACATATGATTGTGAACTTTTCCCCTCTTAACCTTGTAATGCCCATCCTGGAATACTTTATTTGGTTCAGGAAGCAAGGGACCAAAGACCTGAAGGCTTAAGAAGTGCTATAAGGAGTTATATAGACATATGCTTGTTATTTATCTTAGCGGTGTAGGGTTTAAAAAATAATATTTTTGTTATTCTACATGATATTTTGAGGAGAATGCAATGTGCAAATGAGAATCAGAAATTTCCACTCAAAAAATTCTATTTGGTCCCAAAGAACATTCGAGGAGGCATCTGAGCTTCAATTAAAACATATGATTGTGAATTTTTCCCGTCTTAACCTTGTAATGCCCATCCTGGAATATTTTATTTGGTTCAGGAAGCAAGGGACCAAAGACTTGAAGGCTTAAAAAGTGCTATAAGGAGGTTATATAGACATATGCTTGTTATTTATCTTAGCAGTGTAGGGTTTAAAAAATAATATTTTTGTTATTCTACATGATATTTTGAGGAGAATGTAATGTGCAAATGAGAATCAGAAATTTTCACTCAAAAATTTCTATTTGGTCCCAAAGAACATTCGAGGAGGCATCCGAGCTTCAATTAAAACATTTAATTGTGAATTTTTCCCCTCTTAACCTTGTAATGCCCATCCTGGAATACTTTATTTGGTTCCTCTGTAACAGATATATGGCATTGATTTGTAATTATCAAAATCTTACAAAATGCAGTAGAAATCTTTCTATCCAGAAAATTCAAATACCTTGGGGGTAAATTTCCATTTCATCTGCGTGCCTCCATTGTGATCATTTTGAATTGGCATGCCCCGTATCAAATTCTCAGAAACTTTCCCTTTCAACTCTGTGCTTCTACTGGGTCCATTGGGCTGTGATCTAGCTATAAGTTGGAGCACTTATAACCTCTCTGGCCCATAAATGTTTTTTTACAATTGCAGTTAAGTACCCTTTCCAGACCATAAAAAAAGAGGTTTCACTTCAAAAATCAGAAAATAAGCATATTAATTTTTTTTCCTTAAATCAACTACCTCATCCGTTATGCAATCAGGCCACCTACAACCCATAGATGATGCCACATCTTTGCCTTGTCCCTGATTCCTAGAACCCATTAGATTGATTCTTTTTTCCTCCAGAATAAGTGTTATTGAACACTCGGTTACCAATATTCTTGAGCATATCAGCTTCTTTTAGTGATTTGTTTGCTTGCTAAATGTGCTCTTAGAGTCAAACATGGTGACTAAGATAACAACTAACCAAATTTCTCTGCAAATATATTAGGTAGTGGAGGCCCTTTGCAAGATTGTATTGGCATCTCCTGTGAAAGCAGCGACTGCTATTGTTCTACAGGTATGCAAAATAACCTATTGTCTTTGTATGCATGTGCTGTATCATTGTGAGAGTGTTGACATGACTTTAGTTTCTCTTTTAATTGATTAAAAAATTAGCTTACTCGAAAATGATTGTGTTATGTTAAAAAGCTGAATGGCAGTTGTCTTCTTTTACTGCATCTTTGGGTTTACATTATTAATTAATGTTATCTGCGAATAGATTGCATTCTTTTTAAATACCTCTTCAAAAACGCAATTGAAAGGGAGTGGCCTCGTGCTTTAATTGCAGTATTTGCTATGGAATTTTCTGTAGTTTTTAAATTTATTTTTTAATTGAAAAACACTATTTTGAAAGTGGAGAATTGTGATGTTTTTTGGGTGTGGAACAGGCAGAGAGGGATTTATGTCCTTGGATTGGTAGAGCTGACACCCAAGGTCAACAGATTTGGAGATTAAATCAGCGCATTGTAAGTCTTCTTGCTGAACTTTTTAGGCATCATAATGCTCCAGAAGCTTTGATGGTCCTGGCCAATGCATCAGATCTTCTCTTGCGTGCAACAGATGGAATGCTTGTTGATGGAGAAGCATATATAATACCACAATTAGAGGTATACCATATGTTCATTTATTTAATTAAGAGTACATGTCCCAGATAACAAGATCAAAGTATATTCTTACATAGATTAAATAATCTCCATCCATCTTACGAGCCAAAAGTAGCGAGGTTGCATTTTCTGAGTTCTCTATCGTAGCTGTGGGCGTAAGCCTAAGTATGATGCACAACCACAATTATTTAGATGTGTTGCTTTCTCGTCAAGGTTTCATTCAATTCTAAAATTGGAACGAAACATGGACAGCTATTGGAAGCAACAGCAGGGGTGGCACAACATTCATTAGCTTGGGGTCCTTCTGGAAAAACCATGGCACAAGGGCTTTGGAACCTATTGAAGGTAAATATCTAATTAATATATTGGTTTTTTCAAGGGCATGTCACTTTTATTTTGTGTTTTCTATTGGAAAAATTGAATTATTTACAGTTACAAAACTTTATATACGTGCAGTATCGTCTACCTGCTACTGTTCAATGCCTATCACATTCCAGTGCTCATGTTCGTGCAGTTAGTACATCACTTCTGCGAGATATTTTACACAAATCTCATTTCAGGTATTCCAAAGATTTTTCAGAAAAGAGCTGTCATTCTGAAAATGTGTTCTATGGAGAGAACTTGGTTATTAAAGATTGGCGTAGAGATGTGGAGCAATGCCTTGCTTGGGAAGCTTACAATCTGAGAGCAAGAGGAAGGTCTGTTGCTATTCTTGTGTCAGCAGCTAATACACTAGGCTGCTCTGTAAACAATATCTCATATTTAGCCTGTTGAATAACACACTGGGACATAAACCCTGTTGTTCTTGTATTTATCAGAAATGCTCAATGCGTTTCTGAATTAATGAGCATAGGAAATCTATTTTGTTAAAGGATGCAGAAGTTTAGTGCTCCTGAAGAGAAGTAATGTTATTAGTAACATGGCTAAAAGATTCAAAATATTATGAGGAGCAATACTGGCCATTTCCACAATGGGTGACGCTTAGTATGCTGTATAAAATGTATTTTTGGATAGGCAATTACTAACTATTAAAAGAGTTCGTTCTTGATGTGTCCTCCCCACTTTGAGATGGTCATTCAGGAACGTATACTTTTATTTATTCTAATTAGATGCTTCATATATATACAAGATTTATTTACATCCGTCCCCACATTGGGTTTGAACCCTGGTCTCTACGTTAATTCAAGCCCGATCACCACACTGCTTGCTGATAAACCACACACCCGTGGCCTAGGAATGTATACTTTTATGAAGGTGTCGATCACCTGATGAATTTATCTCATCAGTTTCTTGAATGAACAACATGTATGGATATCATGTATTTTTAGTCATTTGTAGTTTTATTTTCCACCCCTCAAGATGGACATTCATTTCTGTATAATTTTGTACAGTTTGTCTAGTAACAAAAGCATAGTTGCTGGACTCGGAATTCACATTCAGGCTTAAGTAACAAGGAAATGCTCACATTTGGAGTTTTGGAAATGTGACGAGAAATATCAGAAGTTAAGGAAGCAGCAGTCCAATATTATCAGCTTCTTGTCAAATCTGCAGATCAGACCTTCAAAATCTTTACAAGGTATTGCTTTCATTTACTACAAGAAATAATTGTTTTGCATGTCAAAGAGAAACCCTTAATTTCAATTCGGTTTTCCACCTAAATAAAAGGTTTTTCCACAAACAAGTTTGGGGAGTCAATGGGAAACTATGGAATTATTGTATTATCTAATAGGGATTCAGGAAAACATCATATATCTCATATTATTTTGGGGAAATTGCTGATTCGAACTTTTATTTTCTGCATATTTCAGTCAGTGCTTGTCATTTTTATTGATTACTATATCAGGATCCCCATTTGCTACAAACCGGAAGTTTATTCTAGTTGATATTACCGAGGAGTTTCATTTTATGGCAAAAGCCTGCAAAAGAGATCATCAAGTTGAGAATGGCCATGGCTTTCAAGAATGACAGGAAGTATACTTTTAAGGTGGCTCTTGCCATGCTGTTACAAATAGAACTGACATGTTTCTTAGGGTAAAGTTTGGTAAGATTCCGCTTTTCTGTTACTAGGTTTTCATCCCTGAGAACCTAAAATCTAATATATAATTTTGCTGATATTGAATAAATACCACAAAGCTCTATAAGTTTGTTTATTGGTTATCGGATTACCTTTTTTTTTTGATGAAATAGACTATATTACTTAATAAAAATATTACAGCGATCCACAAAAAATATGGGTGGTAAAGGGCACGCCCTATGTTCAAACTAGCCGAGGCTAGGAGACAAAAGTATCAAAAGACAACAATGCCACAAAACAAAAGGAAAATAAACTAAGTTGCCGCAACAAATATAGCAGCAGGGGGCGGTGGTGGAGGCCCTTTATCCTCCAGGTTACCACCTGGAAGATCATTTCTGTCCGGAAGGGGCGGCCAGTCGATGCCAACTTCTTCTTCTTCTTCTTTGTTGTCCTGCAGATTAGGTGATATGGCAAGAGCTAACTAGGGGACTTTGCCAAAATCCTATCCATCCCATTGCGCAGTAGGCGGGGAGTAGTGGCGGGAGCCCCAGCCACTGTGATGCGCGGGCCGTTGTGGGGACCCCTAACCACCCCGATTACTAGGGCTCCGCCGATGATTGGGTTGCCGCCTGGGAGAGCGATGACGGTGGGTACGTTCATTCGACCAGCCATGTCCACGGCGACCTCTCGAACAAACACTCCCAGAAGGGGAGGTGGGGGGCTCCCGTGCCACAGTGCAAGGAGCGTTGGCCCAGTGATCTAGGAGGGTTTGGAGGAGCTGTACTTCTAGCTCAACCTTGCGGGCCTGTGTAATGTCTCCAATTCTGAGCAGTTGGCCTAACGACCCTATTTTGGTCTTAGCCCTGGTCATTCCCAAGGGACTAACGACTTTGGAGGTTATTGGGGATGGTTGTCTGATTTCCTACTATGTTTTTGTTATATTTTGGGCGTTGGGAGGGTCTAATGGGCCCTTTGTGTTCTATTTTGTCGTTGGGATCACTTAAGTGGACACTTTTGGCATTTAATGTTATGTTTCTTCTTTGGGGCCACTTAAAGTCCCTTTTTGGCGACTTGAGGGGATATGTATTGCTTTAAATGTTATATTTCTTCATTAGGGCTCATAAAAAGCTATATAAGGAGATGGAGGGTGTAGTGGGAGATCACTCATGCATACACTTATATTTCTTTCATGTGCAACTGTTGTTTGCAACTTTTTAGTTTGTGGAGTAGGATCCCACGAGAACCCTAGTTTCGGTGGTGAGAGATCCATCTCTAGCTAGCAGGGCATTCTTCGGTAGTGAGAGATCTACCGTAGCTTGTCATTTGAAGCTAATTTCAGGGTTGTTTTACAGAGGTATTTTCATGGTTTTCAGAGATAGGGTTTTGAAGGTTTTGGTGAGTTTCGGTGGAGATTTTCAGCTGGTTTTCGGATCAGACCTACGGCAGCAATAAAAGAAGGGTTTGGTATCATCTACAGAACTTTTCACAAGGGTTTTGGTCATCTACCAAGGAGGGCGACTTGTTTGGGAGATTGCAGCCCTAATTTTTAGGGTTTCCAGTTGGCCGTTTTCAGATCTGAAGGTTGGAAAGTCATCTACTATATTTATATATGTTATTTCCCAAGTTTCATATTTTTTACACTTGTAATCGGAAAGATATGAATTTTAGAAGTTCGGAGTTGAATTGATGCCCTAAATGTGTTGGGCAACCTACTTTTTAGGGCAAAATTAGGGTTTCGTGTTTGCTATGCGAAAACTAATTTTGAAATATTATTCTTCATATTTTTGTGGCCCAAGATCCAAAATTTCAGCTCATTTGGACTTATTTAGCAAAAGATATTAATTTTAGAAGTTTTCGGCTATTTTAGGCACGCTGTAAATTTCTGGCAGCGTTATATTGACTGAAAAATTCCAAAAATATTTCCCTTGTGTTCTTTATATTATTATCTAATTCTCTTTAAAATTTCAAGTGATTTGAGCGGATATTTTGGGAGTTATTCATATTTTACTGTTCGTTGCCTTAACTGTAATTTTCTGCGTAAAATAAAATAAAAATCAGATTTAGTATTTGCTGCAAATTTCTGTATTTTGTCAATTTTTTGTAAGATCCTAACAAGGGATATTTCAGCCTGATCCTAGATCTGTAAGAACACATTCGAGATAAGCATGGCCTTATCATTATGCGAAAGAAAGCAAGAAATTGCAGAATTAGCAAAAACAATAGAATTGCGTTCTTTCCATATAAAAAAAAGGAGCTCCACTCTGAAAGTATGCCACACTTGCGCAAAGGCATGGGGAATGGAAATATAATCCCCAAGCAACACATGTTGCCAAAGAAATGGAGTTGGGCGAAACGGTCGAAAGAAATCGTGGATCCAGACCCAAATAGTCTGAGCTTTTGGGCAGTACCAGAACATATGCGTAAGCATCTCAATATGCCCACAAAAAGGGCAAAGCTGAGGAGCAATCCCGTAATGAACTAATTTGTGCCCAACAGGGAGGCCTTGAAAGAGTAGGCACCAAGCAAAACAGGCTAGCTTGGGCTGAAAGATGGCCTTCCAAACTGTGTGAAATCTAGCTTCCCAAGAGGACCACCTAGAGTTGATGGACCGCCTGGAATTTAGCAAAGCCACCATTGGCAACCTGGGGGTGAGAAGAGCATACCCTTTGCTTGGGGACTAATTTAAGAACGGGGTATTTGGAAACCATTTCCAATCCTTCCACCAAGGCCTGAGAGAGACAATACCCACTTTGTGAAACATCTCAGCAAGAATGGAATCAAGAATTTCCTAATAAGACTCTTTGTCAGCTGAAACAAGCCAAAATTTGACTTTAGCTTGAGGCCAAGTGAGCAACATTCTGGACTACCTGCAAAAGATGTCATTAAGAGTGCGCAAGCCTCGACGATATAACTTAAGGGTATGAACCTAGGGCACTTGGGAAAGCGACACATCATGAAAATTGATGAGCGGAGACCACCAGATGATGTGGTCATTAATGGAAAGCCCAATACGGAAGCTATCCCCTTCCTAGATTAAAAAGGGTTTGAGCGACTCCCAGGGTTTTCATATGCTTTCGACAACAAAGGTACCCACAATCTTGACCGGGGCTTTGAGAATGAGCAGACTATGAAAATCCAGCCCTTGCCAAGTTTTGCGCCCTTGAGGGGAGCCTTGGCAAATACAATTACGAATCAGGACTTTCCAAGCTTCGTTACCAGTGTAGGCTCGAATGACCCACTTGGCGGCCAATGCAGTCCCCTGGCGGCTAATGTCGGTCAGCCCAAGCCCACCAGAATCCCTAGGGAGGCACCAATACTCCCAGGCAACTCTGTGGAAACCTTTGCCAAGCTTTGAGTTAGCCCAAAGGAAATCTATGAGAATTTTTTCTAGCTTCTTGTAGGAGGCTTTGGCCGGCACCCAACACGAAGAATAGTAAACATGCGTGGCAGTCAAAATCTTGGAGCAAATTTGAAACTTACCTGCCAGCAAAAGGGGTTTAGTAATCCAGTACTCCAACTTGCGGGCAAACCTGTCAATAACATACTGCCAAAGTTGACTGGGGGTAGCATCAAAAGCAAAGAGGATACCTAGGAATTTAAAAATTTCTCCATGCTGGATATACTTCTAGTCAAAACGATTAAGCCAACCAGGCTTGGGGAGAAAAGATTGCCTGAAGCACTGGGTCTTACGCCATTGGATACTGGAACCTGAAGCTAAACAATACGTGTCCAAACATTGCATGGCATTGTTAATATTAGTTTCTTCCTCTAGGAGCGTGAGGAAGGAGTCATCTGCAAAATGCCCATTGATAAGCTGCAGGGGAGTCGGGGAAGGGAGCTGAACTCCATGCACAAGCCCTTGGTCCCGAGCATGGGCAAGGAGAAACCCAAAACCTTCAGTGGTAAGCACACATAGATCGGATGCTAAAGGACAACCTTGCCTAATAGAGCGGAAAAGCCCAAACTACTCAGAAGTATGACCATTTACAGATAGAGAGGCAGAGGCATCAACAAAAAGCATTTTGACAGAGGTGATGAAGACTGAACCGAAGCCCAACACTTCAAGCATCACCAAAATGAAATGCCATTCAATCCTGTTGTAAGCTTTTTCAAAGTCAAATTTGACAAACATGGCATATTGCTTAGAGGTTCTAGCCCACTCCATGCCTTCCCAAACAACCAAAATATTATCCAGAATGTACCTGCTCAGTATGAAACTAGTCTGCTTAGGACTGCCGATAACTGACAAGATGGGCCGAAGCCGAAGAGCTAAAGCCTTAGCTACGATCTTATATGAGACATTGAGCAAGGTAATCGGCCGCCAATTGCATATGAGTTCTGAGTCTCCCGCTTTAGGGATGAACTTTATGTGACCCTGATTAATAAGGGCGTCGAGGGACCCTGAGTGGAGAGCTTCGAGATATACTTGAAACAGATCCCGACCCACCATGTCCCAAAGGGTGTTGTAGAACTCGCAAGGAAAGCCATCCATGCCAGGGGCTTTGTCATTGGCCATGAGGGAGATAGCGTCATATAAATCCTCTAAGGTAAGCAATCTGTCACAGACAACCCGGTGTGCATTCGAGAGTTTGCATGGAACAACTGAGAGGCATTTAGCAAGCGTGGCTTGTTGCTTAGGAGACTCCTCCTGGGCTTTGAAAACTTGAACATAGTGCCTAACAAAGGCTTGGACCATCTGAGGAGTGTCTGTAATCCGAACACCAACATCAACAATAGCAAAAAATTGCTGGTTTATGTGCTTGGCTTTGAGCCGCTGGTAAAACTCTTTGGTGTTACGGTCTCCAATTTTAAGCTAGTGCAACCGAGCTTTGATATGAGCACCCCGCACTGTGTAATCATCAACAATGCGGATTTGCTGCCGCAATTTAGCAACTTGGAGTTGCAGAACCACATTGAAAGGACCCTGGGCGAGCACCACCATGGAGCGGCTCAACTCGGCGGAGGTGGAGTAAGCTCGCCGCCGAAATTTAGCGCGCTGGACATCGTACATCCGGAGGAATTTAGTTAGCCGAATTACATCGTCCTTCCACCAGCTTATCCATCCAACCTTACCAAGAGGGCGAGGTGTGAGGTTCCAAATTTGGCGAATGTGTGCCAACGTGGGGTCATGATGCAATA
Source organism: Taxus chinensis (assembly GCA_019776745.2). Lineage (NCBI taxonomy): Eukaryota > Viridiplantae > Streptophyta > Pinopsida > Cupressales > Taxaceae > Taxus > Taxus chinensis. The sequence continues at coordinate 879,078,393 of CM034146.1, forward strand.
AAGCAGTAGTTAAATAAAACTGCGTTTTTTAATCTGTGGCAGTTGAAAAGTCCATTCAATACGAAACTGGATCGGAATGTGGTCGGAAAGGACAATGGCCGACAAAGCTTCCATCGAAAGAGAATAACAATTGGCAAATGTAAAGAAAGGCTGTAAAGAGATCATTGCACGATCCAGCCTTTTAAAAACCCAATCTTGGCCATTTCTGAGATTAGACCAAGTGTACCATGGCAGCGTATTGGTGTGACATGAAAAATTGGGGTTATAAAACCCAAATTTATTGCGCATGTAGAACCAAGCCTCCCTTTCGCTAGTTGGCCACCTCATGGGTAAAAGACCCAATTTATCATTGGGCTGCTCCACCATATTAAAATCCCCATTAATCAACCGGTGCACAATTGGAAGGTCGTTAGCCACCCATTGCCAAAGCGTCGTCCTTTCTGACGTGTCATTAGGTGCATAAACATTGATAATCCCAAAGGAGAGATTTTCAATATTGAATAGCACCCAGAGAATACGGTTGTACGTAATGTGGCCGCCATTTCGGCGAAATAAATGTGATCATTCCACCTCTGCCAGCAACATGGTTGCTAGAGATAGCTAAACTGTTAGGCCAAATAGTCCTGGCGACAGAATCAAGTAAAAAGCCTGAAACTTTGATTTCCTGTAAACGCAGAATATCCATATCCGGGAAGCTTTTCCTAAAATCTCGCACAATGTATTTGCGAGTGGAGTCTGTGAGACCCCGCACATTCCGTGAGTAGCAATTCATGAGGAAACATTATCAAGATGCATCTATGAGTGTAGCTCACTCAAACCGTCAAGGGCTCCAAAACTGTTATGCAAAAACCGTTGCTAGTTAACTGAAAAAAAATCAGACAGCTGAGCATCCTGCCGACTGGTAGGGCTATACTCTCCTTCCTCGTGCTCGCGAGGAGGGCTGCGAGAACGCCAAACTACCTGCTTTCATGGAGAAACCACTTTGTTAGGTACAAGTAATGGTTGAAGTCGACCCTCATGTTGCAAAATAGTAGGCTGAGAGTTTGAGGCCAAAGGTGCCAATTTACCAAACTCCCAACGAATACCTTCGTGTGGGCTAGAGGCAACTTGGTATCCGAAGGGTGCTTTGCAGCTGAGTTGGAAACATTTGGAGGCACCTTTCCAGCTTGAGCAACCGAACCATGTTGCGAAGGCCCGATATAAGCGGCCTTGCTCTTGTTGGTTTTACGGCCACCCACAATTTGTCAGCCCTCCTCCTCAGGTTGAGGGCGGGGATCACCCATGGGCTTTGAAGTGGTGCGGCGAGCGACCAACAAGGGACAATCCCTAATTTTATGCTCAGAAAATTGACAGCGAAAACAAGTATTCGGAAGATTGATGTATACCACCTTCTGAGCAAAAGATACATCACCAACTTGAATGGCAATCGATTCTTTTAGGTCCTTCGAAAGGTCCAGCTCAATGCAAACCCTTTTTTGTGGATGAGCTGCAAAGAACCTAGAAGGCTCTGTGTAAATAACATGGCTGAGAGTTGCAGCAATATGTTCTAAGAAATGCCAGCGCGACATAGGAAGCCCTGAGAATTCAACCCAAACAGGGACTTTAAGGGCCGTCTGGTTAGAGACAACAAAGTCTTTGGTCCAGGGTGACAAAACTAACATGGAGCTTCTCACAAACCAGGTTTGCTGCTTATTCAGAATAAGGGAAGCATGGCTAGGGTCAGCAAATCGAAGGCAAAAAAACCACGGGTTAAGTTTTGGATGGAACCTAGCTTAATACCATGCGCCATCCAAGCAGATTGGACCCAAGATTTAAGCATACTTTCAGAGGGCGTTCTTCCCACAAAATATCCTATTAAACAGAATTGTTCTACCCATTTACAGGTGGAATCAAATTCTGAAAGCGGAAAAACAATATCAGGGGGAGAATCGTTACCTTGTGGAATACTTTCAGCACTAACTTGCGAGGGCGCTTCCCCAGAGCCATTGTTCGCAATCTCGCCGCTCTCCGTCGTAGTTAAAACCACTGGACAAGAGTTGTGCGAAGTCATATTTAAAGCCCGCCAAGTGGCGAGGCTCTAGAAAAGAGGCCGAATAAATGCGTTAATGGCAATAGATCTCTCATTGCAGATGAACTTGTTGTTCTCGGCATGCAAAACCCTAGTTTCGCAGCCAGAGCCCTTCTCTTTTATTTTTCATAACACTCGGGGTTAACTATTATTTTTTAGAGGTGTCCATAGAACAACAAAAAGGTGGTTTGTTTCATTTTATTGGGTATGGTACTGTGTTTGGTGAAGGCTGCTTTGTAATTTTATATTTGTGCAAATAAATGATTGCTTGGAGTTGGGGGATTTTTGAAGGTCACTTCTGTTCAGTTTCAAGGTTTAAAGCAATGCTTAGGAGTCAGGACCATATAACATAAGATGATGAAGCAGACATGGAAAATTGAAGTGATGTTTATAACATTGGATGCACAATAGTTGTTTCTAGACACACCTTCTGTGCCCTTACAGTTAAGATGTTATGGCTAATCAAATTGGGAAATTTATGTGCTGCTCCGATGATTAACGCAGCATACCAGGGAAAAAGGTAGATTGCTAGAACTAACTTGGAAGATGCAGTTTTTCAATTAATTCCTCCCAAAAACCTCAGAACAAGTTCAACATTGCTGACCCCAAAAAAAGAAGCTATAAAAATCTAGTCATTTTGTACCCACAAAGACATTTGCAAGACTTTCATGCATACTATTCTTATAGCCTGTTATTTAACTTCCATCTCCAAGGAATCTAGCTATTCATTCAATTGTGGACGGGAGTTGCGTAAACGAACATAAATATTGTGCTGTGAGTTCTTCAAATGCACAAAAGTGCTGAAATCACAGGGAAAAATGTGAAAAATGTTGCTAATCCCCAAATTTATAATAAACTGTTTGAAGTGTGAATTTCACTTTTATTCTAAAAAAGAACTTACCTTGAATAAGTAGTAGGTTGCACATAATTGGCAAGTTTCAGTTTGTATGAGGGTGAGAAACCCAAAGGTGTGGATTTCATTCACTGTTCCCTCCTTTACTAACAAATGCTTATAGCATTTGTGCACTAAGTGCGCCCCCTCAACTTGTGATTATTACCAAAAACATAGACGAGGAAAAATGTTATTAAGGTAATGAGTACTTACAGAGGCCATCTTGAAATGAATTAAAGACCAGAGATATCCCACAACAATTAATAATCTAAATAAATTGTTGGCTGAAGCTCATAGTAGTACATGATTGGGTTATAATTGGGTTAATCCCACATTGGTAAAAATTGTGAGACCTAGGTGAATCATAGGGCAACTACATGCTCCAAAAAAATTGCAAGGAATGAATAATGCTAGAGGGCGAGAAGGCCAAAGCCCAAAAATTAGATGAGGAAAAATGTCATCAAGGTAATGACTACTCTTGGATGCCATATTAAGATGACTCAAACATATATCACTAAAATACCATAAAAAATAATTATTTCATTAAATAGCTCAAGGAAGCCTTCAATTACTTCAATCAAATATATTGTGTGCTATTTCTATTTACATAGAACCGAAGTCACACCATTTAACCATGTCAAGATTATCAAATACACATACTTGTTGGAATAGGATATTTGGAATGCAACATTTTTGTCATGTCCTTTTAACCATACAACCAAACATAAATGTAACTCTTTTTTAATTGCAACAAAAAACCAGTTTCTTAAAAGTTACGTATGTAAAGAAACATAACACAACCATCCATGCATGGATCATGCACATTAGTAACTAGGACTTGTGTAGAAAAATGGAAGGAGCACCTCATCTAATACAACCATTCAAGAATTTCGCACTTGCCCGCAAGTTAATTTATATGTTGCCAACACACATTGTACTATATTCTTTTCAACATTTTAATGATTATCACCACAATATAGGGCACATGTGTGCTTGGCCCATAACCTAATTTGCAAGAGTCTTGACAAAGTGACTTACTAACAGTCATGCCGTAAGCAATTGACTAGACACCAAAGAACTTCACAACTTTATTTAATATATCATGACAAGAATGAATTATCTAGGAATGCAAGCCCATCAACAAACACACCTAGACACTCATGCCTCTACCAAATCAATAGTAGTTAGAGAGTTCACCATACACACACAAATAACCAACAATTTATATTAACATGCACTGTAATGTCCCCTTTCCTACGCCTAAGGCCTAAGGGCCAATTTGAGTCCAAGCCTTGGTCATACCCAAGGGGCTATGGACGCTGAGAACTATTGGGTATGAATATCTAGTCCATTTTGTTATAATTTTTCGTTGACATGAGCGTAAAGTGTTTTGGAGGAACTAGATATTATGTTTTGTCGTTAGGAAGGGGCCACATGACACTTAATGTTTTAATTTTGCATTGGGGGTCACTTATGGACCATGACGACTTAAAAGGGGAAAAATAACTTAAGTTACTTTTATTTTATTGGTCTTTCCTAAGGAAAAATGCAACATGAGCTATTTTGGGGCTCTTTGGCCTTGGGGAAAAATATATAAGGAGTTGTGAGGAAACAGTGAAAGTCATTCTTGCATACATAATTATTTTCCTTCATGTGCAACTGCTGCTTGCAAATTTACAGCTTGTGGAGTGAAATCCCACAGTAGCTTCGATGGTGAGAGATCCATTCCCAGCTAGCAGAGCATTCTTCGGTAGTGAGAGATCTACCCTAGCTTGTCATTTTGGAGTTGAAATCAGGGCTATTTTTCAGAGGGTTTCAGAGGAGGGTTTCGAGAGATTTTTGTGTTTTTAGAGTAAAAGATTCAGGGTTTTTCAGGGTAGATTTACGGCAACCATCTGGGTAGGGTTTAACATCAATTTGAGGGCATTATCAATACATTTGAACCACTTCCCAAGCTGGGTGACTTGTTTTGAAAATTGCAACCATTATTTGGAGGGTTTCCATTGGTACAAATTTAGATATGAAGGTTGGAATATCATTCTCTATATTTATAAATATTATTTCCAAAGTTTCATAATTTTTGCACTTGTATTCGGAGAGAAATGAATTTTTGAAGTTTTCCAACTGCCTAGGGCACGTTGTAATTTTCTGGCAGCAATTTATTATCTGAAAAATTCTAAAAATAATTTTCTAATACTTGTTATTGCATTAACAAACTCACTATAAATTTTCAAGTGATTCGGGCAAGTATTTTGTGAGTTATAACTTTATTTCTGTTCCCTACCCTAGTTTTAATTTATGCAAAAATCAGATTTTTGTTTGACTGCAAATTGTCCGTATTTTGCATATTTTTTAAGGGGTATTCCATTAGGGATATTTCAACGGTATTAGAGTAGTTGTTTCTCTAGCCTGTTGGGTTAAAAGATGGGAGACAGAGACAATGAGAACATGGGTGTGGATCTGATGAAACGATTGTTCACCAACACGGTAAAATAACAGGAAACTACCAATCTCTATTTGAGCCAGCTACTGAAAGATTAGCACATGACATGATTGATAGTCATACGAAGAGAGGAGAAACTAACAATACGGGAAAACAAGGTCAAAGAAGTGTTAGGAATTAATAATATCTAATGCGGAATAATTCCTCAGAATCGCAATAATAAGAAATATGAATAGAATTACAGAAATGAAAAATGCACAACACGAAGACAATATTTAATGTGGTTCACCCAATGTGGGCTACATCCACCAAGAATACTTGCTTAGATTTTATTACAAGCCAACAGTCTTCACAATTACAATAATCAGATCTCGTTTGGCGTTGTGCTCAACAAACCCTCCCAAATTCGCACTTGAATTCACACACACTATTCACCTTCACAAAACACACTCATATAAATCCTATTGTATGTCCATCTATTTATAAGTACATCAATAGGTAGCCGAAGAAGCGGTTTTACAAAACAATGGGTACCGAAAAACCATGGGCCCAAAAACAGCCCATAACGGTTACCCATTACCCATGGGTTAATAAACCACCCATGAAAATTTGCTTCGGGGGCTTCACCCCCCCAAACCCCCCTGACCCACTCATCGGCGAGTGGGACCCGCCTTAAAAATATCCAAGTGTAACACATGGAAGGTGTACCAAACTCTAACATGAAAACATGCTCCATAAACATAACAATCTCCCACTTGGAGATTGATTTCCACTGAGCAAGCTTCTCAACCCTTCACTATCATCCGTGAAGGCCAACCAAAGCCGAACATAGCTTTAGTTTATCCCTTGTGACCACCTTGGTCATCATGTCTACATGATTCTGATTGGTATAAATCTTCTCCAACTTCAACTTATCTTCTTCTAAAGCTGTCATGATGAAGTGATATCTCAACTGTATATGCTTCGTCCTGGAGTGGAAATCAGAGTTCTTAGCTAGGTGTATAACACTCTGACTATCACTATGTAGCTTACATTCCTCGTGCTTATGCCCCAACTCCTCAAGCAATTGTTGTAACCAAATCATCTCTTTGCTTGCCTTTATGGCAGTAACATACTCAGCCTCCGTGGTTGACAAAGCCACGAGTTTCTATAGTCGTGAAATCCAGCTCATTGCTATCCCACCTACAATGTAAATATAACCTGTCGTGCTCCTCTTGTTGTTTACATCTCCAACCATGTCTGAATCTACATAACCACGTAAAGTGGTGTCTGATCCAATGTAGCACAAAACTGTCCCCATGGCCCCTCTCAAATACCAAGGATCCACTTTATTGCTTGCCAATGCTCTTTACCTGGATCACTCATAAATATACTCACAGCTCCCACTGCATGGGCAATATCAGGCCTAGTGCGCACCATAGCATACATCAAACTGCCAACCACTGATGAGTAAGGTACCTTGGACATCTGGTTTCTTTCCTGCTATGTCTTGGGACACTGTTCCTTTGATAACTTAAAAATTACCTGCCAAAGGAGTCCCAATTGGTTTAGCATCCTGCATGTTAAACCTATCCAATACCTTCTTAATATACTCTTCCCGAGATAAAGTCAACTTCTGTTCCTTCCTAACCCGAGTTATCCTCATACCAAGGATTTGTCTGGGTACCCCTAAATCCTTCATATCAAAGTATTCACTTAGCTATTTTTTGAGTACTTTTATTTTCTGCATGTTTTTACCTGCAACCAACATGTCATCAACATACAAACACAAGATAATATAACTTCCATCCTCAAATTTCTTTGTATACACGCAATTGTCAGAATGACATCTAATATAACATTACTCCATCATGAAGCTATCAAACTTCTTATACTATTGATGTGGAGCTTGTTTCAAGCCATACAAGCTCTTCTTCAGTTTTCACACCATCTCCTCTTTACCTTTGACTTCATATCCTTCTGGCTGCTGCATATATAGCTCCTCCTCCAAATCACCATAGAGAAATGCAGTCTTTACATCTAACTGTTCTAAGTGCAAGTCTTCTGTTGCTACTATTCTAAGAACAGTTCTGATAGAAGTCATTTTTACTACAGGAGAAAAAATTTCATCAAAATTTATACCTTGTTTCTATGTAAACCCCTTGACCACTAATCAGGCCTTATATATTTTCTTTCCTCATTCTTCATCTTTAACTCTGTACACCCACTTGTTCTGCAATGCTCTTTTGCCTTCCGGTAGCTTCACCAAATCCTAAGTCTGGTTCTCCATGAGAGACTTATGCTCCTCATCCATGGCTTGCTCCCACTTCTTACTGGCATCTACCTGCATTGCTTCATCAAAGCTCTCTGGCTCTCCACTATCAGTGAGTAATAAATAATAAAGAGAAGGAGAAAAACGTTCAAGTTCTTTTCTTAACCTAGAAGACCTCCTCACTGTAGGAGTTTGGGGTTCCTGTTAAGTAGGTTCCGGAACTGATTCATGGGTCACTATCCCATCCGGAAGATCCTCTACCATTGCATATTCTTTCTTGGGTTCTTCCCTGTTTTCCTGCAACTGTTGCTTATACACGACTTTCTCATTAAAGACCACATCCCTAGACTAAATGATTTTCTTGTTCTTAATACTCCAACATTTAAATCCAAAGTCATCACCACCATAACCAATAAAAGTGTATTTTTCTGATTTAGCCTCTAGTTTGGTCCTATCATCCTTGTCAATATAAACAAACACCTCACATCCAAAGACTTTAAGAAATGAGTAATCGACTTTCTTATCGTACAAAGCCTCCTCAAGTATGTTTCCATCCAAGGCACTTGAGGGTCATCTGTTTATCAAGTACACAGCTGTGCTCACCGCTTCTGCCCAAAAATAAAGAGGTAGTCCTGTATGTATCCTCATGCTCCTAGCACGTTCCATTATTGTTCTGTTCATCCTTTTTGACACCCCATTTTGCTGCAGGGTTCCTGGAACCGTCTTTTGGCTGCGGATTCCATTCTTAGAACAATAATCATCAAATTCATTGCTGCAATATTCCCCTCCATTATCTGACCTGAGACATTTTAACTTAATACTTGTTTCATTCTCTACCAAGGCTTTCCATTTAACAAAAGTATCAAATACATCAGATTTTTTTATAATACAATAAACCTAAACTTTCCTTGTTGCATCATCAATAAAAGTAACATAATAACTTGAACCCCCAAGAGATGATACCTGAGCTGGCCCCCACACATCAAAATGTACCAACTCTAACTCTCTTTCTTCGTAGGTCCAACCTTGAGAAACCTTACTTTCTTCTGTTTCCCATATATGCAGTTCTCACAGAAATCTAAACCTGTTTCTGTATATCCAGGTAAATTCTTCTTTATGATGTCCATGCCCTTATGGCTCATATGACCGAGCCTATAGTGCCATAATGTTGTATCTGCATCCGAAGCCACAAGATTATAATCATTAGTACTATCAGTGGATAAATACAAGGTTCCAACCTTCTTACCTCTTGCCACCACAAGAGCACCCTTGGTAACCTTCTAAGAGTTAGCTGTAAATATCACAGTACAACCATCACTTCTCAATTGCCCCGCTGATATCAAATTTCTCCTTAATGTAGGCACATGTCTGACATCCTTCAATAGCCATGTATTCCCATTCTGCATTTTAACCTGAACAGAACCTTTTCCAACTATACTGCAAGACTCATCATCAGCAAGAAAAACATGCCCAAAATCCCTTTGAACATAATCAACAAAATAATGTCTATGTGAAGTAGCATGAAAAGAAGCCCCTGAATCTAAAACCCAAGATTCAGTAATATTATGCAAAAAAAGAATCAAAGCATTTTGGCATACATTACCCGATGCCACATTTACCTCCTTGTTTTATTCCCGTTGTTTCTTCTTATCCCGAAGCTCCCAATAGTCCTTCTTTGCGTGCCCAGAATTTCCACAATTCCAACATACAATCTTGCTCTTGGATTTTGACCTTGCCTGATATTTCGATTTTCCACGGTTTCCTCTATTCTTCTGTCTCCCTCTAGTTTCCACTGTCAAAACATTCCTTGAAGTAGAAGATTCCCCAGAGCTTTGTCTTCGCATTTCCTCGCTTAGAATCACCCCTACAACATCCTCAAACTTCAACTTCGAGTTAGCTGGAACCGAGTTGCTTACCGTCATTACCAGGCTATTCCAATTTTCAGGGAAAGAGCACAGAATTAATAAAGTCCTAACTTCTTCATCAAATTCTATTGTAACTGAAGCTAGCATATTCACAACTGTATTGAAATCATTTAAATGATCTGCTACTGAGCTATTCTCAGACATCTTCATATTAAACAACTTTTTCATTAAAAATATCTTGTTAGAGGCAGAGGGTTTTTCATACAACTTCCCTAATGCATCCATTAGATCTTTTGTAGTCTTTTCCTTTGAAATATTAAATAATACCGAAGATGCAAGACACAACGGGATTGTCCCAAGTTCTTTCCTATCCAGCAAATCCCATTCCACATCTGTCATGCTCGGGGGTTTGTTCACCTTCTTAGACAACGAAGTATAAAGATCCTTATGATAAAGGTAATCTTCCATCTACATCTTCTAAAGATTGAAATTCTTCCCGTTGAATTTATCAACCCTAGATCTTCCATCATTTACCATAGCTCCTACTCAAGCTAAAAAATTTCCCTGCAATTCAACACTTCAGCAAACCAAACCAGGCTCTGATACCAATTGTTAGGAATTAATAATATCTAATGCAGAATAATTCCTCAGAATTGCAATAATAAGAAGTATGAATAGAATTATAGAAATGAAAAATGCACAACACGAAGACAATATTTAACATGGTTCACCCAATGTGGGCTACATCCACTAAGAACACCTGCTAAGATTTTATTATAAGCCAACAGTCTTCACAATTACAATAATCAGATCTTGTTTGGAGCTGCGCTCAACAAACCCTCCTGAATTCGTACTTGAATTCACACACACTATTCACCTTCACAAAACACACTCATATAAATCCTATTGTATGTCCATCTATTTATAAGTACATCAATAGGTAGTCGAAGAGGCGGTTTTACAAAACAATGGGTACCGAAAAACCATGGGCCCAAAAACAGCCCATAACGGTTACCCATTACCCATGGGTTAATAAACCACCCATGAAAATTTGCTAATCAGATCTTGTTTGGAGTTGCGCTCAACAAACCCTCTCGAATTCGCACACACTATTCACCTTCACAAAACACACTCATATAAATCCTATTGTATGTCCATCTATTTATAAGTACATCAATAGGTAGCCAAAGAGGCAGTTTTATAAAACAATGGGTACCGAAAAACCATGGGCCCAAAAAAAACCCATAACGGTTATCCATTACCTATGGGTTAATAAACCACCCATAAAAATTTGCTTCGGGAGCTTCACCCCCGAACCCCCTTGACCCGCTCATCGGTGAGCGGGACCACCTTAAAAATATCTGAGTGTAACACATGGAAGGTGTACCAAACTCTAACATGAAAACATACTCCATAAACATAACAAGAAGTGAGAATGGACATTAAGGGCAACGATCTCCCCATTTTTCTACTAAACCTTTGGGATTTCACGAACCCTCCTTGAAGGATCCGGAAGTTTTATAGGTACGACAAACAATAGAGATTTTGGATAAGGAGTCTTGTTGGAAGAAATACCAGACCTTGAGTGAGGGCTTTCATGATAACATGCCATTCCAGGAATATTGTAAAATGAAGATTGGCAACAGATTCAAGAGAGATCATCAGATACATGTACCAGAGTTACAAAGGAGATTGGGACAGATTTCCATTCCACACTTCAATGGTTCTAAGAACTGTACCGCACAATCTTGGGTTTAGAAGTTGAAGACATACTTCGACTTGAGTCCTATGAGCGAGGAAGATGCAATTAAGTTTGCAATCTTACATCTTGAGGGAGACGCTCATGATTGGTGACATCATGGATTGATTACACAGGGACACATACACATTACTACTTATGTAGAGTTCACGCAGAGGCTTGTGAGCAGATTTGATAGGAGAGACCCTGACAAGTATTTTAGGGAGTTGACTTATTTGAGACAGACCTGTTCCTTAGATCAGTATATCGTAGATTTTTCAGAGATTATTAGTCATGGTACCTAATGTTACGGAGGCCAGGTTGATTTCACTGTTCACATCAGGTTTGACAAATGTTCTCATTAGGTTTGTGAAGGCATTTGAGCCTTCTTCTTTGCATGAGGCTATTAGGAGAGCTCGTGATTTGGAGTTATCCACCCCTAAGTCAAGGTTTCCACCTCGAGTGCAGGCTAAGGTTTTTCCTTCTAGATCCGATGGTTCACAGCCGAAGGTACCTCTACCTAGGCAAGATGCAACCAGGCGACCATTCATATCTAGGGAGGATAGAGATGAGTTGAGGCGAAAGAAACTATGTTTCGATTTCTGCAACCATTCATATCTAGGGAGGATAGAGATGAGTTGAGGCGAAAGAAACTATGTTTCAATTTCCGCACACCTTGGGTTCCAGGACATGATTGCAGGGGTAGAGGGAAGGCCCAATTCATAGAGGTCTTTAAGGAGAGTGATGGTGACAGGGAGTTGGACACTCAGGGATTGGAGGATGATGACGATGTGGCATTGGATAGTGCAGGGGTTGAGCAAGAGAGCGAGACTTTCCCCAGGAGACTATCACCACTTTGTCTAGTACCCTAAGGTACAAGACATTCATAGTTAGGGGAGTTTTACAGGGACAACGAGTAGTGGTACTCATTGATAGTGGGGCAACCCACAACTTTATTGATGCCTCATTGGTTGAGAGGCGAGGATTATAGACAGAGGATTTTAAGGGCTTTAACGTGGTTGTAGCCAATGGAGAGTCTATGAGGTGCACACGATGGGTTCCCCAATTGAGCATCATGATAGGTAACCATACAGTTATCGATATTTCTATATTGTTGATATTAGAGAGACCAACCTAGTGCTTGGAGTGCAATGGCTCCATTGCCTTGGTGAGTTTCAGAATAAATTTCAGACGGTGGAGTTGAAGTTTAAATTCGAAGGGAGGAATGTGATTTTGAGGGGCTTATCTTCAGAGGCACCCTGGGTTGTTACAACTAAGAGGATTGAGAGAATTTATAGGCATAATGAGGTGGATTGGGCAATACATTGTTTGGTTTTGACCAAGAAATCAAAGGATGGACAACCTGAGTATCATGTGGATATACAGGGCTTATTGGACAAACATAGTACAATTTTTGGTGACATACCTCCAGGCATACCTCTAGATAGGGGATTTGAGCATGTGATTGAGGTCGAGGACGCTAGACCCGTGGTTACTTCTCCTTACCGTCACCCCAAACGGTTTAAGGATGAGATCGAGAAGACTATCCATGAGCTCATTGATATGGGGCATATTAGACTGAGTTCCACTCCTTTTGCTTCTTCGGTGGCATTGGTGAAAAAGGATGGGACCATGCGGATGTGTATAGACTACTGTGCCTTGAATAAGAAGACAATAAAGAACAAGTATCCAATACCACGTATTGATGAGTTGCTTGATGAGCTACATGGTGCAATCTATTTTTTAAAAATAGATTTGCAATCTAAATATCACCAGATCAAAGTCAGGGAGCAGGATGTGCATAAGACAACTTTCAGATGTCATTACGGTCACTTTGAGTTCTTGGTGATGCTCTTTAGATTGTCTAATGCTCCAACTACATTCCAGTCTTACATGAACCATGTGTTCAACACCCACCTGTGGAAGTTTGTATTGGTCTTCTTTGATGATATTTTGGTCTACAACAGGACTTGGGAGGACCATATCAGGCACCTTGGTGAGATATTGAGGATAGTAGAAGCTAATTCACTATATGCGAAAGCTTCTAAGTGTGAGTTTGGCATGACAGAACTTTTATATTTGGGATGTGTGATTGGTGGGGGAGTAGTGAATGTGGATAGAGAGAAGATACGAGAAATTATGGATTGGCTGCCACCTAGGATGTTGACACATTTGAGAGGATTCTTGGGGTTATGCACATATTAGAGGAGGTTTGTGAATAATTTCTCTTGGTTGAATGTTCCATTGACCGATTTGACCAAGAAGGGGGCTTTTGCTTGGTTAGAAGCAACACAACAGGTTTTTGATCACCTCGAGGGGGTGATGAGTTCATGTCCCATTCTCGCATTGCCATATTTCTCTCGCCCATTCATTATAGAGTGTGATGCATCAGGAGAGGGTGTTGGGGCAGTTCTCATGCATGATAGGCATCCCATTGCCTATGAGGGTCGAAAATTGAAACCAATGGAGAGAGGGTATTCAATTTACGACAAGGAGATGTTGGCCATTATGCATGCTTTGGCCAAATTCAGACAATACCTTGTGGGCAGCAAATTCATGGTTCGTACGGATCACAACAGTTTGAGGTTCTTCTTGGGGTAGAAGGATCTCAACAAACGCCAATAGAGATGGGTGAACAAGGTAAAAACCTATGACTTTGACATAGAGTACACTAGAGGTAAAAATAATATTGTTGCTGATGCTTTATTTAGGAGGCCTTACCTTACTTCTATGCTTAGTTCTATGTCTGAGATCTCAACAGATTGGAAGACTCATATCATTGTTGAGTATTCCAAAAATCAATTTGCATATGAGATCATGGATGGTATTATACATGATGACCGATATAGAGTGGTGGATGATCTCATTTTCTACAAGGATAGGATTTTCCTTGTACCAGGGTCCAAGATGAAGGAGAAGATCCTTTGAGTAGTACATGATACACCATTAGCTGGGCATACGGGGTATTTCAAAACATACAGGTTTATTAGGGAGAGATTTACATGGAAGGGGATGAAGGACGATGTCTTTAATCATGTCAGATAGTGTATGGTTTGCCAACAAATCAAATCTGAGCATTCTTTTCTAGTAGGATTACTTTAGCCTCTTCCCATTCCCAAACAAAAATGGGAAAGCATATCTATGGACTTTATCACAGGGCTTCCCTTGGTGCATGGGCATAGCTGTATTTATGTTGTAGTTGATCGGTTAACTAAGTATGGTCATTTCTTTTCCCTACCCAAGGGGCATGAGGTGACACATGTGACTCAAATTTTCTATACAGGGTTTTTTAGGCTACATGGGTTACCTAAAAATATTGTCAGTGACCGGGATAAGATTTTCATGAGCACCTTTTGGCAAGAGATCTTCAGACTAGTAGGTACGAAGTTGACTCCTAGTACTAGCTATCACATACAGACGGATGGGCAGATGGAGATAGTCAATAAGTGGATAGAAGGCTACTTGCGGAGTTATGTGTCAGGTCATCAACGCACATGGATTAGATGGTTACATATGGGTGAGTATTACTACAATACCACCTATCAGATGAGCATAGGTATGACTCCTTTCCGAGCCTTGTATGAGTATGACACTATGACATTTGTGGATTTGGTATTACTGGATAACCAAGCTCTCAAAGCTCAAGATTAGTTATAGGAGAACTAGGATATTCTGAAGGCTCTCAGGGAGAACCTTCAGAAGGCACATAATCAATAGAATGTAGACGTAGATAAACACAAGATAGATAGGTCTTTTGAGGTTGGGGATCTAGTATTCCTATGATTATAGCCATATAGGCAGTCCTCAATGAAGCAGAAGGGTGCAAAGAAATTGAAACCACGGTTTTATGGTCTGTACAAGGTAGTTTGACGAGTTAGGGCAATTGCATATGAGATAGAGCTTCTAGAGCACAATAAGATACATAATGCTTTCCATGTTTTGTGCCTTAATAAGGCACATGGGCAACATATTTTACCATCTATGGAGTGTCCGCCACTAGATGATGAGGGGAAGCTGGTGTTAGAACCGAATCTATTATTGAGGTGAGACAGAGGAGGCTAGGAGCAGAGTGATCACAAAGTATTTGGTGCGGTGGAAGGGATTGCCACTTGAGGATGCTACTTGGGAGGGATAATAGACTTTGTAGCATTCTAGTTTGCATTTGCTTGGGGATAAGCAAAATTTGGGAAGGGAGGACTGTAATGTCCCCTTTCCTACTCCTAAGGCCTAAGGGCCAATTCGAGTCCAAGCCTTGGTCATACCCAAGGGGCTATAGGCGTTGGGAGTTATTGGGTATGAATATCTAGTCCATTTTGTTATAATTTTTCGTTGTCATGAGCGTAAAATATTTTGGAGGGACTAGATATTATGTTTTGTCGTTAGGAAGGGGCCACATGACACTTAATGTTTAAATTTTGCATTAGGGGTCACATATGGACCATGATGACTTAAAAGGGGAAAAGTAACTTAAGTTCCTTCATAAGGAAAAATGTGATATGGGCTATTTTGGGGCTCTTTTGCCTTGAGGAAAAATATATAAGGAGTTGGGAGGAAAAAGTGAAGATCATTCTTGCATACATAATTATTTTCTTTCATGTGTAACTATTGCTTACAAATTTATAGCTTGTGGAGTGAAATCCCATAGGGATCCTAGCTTGTCATTTTGGAGCTAAAATCAGGGTTGTTTTCAGAGGCATTTTCAGAGGGTTTCGAGAGATTTTGGTGTTTTTGGAGAAGAATATTTGGGGGTTCTTAGAGCAAATTTACAACAACCATTTGGGCAGGGTTTAACATCAATTTAAGGGCATTATCAATAATTTCCAACCACTTCCCAAGTTGGGTGACTTGTTTTGAATATTGCAGCCATTATTTGGAGGGTTTTCTGTGGTACATGTAGACACCCATAATTATGCCCAAACAATTTAAATACTTAAATTGCGTTAATTATCGTATTTCTTACAAATCGATGACAGATCGTCAAAAACGCTCATTTTCTCTCATATCATCATTAATTAATTACACTAAACTAATTAATTAAGTTACATATCCAACAAATACCCTAATTAACGACCTTCCGTTAATAAATCACCCCTTCTACCTAGACTAATTAATTATTATTAATTAATTAACTTTCCCTTCCATTTAACCAATAAATCAATATTTAATTGATTTAATCCCCTTATAATAGCCTAAATCGTACTAATATTCCTCTAATTATCTTCTATAAGCTTACATCTACCTGTTAATTAATCACTTTTGATTAATTAAAACACCCCCCAACTCCCATGACTTGCTAAGCATAAATTAAACCCTTCTAAAGTAAGGTTACCTTTAATAAAACAACCTTATCCATTCCTAATCATGTTTTACCTTTATCCCACATGCAAAGGGATGAAGTGTTTCCTTTATCCATTGGGCTATATAAAGAGCTCTCCTTCTACCTTTATAGCTACACCTAAAACTTCTTAAGAGAACAAATGCAAAGCATATAACAAAGAGACTAAGAGCTTGCCTTTTGTTTTCTTGAGAGGTCACCATTGTTAAGAGCTAAAACTTCCTATTTTTGCATTCTTTAAGGATCAAACAAAACAATTTTTGATTGCCATTGGAGCTAAATAGGTCCATTCATTCTTATTGGTAATCTAGGAGAGTAGAGATGTTAAAATAACATGCATAGTTTTGATCTCATATTCTCAAAATTATAATGTTAGTTTACATCTTGCTTAGTTCTCTATCTTGATGGTGTTTATGCTTTGTTTTAGCTAAATTGTAGAACTATTTTAGGTGGTAGTTCTTGCTTCATTTGATTTAGCATTAAGCAAAGTATACATGCATACATTTGGCATGCATGGTGGGACTTACTCCATTGTCCTTTGCACTTAATTTCAAGTTTTTGTAGTTAAGTTTCATTTTTTGGTTACTAACCCTCTTTTACACATGTTGATCTAACTTGTTTTTCTTAAGTTATTTTGTTGAGTTTGCATGTGTTGAGTCTTCCTTATAGGTATAAAAGAGGTGAAGTGCTGTCAAAATTGGAATTGATAGAAAAATTTCAAGATTTTTCCATATTTTCATTTTTAGAGCTTATTTTTTCAACATTTTACATGCTAGTTTTATCAATTTCTTGAAAATTTTAAATTCTTGAGCATGTAGGTTAGTGTTTAATAGTGTTGAGTCTTCTATTTACATATTAATGTGGTGGGTTGCTGTCAAAATTTAATCTTAGTGAGAAAAATTTCAAGATTTCATCATGTTTTCATTTTTAGAGCTTACTTTTTCATCATTCTACATGCTAGTTTTGTCAATTTTTTTAAAATTTTAAATTCTTGAGCATGTATGTTAATGTTTGATAGCGTTGAATCTTCTATTCATATATTGATGTGATGGGTTGTCAAAATTGAATCTTGGTTAGAAAAATTTACCCATTTTACAGATTAAGAGATGTATTTTTTAACATTTTTTGAGTGCATGTCAAGTGCATACCCGTGAGCATAAGAACATATGCGTAACTCATCTTCTGAAGGCCATAACTTTTGCTCATGAACTCGAAATGACTCCATTTTTTGCATTGGAAAGGTATTGAAGTTAACTATGTAATGAAAACATAAATTCAAGATTTATACTTACAGAAATTGTAGGTTTTTCTGTTAGTTTAAAATTGGTCATTTTTTAACATGTTTAATGTTTTGATAAATGTTGTATTTCCATGCTTTCTCGATTTAGACTAAAGCGTGTGTATGCTCTTCTTTTGCATCTTTTGGTGATCTTGAAAATCAAAAACAACTTTGATCTATATCTTTTTAACATTGAGATTAAACTTGAAAATTTGATTATTCATTTTACTTAAGGGAATGAACCTTTTACAAAGTATTTTTCAATGGTCTTTTGATTTGAAATTCTCCATTTCTATATAGTTGGGATAAAATTTGTGTATGCTCTTCTCTTGCACCTTAGGGTGATCTTGAGAATCAAAAGTAACTTTAGTCTTTATTTTATAACATTTTGTAAATTAGAAACTTCATCTTTCACTTTTGGTTTAAGGGAATGAACCTTTTACAAAACATTTTTCAATAGTCTTTTGATTTGAAGTTTTCCATTTCTATATAGTTGAGATAAAGTTTGTGTATGCTCTTCTCTTGCACCTTAGGGTGATCTTAAGAATTAAAAACAACTTTAGTCTTCATTTTATAACATTTGGTAAATTAGAAACTTCATCTTTCACTTTTGGTTTAAGGGAATGAACCTTTTACAAAACATTTTTCAATAGTCCTTTGATTTGAAGTTTTCCATTTCTATATAGTTGGAAATTTTGTGTATGCTCTTCTCTTGCACCTTAAGGTGATCTCGAGAATAAAAAACAACTTTAGTCTTCATTTTATAACATTTGGTAAATTGGAAACTTCATCTTTCACTTTTGGTTTAAGGGAATGAACCTTTTACAAAGTATTTTTCAATAGTCCTTTGATTTGAAGTTTTCTATTTCTATATAGTTGGGATAAAGTTTGTGTATGTTCTTCTCTTGTACCTTAGGGTGATCTTGAGAATCAAAAACAACTTTAGTCTTCATTTTATAACATTTAGTAAATTGAAAACTTCATCTTTCACTTTTGGTTTAAGGGAATGAACATTTATCAAGAATTTTGTATGGTTCATTGATTGAAAATATTTTCTTTATTTTTTAGTTGGATTATTTGTTGTGTATGCTCTTCTCTTGCATCCTTGGATGATCTTGAGAATAAAAAACAACTCTTAATCCTCTTTTAAATAATGTGATTTTCTTGGAGAACTATTAACGCTCGAGTGCAGGACCTAAAAACACTTGTAAAAGAAAGGAAGAATCAAAATGAATTAAAAAACTACTAATACAGTTGTTATACAGGTTGCCAAAAGGTGTTCAAACAAACCACACCTAATTAAACAAGATAACAGAACAACATATTCAAAACACTGTATTGTAGGTTTCAGAAAAGGGTATGTTCCTCTCCGCTCAACTGGAACATAACCTCTTTGGCATAATGCCTTAAGCTACAATAATGGGGGTGGTTCCAGGAACTCTAAAGTAGTCCACGCAAGAGGGAACCTTGTGGACGAAACGGGAAGTGCTCCGCACTACTTACTTGACTAGTGATTCCTTTGTGAGAAAGCGTTACAGGTTGTCCATTGTGGCGACCCCAGTGATAGTACACGTAGACGCACTAGTTACCTACTGTTCTTGAAGGGGTAAAATAAAGCCGAGATACTCCCAAACTAGTTAGTGTGACTTTTTGGGTAAATCACGTTCGCTTGTTGTAACTTTGTAACACCTAGGGCAAAAGAACCACCTAAGAGAATATACTTTGGCCAGGAGCCCACTTTGACTATTTTAAAACAATGTTGAGTTGTGAACCTTCTTTTTGAGAAATTGTGTGACGTATTACTTTCTCCTAGTTTTTACTTGCCTTAGGGTGAGGTGAAACTCTGTCGAAATGAGGCTAGCATTTTTCGTCATTTTTCTTAATTTATTTCCTTCATATTTTTTTGACACTTTGTTGATCAAAAGATGTGTGATTACCTTTGTGTTGCCATTCGATTGTTTCTCTCACTTTTATGTCCGTTTATGCCCATCCATGTTTGCGGCTGGGTTAGTTAAACGTCTAAAGTGAGCGGAGACGTTTTCACGTCATTTGGTAGCCATTGTGATCTTGATACCCACGTCAAGATCATCATTATAGTTAGGCGTGGTTCATCACCGCGGACTTCCTTAGAAGAGTTAGCTTGTTTATATCGTATCACTACAATTTTGATATTTACGTCTTATTTCTTGTAAACTCGACATAAATACCTATATTGTATGGTTATGTTGTACACATTTTTAACTATTCGTAGCTATACTTTGAGCTTTTTAGTTCGGTTCTATTATTACCTCGATTTCAAAGAGTGCCAGGTGTTACCATTTGTGCGTGTTATATCAATAACACCTCGATATCAATACTTCACTTTCTTGCAATAGTATTATAACTTTGAAAACATGAGATCAAAACTATGCATGCTATTTTAACATCTCTACTCTCCTAGATTACCAACAAGAATGAATGGACCTATTTAGCTCCAATGGTAATAAAAAATTACTTTGTTTGATCCTTAAAGAATGCAAGAATAAGAAGCTTTAGCTCTTAACAATGATGACCTCTTAAGAAAACAAAAGGTAAGCTCTTAGTCTCTTTGCTATATGCTTTGCATTTGCTCTCTTCAGAAGTTTTAGGTGTAGGTATAAAGGTAGAAGGAGAGCTCCTTATATAGCCCAATGGATAAAGGAAACACTTCATCCCTTTGCATGTGGGATAAAGGTAAAACATGATTATGAATGGATAATGTTGCTTTATCAAAAGTAACCTTACTTTATAAGGGTTTAATTTATGCTTAACAAGTCATGGGAGTTGGGGGGTGTTTTAATTAATCAAAGGTGATTAACTAATAGGTAGATGTAAGCCTATAGAAGATAATTAGAGGAATATTAGTACGATTTAGGCTATTAGAAGGGGATTAAATCAATTAAATATTGATTTATTGGTTAAATGGAAGTGAAAGCTAATTAATTAATAATAATTAATTAGTCTAGGTAGAAGAGGTGATTTATTAACGGAAAGTCGTTAATTAGGGTATTTGTTGGATATGTAACTTAATTAATTAGTTTAGTGTAATTAATTAATAATGATATGAGAGAAAATGAGTGCTTTTGACGATATGTCATCGATTTGCGAGAAATATGATAATTAACGCAATTTAAGTATTTAAATTGTTTGGGCGTAATTATGGGTGTCTACAGTACAAATTCAGATATGAAGGTTGGAATATCATTCCCTATATTTATAAATATTATTTCCAAAGTTTCATAATTTTTTCACTTGTATTCGGAGAGAAATAAAATTTTGAAGTTTTCCAGCTGCCTAGGGCATGCTGTAATTTTCTGGCAGCAATTTATATCTGAAAAATTTCAAAAATAATTTTCTTATACTTGTTATTGCATTAACAAGCTCACTATAAATTTTCAAGGGATTCGGGCAAGTATTTTGTGAGTTATAACTTTATTTTTGTTCGCTGCCCTACTTTTAATTTTTGTAAAAATCAGATTTCTGTTTGGTTGCAAATTGTCCGTATTTTGCATATTTTTAAGGGGTATCTCACTAGGGATATTTCACATTAGTAATTAGGACAAGTGTAGAAAAATGGAAGGAGCACCTTATCTAATACAACCATTCGAGAATTTCACACTAGCCCGCGAATTAATTTATATGTTGCCAACACACATTGTACTAGATTCTTTTCAACTTTTTAACGATTATAACCACAATATAGGGTGCATGTGTGTTTGGCCCATAACCTAGTTTGCAAGGGTCTTGACAAAGTGACTTGCTAATAGTCATGCCACAAAAAATTGACTGGACATAAAAGAACTTCACAACTTTACGTAATATATCATGAGAAGAATGGATTATCTAGGAATGCAAGCCCATCAACAAACACACCCAGACACTCATGCCTCTACCAAATCAATAGTAGTTAGAGAGATCACCATACACACACAAATAACCAACAATTTATATTAACATGCACTAGTATTATTATTTCAAGGTAATGAGAGAGAAGGGAAAGCCATTTTCACCAAAATTCAATATAAATAATACAAAGCACAAGGAGGGTCAAATGTAAGAAATGCCTAGATTTGATACTCTACTAGAACTTATTCACACATATATGACTACTAGAAAGCATTAACAACTCTATGTCATTTCAAGAGTATTGTCTTTAACAAACTTGGTGTTATTTAGATCTATGTTAAAGCATTTTCCAATTTACTCATCACTCTTAAATACATCAATTACCTATCTATTAATTTTATTCGAAGCAACATCCTATTTTCTAGTTCATTATGCATGGTTTAAAAGGCGAAGAGTTTGGTAAATGCTAACAAAACAAATCACAATTGTTAATCACTAGGCCTTGGGTTAACATCCTTGAGTTGGCTACATACTTGTTTATGCACACCGTAAGTGGTATCAATGTTGAATGTAGTTTTTTCATTTCTATTAGTTCATGTTCCTTTTCGCAAAACGATAAAACTCATTTCTCAATAGAAAACTATTAGTTTTCTTGTTCATTCCATTAGGTGTATTCCCATAGCCACCAGTTGACAATCTCTTATCATTTCCTTAAAAGAAAAAAAAAATCATCTCTTCAAAACAAAAAATAAGTTTCGAAGTTCACACAAAATGTTATGTTCTCACCAATCTTACTCAACCACTAGCTTCAATGTACTTTACACAAAAGGTTTCCCTTTGGAAGGTCCCACTAGGTTGAGGCAACGATATGGAAGCATTATCAAAACTGTTAACATGAACAAACAAGGATTTTTCTCAACATTTCTGCAAAGGTTACACACTTTAGAGTGTAGGAGAAACAAAGTTACAATAGGGTTTGCAATAAGGTTCTTTCACTATATCATGGTACTCATTGTTGAAGGATTCAAAACTAGGGAGCTACCTTTCCTTATATTTGTTATTAAAACTCATTTAGGAACAATTCTTAGTTATAACTTTGAGAACTCATAAGGTTTAATTATACCAACAAAGGTTTATGTTGCCCAATTAGGCACTCATGCTTATTTGAACAACTCCATCAAAATTTTGGACTTACGTGGCTTCAGAAGCAAAGGTCATAGGATGAAGGAACATAGTGTTGCGCAAATTGAAGGAAGCAGTGCAACATGGAAGTCGAAGAATCCACGATACAAGGGAAAAGGGCTGCTGAGGTATAGCCACAGAAAGATACTAAAGTCGTGCAATACCACGGGGTGAAAGGAAGTGAAGTGTAGAAAGGTGAACAAAAGTCGTGGGGATGATGGAGGAGTTTGCGGGGAGATTTAGACCACACAAGATTAGAAGACCACAAAGTAAAGGAAAATAGGAGAATCTGCGGTACAAGTAAGGTCCATGGGATGAAGAATCCGCGGTACAAGGTAAAAGCCGTGACAAAGCAAAGAACTACGTGAAGTGGTAAAAACTGTGGAATGAGAGAACGATAAGCCTGCAAAATGCAAATCAAAGTCATAGAGAAAGAAGGAAATTGCAGATCAAAGGCAAAGGTCAACAACAAAACCATGGATCCTTCAAAATCTGCCAAATAATGTCAGAAGATGCAAGAGACAAAAACAAGATAATGGATCATATGAAAACCATGGAGTGTAACAAAGTCATGCCTAACTAAGATCAACATGCCCAACCACCTCGATGACCAACATTAAATCTTGAATGATGCCACGCTCTTTTCTGGACAGTTTGATGGTGTTCGATTGGAGCAATGTCAGGCACCCATACTTGACTTACAAAACTAAATGTCGACTGGTCCTTAGTGGTTGGTAGAGTGGTTGATTTTATTAATTGTTGGATGTGATATGATTCTCCTTCCCATTTTCTATAAATATAAGTACAAAAGAACAAGCAAAAAGGAGTCTTTTCTACTAAGCTGTAGAGCTCTGCCCTTTTGCTCGCGGACCTCTATAATGTGTTGGTGGAGTTTCAAGTGCCTCTACTCTATGGAGTTGTCCTTTGAATGCGTTAGTGTTTGATGTGTATATCTTAGTCCTCTTGCATGCTTTTAGTCTCGTCCAATTTATTTTTCCAATAGTTACTGTACACATTATTTTGGAACTTTGTAAGCAACATTATATCTGTGTCTTTGGATCTAGAATCGAACCCCATTTTACTGTGGTGCATCATCTTTATTTATTTCAACATTTTTTCTTCTAAACTTTGGTCCCTTGGAATTCTTAGGATAGGATTAGATAGCAATAGTTTAGCGTTGGTTAGAGTAGTTACAATGAGCTAGAATAGAAGGAACTATCATCACCAATCCGGCACTATGATAATTCTTCACCGGGAACTCCTCGTGCTATGATTATTTACTAATGCACAACCTTTAGTTTGGTGGATGTAATCTGGAAATACAACAAACATAACACAAGAATACCATAGACTATGATAAAAAGGAATGATGATAAATCTGAAATATCAGAGTAAATTATAATATTAGCATGAAATTGTTACAATCTCACCCATGAGGTACTTCAAGTGTTATTGACTTCACTTGCATTCCACCAATACTATGGGAGAAACTTCACAATTACACCTCTTAATGGCTTCTTCAACACACCTTTAAACTGATGGCTTCTTTTACACACTTACTCATACAATATTTCTCACTACTTCCTTCTATGCTAAATGAGGGGGGTGGCCTCTTTATTTATAGAAAGTCCAGGCTTATCCATCTTATCTCTAAGATAGGATAAGAAATCCACTCTGACGAATCATATTCCATACCTTAACTCTTATCTGTACATGTAAGCTTATCTTTTAAGATAAGATAAACCTTATCATTTCACATGGGTTCCACATTTTTAGACTTTTTACAAATAAAATACACAAAATATTTATGACCTCACTCCTTGTCCTTATTACCAATATAATATTTCTAATTCCTAATCATGTAGACCCTACTTCTCTACTTATCCCAACTTTGACATTTTAACATTACTATACCACTTACGACAAATATTTATTTTTTACAACATTCCTATTGTACTTTGACTGTTACCGTACTCTACATTATTGGTGGTACCGTACTGACGGTGCCATTATCTTCTATCAGACGCTACTACTAATTATACTTAACAACATCCTATTCCTAATACATACATTAATGAAATAGAATTTACGGAGGAAAATTTTAGTGTTGACAGAACCAAACTTATCCGGAGATTGACCTTAAAGGCACCATTGTCCCACACTTTAAAGGTCATTCCATGTTTCACTGAGGTGCTGAGATTAGCTTCAGCAAATGGTGTGATCTCAGGTGACAACAATTTTTGGCACACCTGATGTGATAAGTTTGAGTCATTGATAGCTCAATTCTGGTCATCGCCTGTTAAGATTGATGTGTATCTTAGTTATATTTGGCCTTTGGAGGCATCATTTTAACATATTTGATAACTCCCAAATCTAGACCTACTGATTTACAAACAATCCAATGCCCATTTTCATGAGAAGGATACAAACAAGACAAAGTTCAACTAGAGGAGATCTAGTTGAACACTTGTAGCTCTCACCAAGAAGAAGAAAGGGAAGATTGACTCAAAGGTTTCAATCACCTCCTAACATAAGTCTTTCCACTCCTCTTGATAGGCCTAACTCTTTTCTTGTCAGAAATATAAGGCCTATCCCCTTCATGGCCCACCAAAGAAACTTACCTTTTGTAACCTTCAATAGAGGTAGTCCTTTAGCTTTAACATCTCACAATGATATATCAATTGCTTCTTTAAAAAGTATCTCATTCTTTGTCGATGAAAACCTTACCACCCCTATAGAACATAGCCAAGATATGGCAAACTTGTGTTTAATCCATTTTGCATTTGAGGATGATGTAGTAGTAAGATTTTTAGCTTCATCTCTCAAAGGAAAAACACTACAATGGTATAGAAGTCTATGACCTACCTTAATTCATTAATGGAACGAGCTTAGAGAAGCACTTTGCTAGTAGTTTGAAGAAAAAGCAGAAAATATCTCTTTTTTGGAACAACTAACTATTAAGAGAACTCCTATTGAACTAATGATGGATTTCAACTACAAATTTTAGAGGACTTGGATTTCGATTCTGACTCTTCTGAAACCAACTCCTTAAGGTGCATTCTTGTATTTTGTAAGTTCTCTTAGTTATGATATTCTAGTAATGATCTAATCTATGGGAGCCATAACATTACCTGATACATATGCAATAGCCATTAGGGTTGAAAATTTTCTAATACAAGCTGACAAGATAGCTCCTAGACTTCCTACACCTCTTTTTCAAATTTTCCCCAAAGTATTCAACATTCTCTTTCTCCTATCCCATAGCCAAATATTTTCTCATCCGCCTCCATGTCCTATTCTCCTAACAAGCAAGATGATAATGATGACCTTAGTGCACTGGAGAAGAATTTATCTAATAAAATTGAATCCCTTGAGAGACAACAAGCCTTGACACTTAAGAACTCTCCAAGCTTCAATGAAGGGCATTCTTCAAATCAGAATTTTAATCAAGGTTATCAGCAACAGGGAACTCAATATCCCAATCAAAGATATGACCAAAATTATCAACCAAATAGGTTAGAAGGCCCTAATCCTATTTGGCCCCTTCGAACAATTGCTTTTGGACAACAACTTGTTGTTGCCAACACATGTGAATCCCTTATTCCAGTACAAAGCAATGTGATCCAAGAAATTGAGTGGTGTTTCCCATATAGCTGACCACACAATGAAAATACTTATGCAAATGGTGTGCAAGTTCATATCCTCATGGTGCAAAGTTTGTTCAATCAACAAAACCCATTGATGGATGCTACAAATGCTACTGAAGATATGGCACAAGAAGCTTCTCCCGAGGTTAATCTCATGTTTTGCAACCCAGATGAGTTGTTTACAGTCTTGCTAACAACTTAAACAGACCACAACTTCATGTCACAGAAAACACAAGATCCAAGAAGAGACAATCATGAGTTATTGTTCCATCCCCTCAGGTGTAAGAGAGCTTGGCCACACAATGAAAATACTTGTGTAAATGGTGTGCAAGTTCAAATCCTCATGGTGCAAATTTTGTTCAATCAACAAAAACCATTAATGGAGGCTACAAATGCTACTAGAGAGATGACACAAGAAGCTGCCCCCGAGGTGAATCTCACATTTTGCAACCCATATGTGTTTTGTGCAGTTAATCAAATTGCTATCAACTTAAATAGACTACAACTTCATGTTGTAGATAACACAAGATCTAAGAAGAAACAATTGGGAGCTATTGTTCCATCCCCTTAGGTGCAAGAGAGTCCTCCCCTCAAAGAAAAACAATTTGCGACAGATTTGGGTGAAAACAAGCAAATGGATTCATTTGGCGACTCCACCTCTACAAAATAAATTGGTTATTAGCCAGGAGCACCTCTTCCACTAATAAAAAATACAAGAAAGGAATCCCCAATTCCTTTGATACATAAAGCCGCAGGTATCCCCTTGAAAATTGTAGAGCAAATGAAGAAGACAAATTCGAACGTGATTATGTGGGATGTTTTGTCTATCCCCTCCTAGTGGGATCTCTTACAAGAAGATTTAAGGAAACTACCACCATTCAGACCAACTATGCAAAAGCTAAATCATTTAGTTAGCCTATGCCAGCCCAATGATGAGCAAGTAAATAAAGTCAAGAAACCATCACCCTTCTATATATATCATTGATTGTGGGAAAACACTTAGTACATAATTACATGATAGATTCAGGTGTTAGTACTTATGTGATGCCCAAGAAAATAATAGACATTTTAGTCATTGAGTAGAGTCCAACTTCTACAGGTGTTCTACAACTTCATGGCACAATGACCAAAATACTAGGAGTCATAAGAAATTTGAAGTTAACCTTCCATGTTTGTCGTAGTTTGACCATCACTCAAGACATATCAGCCATTGACCTACCTCCTTTCTTTTCCCTATCTATCAAGAGATTTCATAGACAAAGTGGGTGGGTACTTGTCTTATGAATGGTCTCATATGCTTTTAAGAACCAAATATTGCACAAGACCTACAATTAGGGCCGAGGCAATTTCGTCCTATCATGTTGAGTCTTATGACCCTACCCCTTTAAGCTCTAATTGTATAGTTCAAGAAGAAGAAGGAAATGAATAGATGTCAATATAATAGGCTACCCCACCTTGTTCAGTACCTGACCTCTTGTTAGATGAATAGGCCAAAGATCATTATGAGTTTGATCCATATGCCACCACTAAAGAAACTAGTTTGGGTACTTAATGTATCTAGGAGGAAGATCTTGCTATCCCCATGTCACACAAGGAAGAAGGTGATGCTCCAGGTTTGTGGAAAATGTTCTTTTATGGTTCAAGAAGTATAAATGAGGCTAAAACATGCTTGGTTTTAATGTCTTCGACAAGTAAGAAGTTCCTTTCTCCCATATGTTGTAGTTTATATGTTCCAACATCATGGCAGATTTTGAGGCATTGATTCATGGATTGTTGGTGGAGAAAAGAAAAAGAAAATCCTTGAAAGTGTTTAGGGACATTGAGTTAGTTATCCATAAAGTGAGAGGAAAGCGTGCTACCAAGAACAATCTCCTAAAAGCTTATAGGCAGTGTAATGTCCCCTTTTCCAAGTTAGTTGACTTGGAAGACCTTGGCCCCATTCCACTTCCCATGGGCCTTAGGGAAGGAAGCAAGGGAGGTGAAACATTGCCATAATTGTGAAGGATGAATTGACAAACAAAGAAAGAACTTCTATTTTTGTCTTCATGAGGTCGGTCTTTGTTGGAGATAGAAAGAAGTACTCTCTTCCTACATTGAGGCCCGGTCATCTTGGAGGCCTATTTTGGTGAGAGAAAGTGCTCTTTTCCTTCATAACGAGGTCAACCTTGTGGAAAACATATGTTGAAGATAAAGGAGAAATAATTCTCCCAAGGAGGCCAATCCTCCAACAAAGAGCATGCATTGAAGTTGACACCACACAGAGGATATATATGGAGATCATTTGGCTTGAGAAGGATCATGCATCATTCATCATTTATATTTTCTTGAACTTGGAGCTTGTGAAACTTCTATCTCTTGCCTTGAAAGATGAAACCCTTTCTTGGCCTTGTTTGAGGACAAAACCCCTCATTCATCTTGGGGTGATCTCACGAGGAGATCACAGGCGAACAACTAAGGAGATTCCTTGTACAATTCCGTCATTTCTAGCCCTGGGCAACTTGCTTGGATATTGTGTTTGGTTCCTTCTAGGGAACATCTTGGCATTTTGAGTTAATGTAATTGTTCCACATAATTTATGAGGTTGAATCTACACTTTGGAGTGATTTTTAGGAATCATTAATCATTATCTCTAGCCTTGTGTGTTGGTTGTACTTCTATTGTTAAGAAATTACTTACAACTGCGATTTATCTCCTCATTTCTCATTTATTTTGGACTGTATTGGATGGATAAATATTTTCATAGTTAAATAAAATATTTGGAAGTGTTCTATACCATTTTCATCTTGTGTTGCATGGGAATTGATGCCATTAAAGTGCCATTACAGTTCGCTACCGTGGGATAATAAATACTGATTCACAACTAGGGTTTGTGTGGAATCATTATTGACTGTCATTACAATTCAGTTGCTGTCATAAAAATTCAGATTTATTCTTATTGCTAATTGCATTTTTTAGTTTATTTCCATAAGGGTTTGAAGTAAGTTTTTGGTGGTTGTCATAAAAATCAGAGTTCGTTGGTTGGGGTTTGATCCCAAACCCTTATTTTCCATTTGATGTCCTAAAAGGT
Organism: Taxus chinensis; assembly: GCA_019776745.2. Classification (NCBI taxonomy): domain Eukaryota; kingdom Viridiplantae; phylum Streptophyta; class Pinopsida; order Cupressales; family Taxaceae; genus Taxus; species Taxus chinensis. Next base: position 879,108,024 of record CM034146.1, read on the forward strand.
ACATTACAGTGGTATCAGAGTCCAATATCTTGCACATGAGGGTTATCCATGCAAGAAGAGCACAAGGAGTACATTTCTATCAAAGGACATGTAATAAGAATTCGGGGCAACCACTTGAGATGGATAGTAGGGGCCACAAAGATTCTGAAGAAGCGAGTTGAGAAGACTTTGCGATAATGTTAGGGTTGAGAGTTTTGTCTTAGGGCATGAAAAATTGATGAATATGGTGACATAGTTGATCCATGTCATGCAAAACCTAAATGGTGAAGGAAGCTCTTTAAGGGCAAGCAATAATATTCAGCCACCAAGAATCGCGAGTGATTATTCATCTAGGTCATTCCATCCTACCTTCCTCCCAAGAAAGGAAGTCATTCAGGTGGTTAAAGCATGACATTCAATGGGTCACAACATTATAGACAACTATGAGGAGTATATGGATCTTCTAAAAAAGATTCGTGATGCCATATCACTCGTTGAGTTCATAGGGTTGAAGAAAGGTAGAGTGGGAATTGGATCAAGGTCTAAACCACAAGCTATACCTAAGGAAAATGAGAAATATGTTCTAACCCTAGATGGAAAAATTCCCTCCATTGTGATCAAGGAAGAAAAAAAACACTTGAAATTGTTGGGCATTTAGAGGGAGCGACCCATGAAGGCCCTAGAAGTACCTATCACTCTTCCTTGGGATGAACCCTTGACTGATTTTCAAGACAACAATGTGAATGGGCATGTGTTTGATGAAGAAACCACGGAGCATGAGGCCAAGAAAGAAGGGAATTATGATGCACCAAATTGTGGAGGGGAATTGGTCGTTGAAGCCCAACCTCTGGGTGATAATGAGAATACTTAGCTTCCTGGAATTTTCAAAATAATAGCTCATAAGAGATAAGTTGATGGTGTTCATGACTTTGGAAAGAACCAAAAATAGGCTTCATGTATATGCTAACAAAATATGGATGAAGTCAAGGTGGGAAGAGCTTCACTAGTTGAATATGAAGAGATCTCAATGAAGCTTCATTCGACAAAAGAAGATGAACAAGTTGAGGACAACCTAAGGTATGATAGTGAAAATCAAATTTCAATTTTTTGGTCTCCTCCTATGTCACTACCATACTTGTGTCATCATGGGAAAATTGTTGAAAATAATGAGCCTATGTCAAGTTTGATGATTCATAGTATAATTAGTGGTCATCATGGACAACATAGTGGAAATAATGATAAAGTGAAGAACAATCTAAGTGGAAAATGGTACATAGATCCTTTGAGTTACAAAAAACATGAAGTCCTCAATGGGTTCCATGTTACTATGGCTAGTGAGTGTTTCATTTTGTGCATATGGTTATAACTTTTTTTATGAGAAATCATATGGAGTTTGTTGTGCATTCAAACTCCTTTATGAAGGATGAGATGCTACAAGATGGCCTCAATATCCCTTGCACTAAGAGGTTCCAAAAAATCAAGCTCACCTTGGGCAAGCACATGTTAAGTGGAGATTTCTATGTGAATTGTAATGAAGATACAAATTTGGTAGGAGTGCCATGACTACACTCTTTGTGTAAATTTACCCAAGATTACCAAACCATGGAGTTGAGGTTTAAACTTGATGGCCAAGAGGTTGTACTTCTAAACATCACAAAGGGGATTCCTCAAGTTGCTACAACCAAGAGGAGGGGAAGAACTTCCGGAAGAAGACAAGACATATTGGAAACACATAATGAGGTAAAACCTACAATTTTATTTTAAAAAACAACTGTGTTATAAGTATTATGAATTCCTAATTTATAAGCATGCTCTTGGAGGGAGTGCTCCAATAGAAGTATAATTTGAGTTCATGAATTTTGCCTTTGAAATTGAGAAAGATGGTTATCTTATTATTTCAAGAAATGTAACTCAGTTGGGATTTGGAGTTATGATTGGAAGTAGTAGGTGTCTTGATTTGTGGGATTTTAAACATGCTGTCATGTGTTTTTGTTTTGTTGTCATAGACAATTCTAGCCCCCTTTCCATGTTGTTTTTAGATGTAGGAGAGTTTCCATCCACTATTTGAAAGGAACGATAACCATATCATACCAAGCCAAGAACACAGATGCTAATCAAACACCATGATCAATAAGTTGAAATCAATTCCCCAGAATAGCTTTACATAAAACCTTTGCAAACAATACATTGAGAATGGGCCTTGCTTGAATAGGCAAGGAATAACAATCTAAGAACCATTCAAGGTCGTAGATCAAGCCATAAATCAAGGAAATAACTAGTCATCAAAGAACTAGTCAAGACCATAGATTTAGGAGAGAACTAGACATGAAAGATCTAGTCAATACCATTGATCAAGGAAAGAACTATACCTAACAACTAGATAATATCTTGTTATATCTAAATAAGATAAAAGAAATATCCACACACATAAGTGGGTGAGGATAAATACAATAAAGGTAAATAAAGTACCTAGGTGAACATGAGCTAAGGTAAATACCTATTCTAACACCCCCTCAAGTGAATCCATCATAATCTATAATACTCAATACATTAAAATATAATGACTTGAATTATTCACTAAGAAAGATGTACATATAGGAGGAGAGAAGTGCAACTACTACCTAAATCAGTGGTGAAAAACTCCCACTAACTGATACTAGTAGTTAAGTTAACTCCAAAATACTAGTAAGTTAACTCCACATAATTGAGAAGCTAACTCAACACAAATAGTAAGCTAACTCCACACAACTAGTACACCTAAGCAAACTAACCCAACAAGTGTAGGGCTAACACAAGTGTAAGAATGATCCTGATAAATAAATAAAAGGATAAAGAATAACCTACACTAACACCCTCCCGTAAGCATAGCTTATGTGGGTGGAAAATGTGGGTCCTGACAACAAGGCTTGATGAGGTACCCACGTACAATAATTGAGAAAATTGGACACTGGAAAGGTACCCAAAACCAGTAATAAAAAAATAGAGAGGGAAAAATCTTACTGTAAGATATCCTCAGAATCTCGGCTCCAAAAAATCTTACAATGCTAAAGAAGTGTGGTGTGCATTGTGGTCTGAATCCACTACTTGATCATAGAACTAAAAAATAACTGACACTGGGCTTCACCAAAATAGCTTTATGCAAGGAGACTGCCAATGGAGTGATGTCGAAAGTGAAAAATAAACACTAAACATAATTTGATCAACTGCTACAAATAGGTGTGCCACGATCCAAGAACAACCAAGGCAACAAGGTAGGACACAAGATCCAAATAAATAAGAGTGCCATGATACAAGAAAAACCAAGGTAACAAGGCAAGGACACAAAACTCAAACAAGCAGTATTCAATACCACACCCTCCCATACTACAGAATGGGTAGAGTGACACCACAAATCTGTATGACATTGTCAAAATAACTACTCGAACACTGACAAACTAAAACTCAGCTCCACCAGAATAGCTCCCCCACAAGAGAGACTGTCAACATTAAAAAAAAAGTGTCAGAAAATACAGATCCAAAATATCTCAATAAACAAGAGAGATATAAATGTATACACCCATAAATACAAGAATCAATACCCAAAATTTTAGGACGTCGGGATCAACCGAAATTACGTCCACAAGTGATCACAACACCCTCCCAAATTTGACACTTTATAATTGAGTGCATGTAAATAGTACAATGAGTAAAAATACCTTTTACATTTGAAATATGTGTATAAAAATGTCACCAATGTGTAGATCTCGAAAAAATACACTTGGATTTCAAAAAAAAGATCACCTTAATCCGAGCTATCCAGATTAAAAGTTATGAGCTCTAGAAGGTTTTACTATTAAAATAATATTTTAATGCTGATCTTTTTTTAAAAGGTACACGTGACACCCAAATGTCCAAAGGGTATAAGAGTGCATCCACACGATACATGCTTGCGACCAAAGGATAAAACCTAGATCTAGTCCAAAGGGTAAATCCAGCTGCGTCCAGAGTTTGGTACACGCCAATCAATGGATAAAAGAATCAACCCAGAGGGTATCGAATTTGGATCAAGGCTGGATAAAAGACTTGCATCCTTTCTCTTATTTCCTCCGAGAAAGTAAAAGATGCGATCCATTAAATTATAAAACGCTATATCCAATGGTTTAAAAGAATTACCTGAAGAGGGTACAAATCTACGTCCAGTGGATAAATACTGCATCCAAAACTGAAATATCCAGAGGGTAAAAGAATGCATCGAAAGGTACATGTTTATATGCAATGTCATAAAAGAATGCATTCCAAGAGGGTGCAGATCTGTCAGTGGACAAAATTCCTGCATCCGAAAACCGAAATGTGTCAGAGGGTAAAAGAATGCATTTGGAAGCCCCCTCTACACTTATATAAATGGATAAAAGAATGAACCTACAAGTTAAAGGATACAGAATTGTGTAAGCAGCATTCTTGTGTATCCAAAAGAATACCCAGTGCTCGAAAAATCCCTGATAGCTATTTGAAGCAAAGGAATAGAAAGGATGCAGATTTTTGGAGAACTTTGTGTCACGATCCATATTTGACTATCTCAAAACATGGCCAAGTTTACTTAGTCGATTCTAAACTTTGTGTTACCTTCTAGATCTAGATTGAAAGCTACCTATTTTGCTTATAATTTTGCATGTGTTAATATCTATTGGTTAACAAATTGTCTATGTGCATGAAAATCAACTCTGTAATCTATTGATTGGGTTGAAAAATCTTCCCTCTTTCTTTCCTATTTTTATTATTTTTCGCTTCTGATACCATGAAAGGAACGATTTCCTTTCTTTAACAAGTTGTTTACTTGCTGTTAAATTATACAACTACAGTTCATAAGCTGCATGATTGCAAAGTAAAGACCTCTAAATAGAAACTAGCATATTTAATTGAAAAATCTTACATGAGAGCCTCACTGGTAAATGAGGGTGATTTATCTCATGACTGCCTAGGTTTTCAGCTATGCAGAAAATCTAGCGAACAATGTTATAAGGATTTTGAATTCCTAATTGATAAAGCAAGCTCTTAGACTGGAGTGATCCAATAGAAGTAGAAGTTGAATTCATGAGATTTTGTGTTTGAAACTTGAGCAGGATACCAACCTTGTTTTGAGCATTGTAACTCAACATGGGATTTGGTAAGAACTATGATCCACACAAGTAGTAGTAGTCGTGATTTGTAAATAAGATTTCAAGCATGATGTCATGAGTTACACACAAGTGTGAAGCTTATCTAATAGACATAAATCCAGCCCCCCTTTCCATGTTGTTCTTAGTTGTTGGAGAGTTCCTCCATATACCACTATCACCTTGATTTTTAAGGAAGGAAATGCATGGATACAATTGTGTTAGGGACAACATAGTTGGATTTTTGGGATTCCATCACTTGAATGAAAATTATGAGGAGAATGCAAGCCATAGAAGAGAGCTAGCTTCCATACCTACGAGACACGAAGAAATGACATTGGGAGCACTTGTTTCTTTTAATGTGTTTGTTCTTATGTGTAGGCACATGAATAAAGAAGAGAGAGTGGTTGAATTTGTTATCCACCCAAGCATATGGTGAAGAATATAGAACTACAGCTGAAGATGAAGATGCCATAATGGAGGATGGCAAGTTTGGGATTGCAAAAGGTTTCATTTTGCATAGAAATAGAGTCCTTCCAATACTTGGATTGGGAGTGAAATATAAAGGCTTTGAGGAAGGTACAACTGAACTTAGGATAGCGGGAAAAGGACAGGCCTAGACCACCTTCTGGGCAGCCAAGAGTTTACTACAGCAAGGTAAATCTAGGTGTTTGGCTTTGGATCAATTTTGCATGATGCTCAAGTTTGCCTTTCCGAGTTTGTCCATTGAGTGACAGAATGCAATCAAGAGCTAGGGAATGAAGTGTTATCTACCCCAAGTGAGAAAGGAAGTGTTTTTATGTCAGCCATGAGCCAAACTGCCATCATTGATGTTGTCTGTCATCATTTCTAGCAGCAACCCACCTAGTTTTAGTTGCATTTGTATTTGAGGAATATGGAGTGTTCTTCCACCTTAGTTGACAAGGATGGAACGAAGAATGAGGATGCCGCATTGGGGACATGGATTAGCTTGTCAAGCTGCTGATTATTCATCAATTTCTTACTCTATGACTGAGATTACAACAATTTGGAAGGTTTTTTATACAACTGAGTATGCAAAGGAAGAAGTTGTTTTTGAAGTGGACTTCAATGAAGAAAGGAACACCGGGTGTTTGAGTTTTTTAGGGCAAAAGCTTCTTTATTTGATAGGCATGGGATCCACTTATTATGGGAACACTATAGCCTATTCCTTCACCTTGGTATGATAGCACTTAGGCATGAGAGCTTGCAATTGCTTGAGGGCAAGCAATTTTGGGAGGGGAGGACTGTAATGTCCCCTTTTCCAAGCTAGTTCATTTTGGAGACTTTGAGCCCGTTCCACTTCTCGTGGGCATAAAGGGAGGGAAGCAAATGAGTAGAAACATTGTCATAATCACGTGCAGGATGACTTGAAAAACAAAGTAGAAATAACTTCTACTATTGTCATCATGAGGTCAATGTTATTTGGATATACATGAAGTAAGATAATGTATTCTCTACATTGAGGTTGGTTATCCCTTGGCTAGGCCTACGTTGCTTTGATTGAAATTGCTATTTTATTTATCTCTTACATGAGGTTCATCTTCTGGAATACCTAGTGTTGAAGATAACCCATAATTGATTCTCCCTCAGAAGCTGAGGTCAGACATCCAACAATGAGTTTGGCATTGAAGCTTAGACGCCACATAGCATGAGCATGTAAGTTTGTCGTTTTGATTGAGCCAGGGATGAAATGCAGCATTGCATCATTAATGTCACTCTTGAACTGTGGAGAAACTTGTGTAGCATCTCTCAAGAGGATTTGACCTATCCTCACTACTTTATGGTTGTGCCTTGTCAACCAGGGTGAGAGAACCCTTTTTGTAGTCTGTTGTTTGATCTCAGGAGATGGAGATACTACAAAGATCCCTTGTACAATTATTTCATTTCTAGCTCTAGGCAAATTACTTGGGTATTGTGTTTGGTGCCTTCTAGGGCACATCTTGGCATTTTGAGTTGATGTGATTTTTCCTCATAATTTATGAGGTTGTATGTAAACTTTGGAGTGATTTTTGGGATTCCTTAATCATTATTTCCAGGCTTGTGTATTGGCTGTAATTTTGTTGTTAATAAATTAATTACAACTATGATTTATCTCCTCATTTCTCATTTATTTTGGAGTTTATTGGTTGGATAAATATTTCCATGGTTGAATAAAATATTTTGAAGAATTCTATGTCATTTTAAGATTGTGTTACATGGGAATTGATGCCATTAAAGTGTCATTAAATTTCACTTCCCTATGAGAATAAATAGTGGTTCACAACTAGGGTTTGTGTGGAACCATTGTTAGTTGTCATCACAACTCATGTGATGTCATAAAATTCAGATATCTTATTGTTGCTAATTGCATTTTCAGTTTGTTTCCATAAGGGTTTGAAGTAATTTTTTGGTAGCTGTTATAAGAAATGAATTTCATTGGGTGGGGTTTGAGTCCAAACCTTTATTTTCTGTTTGATTTCCTAAAAGAGACATTATACATAGAGTATAGGATCTCATGGAAAATTTTTATTCCATCAACCTACAAGTAGTGCCAAGGAAGTTAAATGTAAAAGTGGATCAAATTGCGACCGTAGGATCACATTTTTTTCTACCTACAGACCTCATCCATGGTAACAATCAACATGTTAAGATGGTGGTTAGACCATCCATTCCAGATAATGAAGTAAGTTGACCAAGTTTTTGACAGTGATGAGCAAATAGTCCAGTTCATCCAAAATGAAGCAGAATTCTCATCAGAAATATGCAGTCAGGCTCTAAGAAGGCTATGGTGAGCGAAATTATTCAGTTAAAGACAAACAAGTTGCCTAGAGGACCAGTCACACTTGAAGACATATTTCAGCCCTGATGATGAGTTCAAAAGAGGGAACAAAGAACGTAACATGACAGTTGAGGAGGAAGACTACCAATCTAGGTCGTCATCACACAAGACAAAAGTAGTTGTTTGGAAAGGTATGTACCGAGGAAACTGAAAAACATGATTTTATCTCCTTATGTCAGCAATACAATGATGTTTTCTCATGTGGAGTTATGAAGACCTTAGAGGTTTTGACCCAAATATTTACCCAACATGCTATAGATCTTGATCCCAATGCTGAAACCCATTAGACAAAAGCAAAGAGCCAATAAATCCAGATAGATCCCTAATGAGAAAAGAACTATCCAAGCTCATAGAAGCCAAAATCATATTCCCTGTTAAGTATTCCTCTTGGGTGTCAAACTTAGTCCCGAGTAAGGAAGAAAAACGGGGAAATTAGGCTTTGTGTGGACTTTAGGGACTTAAATAGAGCCTCCCTCAAGGATCACTATCCTTTACCTATCCATGGACCAAATTTTGCAAAGAGTAGCCAGGGGTTGAGAGGTTCTCTCTCTTGGATGGTTATTTCAGATTACAATCAAATTAGAGTCAAGGAAGAAGATCAATACAAAATAACTTTCACAACCAAATGGGGAACATACGTCCTATGAGAAAATGCACATTTGGACCGAACCAATGTTGGTGCTACCTTTCAAAGGGCCATGGATATTGCATTCAAGGGCTTCATAAACAAATTTATTTTGATTTACTTGGATGATATCACAGTTCTTCTCAAGAGTAGGGTGAAGATCACATGAAACATCTTGAGAAAGTGTTTGAAAGGTGTAGAGAGTTTGGGGTGTCACTCAATCCAAAGAAATGCATCTTTGTTGCATGCCACAAGGAAAACTCTTGGGTCACATGTGGTCTCAAAAGAAGGTATTGCTATAGATCCTGAACAGGATCTCAGCCATTCTTTCTCTTTCATTACCAACTCATAAGAAGGCATTACAATTTTTCCTTGGCAAGATTAATTTTGTTAGGAAGTTCATTCCTAACTTTGCAAGACTAGTCAAGCATATCACCTTGATGCTTAAGAAAGATGTTGCTTTCAAATGGCCCAAGGAAGGAAAGGATAGCTTTGTTAAGATCAAGGAAGCAATTGCTCAAGCACCCACTCTCATCAACCCAAATTATACAAAAGGATTTCATTCTCTATGCTTATGGAGCTGAAGCCAAGTGTTCTTGTTGTGTTAACTCAGACAAAATGATGAAGGTCTATAATAACTAGCTGCTTTCTTCATTCCAGACATTGAGATTATGAGTTGAAGTACAACCACACAGAGAAACATGTGTTTTCCATCTTGAGAGCTCTCAAAAAATTCAAGTATATGCTTGCAAACAACCACATCAAGGTGTCGCCTCCCACCCTAGTTTAGATTTCTCATGCTAAAATCAGTGACAAGAGAGTTGGAGTGTGAGAGATTTCATCAGAGGTAGAGGGAGAACAACTTGAGATACTAGTGATGAAGAAGAGCTGGAAGATGGGTGTACCTCAAGCGACATTATGGAGGTTCTTATGATGTGAGTACTATAAAACCAAAGGCATTTTACTGCAAATTCCTATGTGGTAGAGGTAGAGAATCTGAATGGAGTGTTGAAGGTGTACTTGAAGGAGAACAACTGGTTAGATGCTTGCGAAAATAATGGCTTCTCTGGCGGCTTCCCAAGAGCTACAACTATGTCTTAGAAGGACTTCTGCCCCACAAGATTCACATAATGGGAGGATTCACATGATGTAACTAACATACAAAGCTGGTCAGAGGTAGAGGGCTATGTGAACAACCTATGGATACTAGTGATGCTCAAAGCTTCTTACGTCTTGTGGACATAGAGGAGTTGGACAACTAACATGGCCAAATTCTTATCTATCGGGTGAATATTCTTTTGGCTTGAATAAAGCTAAAATGCAGCATTTTAGGGTGCAATCCATTCCTTATGCATTGGTAGGTGCGAAGGTCTGTTTTAAGGAAGAATCTGAATGTTGTGCTATTAAGGTGTATTGAAGGAGAACAAGTGGTTAAAGTTCTTGCGAAATTTCATAATGGATTATCTGGTGGTCACTTCTCCCCAAAGAGCTACATCTATCAAAATCTTAAGAGCCAGGATACTTCTAGTCCACTTTGTTCGCGGATTCATATTAATGTGTCAAGAAAGTGTCAATAATGTGCCCTCTTTACTGGTAAAAAAGGAAGGTGGCAGGCCCTTCCACTTCATCCAATTCAAGCGGATCAACTTTTCTCTGACTGGGGTCTTGATTTCATTGGCATGGTCAATCTAATGTCTAGTACAAGTTACAAATGGATCCTAACAGCAACTGACTATTTTACTAGATGGATGGAGGTCTGTAGCTCTCAGGGAAGCAATTGAATCAACCATCTTAGATTTTTTAGGAGGATATTGTAACAAGGTTTGGGCTTTCTCGAACTATAATTTCTAATAACGCCAAGGCTCTTCGTAAAGTTTCAAAGTTTATGACTAGGCTCCTCCACATATGACATCTTATCTGAAGACTTCTTCCAAACTATTACTCACATGGCAATGGTCTCGATGAGTCTACCAACAAGAATTTAATCAGGATAACGAAGAGAACGATGGAGATGAACCAAAGGCAATGGCATTACAAGGATCAAGAACGTCTGTTTGGGCTGACACAGATCACACCTGAAAGAGCCATTAGGTGACTCTCCCTTCATCTTTGGTCTATGGTAAAGAGGCCAGACTCCCATTATCTCTTGAATTGACCTTCATTAGAACTAGACTTATCAATTGGAATTGGTAGGATGAAGAGGAGATAACATAGTTAGAATGGCGGAATCGGCTCAAGCTAGAGAAATTGAGGCAGTCTGCTACGTGATCAAATTAGAATGAACATCAAAGGTCAACAAAGCAATGGTTTGATAAGAAGGCCAGAGTGTAAGCCCTTAGAGAAAGAGACTTGGTTTTGAAAGTGGGACATGCAGATAGAGGCAAGCGAGGGCGGCACTCCAAGTTTGATGCACTTTGGAGCGGCGCCATTCATCATCACAGCTTACAAGCAAGCCAATTCATTCAAGTTGTCAAAACTCAATGGGGAAGCACTCCAAATCCCAATCAACGGGATTTATCTTAAGCCTTCTTATTGAATGGGTTTTGGTTGCATCCTGTAAATAGTAATTTAGTTGTCTTCTTGTCGTCGTTTTCCTTGTTGGGAGGGGTCTTCGTGTTTCCTTGTTGTTTCTTGTTTCGTGATCTCCGATTGTGTTTCCCACCCTCAATCCTTTTGTGGTGATCTCTCTCTCTCTCTCTCTCTCTCATAAGTGTTGTGTTGCACAGGTTGTTGGTCCCATTTTCAACTTCCCACAGGTTTGAGAGGGCCGCATGAGCAAAGACTATAATATTGCGGTAAAGTTAAAAAATCCACGGATTGAATAAGTAGTGCACCACGGAAAAGGAACAAAACCGTGGATCAAGTAGAAAGTCCTGGGCAGTGTGCAAGTTCAATGATCAACTGGGTTGCAGAGCGAAGATTGAGAGGCCTTCAAGATCAATTCTCGAAGTTGTATGCTCACTCCATTCCCAATGGATATGGCTAGGCTTCTGATCGATTCATCTAGCAAACAAGATGTCACCCGAGAGTTGCTCAAATTGTTGTCCAAATTTGTACTCATACTTATTTGGACAACTTGATTCGAAGTTTTGAACTTAAATGGTTTCAACAAGTAAAGCCGCAAAAGGAAGAAAGCACAATGTACTGCAAAGTAGATTGAAGACTTAGTATACCGCGGAGATTGTGAGGATCTGCGTGAAATAAAGTAGAAAGACCGTGGAGGTATATGTTGCAAGACCAGCGGGCAATTGAGTTGCGCGACATCTGCACGGTGCAAAAGAAAGGATGAAAAATGTGGAGAGGAATAGTGAAGAGCCGTGGAAGGGAGCAATTAGAAAGTTGCGTGACAAAAGGAACGAAGTCTGCGATGAAGATAAAGACCGATGCAGAAGCTGAAAAGCTGTAGAATGAAGCAAAGTAGGAAAATTTGCTGGTACAAGGTGAAATCCATGCGAATAGAAGAATTTCGTGGTCCAATGGTAAAAAGCCGCGAAAAAGGCAAGAGGACTCCACGGTGCAATGCGGGTCATATGAGCCATGGAATGAAGGGGCAATGAGGTTGCATGAAATGCGAATCAAAGTCGTGGAAACAGGAAGGAAGAGGTTGTCAGGTCAAAAGTGTAGATGTCAGGAATGATGCCGTGTAGATTCATCTAAGCTCCACCAAACGATGCCAAAGCCGCAGTGAGATGACAAGAGCAAGGTAGCAGGATCCTCTCCAAAACCTGCGGGGTATAGTAATGTTGTGCCTAACTCAGTTTGAATATCCAACCGCCCCAACAACCAACATTAAATCTTGAATAGATGACGACTGCCACTCCTTTCCAGATAATCTGATGGAGTGTGATTGGAGTAATGTCAGACTCCCACACTTGGCCTGCAAAATTGAACGTCAGTTAGTCCTTTGTGATTGGCAGAGTGGTTGAATTTTTTTCATTGCTAGGGTGTGATTTGATTCTCTCTTCCTTTCTTCTCCATTTTCTATAAATATAAGTGTAAAGGCACAAACATAATGGTCCTTTCTGCTAAGTTCTAGAGCTCAACCCTTTTGAGCGCAGAAGCTTGTTGCTCGCGGGCCTTTGTAATGCGTTTGTGAAGTTTTCATGTGCCTTGGCTCTGTGAGCATTATGAATGGACTAAGTTCTTGATATTATATTCCAAGGGTGATCTCTTTCCGTTTAAATGCATATAGTTTTTAATGTGAATATCTTAATCCTCTTGCAGTAATTTTAGTCTTATCCAATGATTGTTTCTTCCTTGGGTCTTTGTCTGCGCACTCTTCTGTAACTTCGCATGCTAATACTATATTTGTGTCTCTTAGAGTAAAAAATGAACCCTATTCTAGTTTGATGTATCGCCTTTCCTTAATTCAGCATTCTCCTTCCCTAAACCCTAGTCCCTTGGAAAAGTTCTTAGGTTAGAAATAGTTAGTAGTAGGTTTTAGTACTGGTTAGATTGGTTGCACAAGCTAGAAGAGAGGGAATGAGCCTTCTCTGGAGTTTGACCTTAAAGGCACCATTGTCCCACACTTTGAAGGTCATTCTATGTTTCATTAAGGTGTTGAGCTTGGCTTCAGTAAAGGGTGCAATATCGGGTATGTTTTTACCTTTCTACTTAAATTAATGAAGTGAAAACAATAAAAACAAAAATGACCTCAGAAGATGCGGGGTTTACTGATACCCATAGAGATGAATGTTGTAGCTGATGGATGAAAGCTCCTTCCTTCTTTCATGATGGAGGAACCTACAGATCATAGACACTAAGAAGAAGATGGGATTAGATAGATATATGGTAGATTTCCTAGACAAAGGCCAGTCCCTGGAATTCAATGGAATTCCTTGCAAGGATGTCAATCCATGTTCAAGAAATCAATCTGATAATGATAAGATAAATTGATAAAATAGATGATATAACCAACAATGCAAAGGAAAAGGGACTGACGTGGTCCAAGGCTATATGATGGTTATGATGGTGATACCTGATCCAAAGGGAGTCTAGGGATCAAAAAATGGCTCAAAGGAGCAAGGATGTAGATAGTTGTGTACTCACAAAGGTGAGAGTTGGATGATAAATTTGATTTAGATAATTGATAAAGTGATAAAGATGGCTCAAAGGAGCTTGATATGATTGATAGGATACTTTGCAAAGGTAGAGTGGTGATAAATGATGGATCATGGATGTCTAAAAGAAAATCTTATGGGTCAAAATGGTTTTTACAGACAGGAATCGTCAGTGATTGAGGTGAATCAGCTGAATTGGGCCAAATCGTCGGTGATTAGGTGAATCACCATGATTGATGTGAGAAATGTACAGGCTGATAATATGACGTTGATATCGAAAAATTGATTGAAACTTGTGAAATGATGAATCAAATGATGATAATAATGTAATAAAGTAAGGAAAACCACTTACCTTGTATAAGTTGATGAATAAGAATGAAGATGATATTAGCCAGAGAGAGGAAGATTGTAGATGCAAGAAGATTACTGTTGATTCTTGGACATTTGAATGACCTTCATAGGTTGAAGAAGAGATCCTTGGTGTCTTGAATGTTGTTGGGATGAAATATCTGTGATGAGAGGTCTATGATACAAAAAAATTACAATATGAAGTCCTTGAAGGAATGTCCAGCTGTAAGCTAAGTCAGATGGAAGTTTAACCTTGTTTAATGAAGGCCTGAACATAGTTTATATCAGGTTTACTGTCAACAATGGAGAATTTTGAAATTCATTAGAATCGATTGATGATCTGGGAAATATGGGAAAATAGTTGAAACAACTTCCCAAATCGAGGAATTTTTTTGTTTTGATTGAAGGATATATGTTGGAAAATAGGTTATATGGGTTAGGATGTTGTTAAATGGTTGAGAAGTTGGTTTAATTGTTTTATTTTATTTTATTTTGGTTTGTAAGTGGTTTGAGTGGTTTAGGAGAGGAGTAAAATAGGATTTTACAGTTGTAGAATGATATTTACGGGGAGTAAATATAAATGGGGAGGAATAAGACTTAGGATAAGGATTTAATAGTATAATATGATAGTGATGTGATAATGGATTTAATGTATAATATGATGGTGATGTGATAATGAAGGGGAGCTAGTATGATACAGGACATGGGGATTAGTGGTGCTAATTTTAGGTGTCTACATTTTCCCCTTTTTGTTGAGTGGTTTGGTGTAGGAAAGCCGCGAGACAAAAATGAGATGTGATAGATAGGGAAAGATGTAGAATTATATGATGAGGTGCTCCCCTCAAACTAGGGATTGATGAACTAAAAGGGAATCGATCACATGAGTTTGAAAGAGGTAGATGGATGAAAGATGCAAGGATGGGAGGATGAGAGATGATGCCCCAAGAGAGGTATAGAACAAGATGGGTGTCATAGAAAAATCAAGTGATAGGGGAACCAAAGGGTTCATGTGTCCTATAGACGTATGATTTAATGATGGTAAGGGGAAATAAAAAGGATGTTTTGATGAGGTCAAAGGACTGAAGATTGATGTTTCCACAAAGGTGGGATTACGAGGCCAAGAATTCAAGTGATAGGGGAACCAAAGGGTTTGTGTCCTATAGACATATGACTTAATGACACAAAAGATGATGGTTTGATGAGGTCAAGGGACCAAAAATTGATGTTGCCACAAAGGTGGGCTTACAAGGCCAAGAAGTCAAGTGATAGGGGAACCAAAGGGTTCATGTCCTATAGACATATGAACTTAATGGGATGAGGGATGATGATGATTTGATGAGGTCAAAGGACTAAAAAATTGATGTTCGCCACAAGGTGGGCTTATAAAGGCCTAGATGGGGGTCCTGACGGTGATCAAAGGTGTAGCACTTGAGGAGGCATCTGGTTGAAAAATTTGATTTTACTGAGTAAATGTGATGTTTTTGATGTAATGATGGAATGTTGAGATGTGTTGAGGATTTTGTGGGTATTGACAGATGTCGATATGATGATAGATATATTGATAGATGTGGATGTGGTAGGGTTGACAATGTTGTTAAAGTTATGTTTTAGGTATGATGTGTTATTTGATATTGATTTTAAAGTGACTTAATGTTTGTCAAAACCATGGTCAAGAATGAAACGTGGATTGATTATTTGTACTAGATTTGATACATATGTGATGGGAAACAATAGAGTGAAGGATCTTGCACTTTTGGCCTTTACAAAAAATGTTAACAGATGACTAACAATGGGTAGTCACATGTAGGATCTTGGATATAGATGGAAGTGAAATGTATACCTTCCTAGAACATGAGAAGGGGTTTAACATGTGTAGGTTGTGTGGGAAAAGAGGGTTCTCCTTTTCAACAGTTTCATAGAGAAATGCCCCAGCTATACATTTTATTTTTGATGCAAACTGATCGATGCGGGAAGTTTTCTTTGATGGGAAAGCTGATCAATGCGGGAATATTTCCTAGGATGATTTTGATATTTGATTTTTTGAAGGTTGATCGATGTGGGAAGCCTTTTTACATGGGTAGCCATCCTTTGAGGGAGTGGTCTACAATTTTACTTTTTTTGATTTTGTACAGATAGCCGTCCTTCGAGGGATGGTCTATGATTTTGATGGGTATTTTTCCTTCGAGGGATCAATTCTACTTTTCTTTTTGAAAATATGATTTTGATTTTGAATAGTTGTCCTTTGAGGGATCAATCTATTATTTTTATTTTTGATAAAGAGCATCCATAGATATTTTTGACTATATTTTGAGCTGAGGGAAAACCCTAATAGACCATTTCAAGGAGGGGAGAAGAAATGTGTACATGAACCTACACATATGTGCCCCATGACATGTATTTGGTTGGTATACAAGGTGGATGGATGTAATGATTGTGGGGTTCCTGCTAAGGAGGAACTTTTCCATGTGAAATATGCGATGAACAGAGTCATGGTGCTCATCTTTAAGGGTTTGAGGATAGTGATGGAAAACCACATTCTTTCAAATCATTACAATGATAAGATGGATTGGTTGATGGTGGAATAAGATCTTTGATGTGACTACTATCATGATAGTTGATGTGTTAATAGTAGAAAGGTCATAAGTGCAAGGCATTCAAAGGTTGACCCATGCTATATGGACTGATCCAGTTAGGGGAAAAATTTCCACATTTACTCCTTTCCAGAGTAGTGACATTTTGATTGGATTGATAGGATAGGTTGGGTGAAGATGTGCTAGGGGGATGTGTGTAAGGTAAGACTTTTGAAGTCTCAGTAGAGAGGAGTCCCCCTAGCATGACACTGTGGATAGAGATAACATGTGCTGAAAGGAATGATATCTTTTAGATTAGGATGATGGAAGTTTTGATCTTGATTGATTGAGTATATGGTAAATAAAGGATCCCTTGACAAAGGATCCATTGAAAATTTGGATGGGATATGAGAGGAAAATTGATGAGGAGGGGTAGATGATGAAGCTTTGATTTTACCTTTTCTTCATGTATGATGATTTCAGGTTCATATAGGTGGGTGAACCGTACTAATTTGAGATAAGGGACCTTCAATGGGAGGTGATGAGAAGACACATGAGAAAGGTTTGTTGAGATCTGATTGAGGATGACCCCTTGGTCGTGCAGATGTCAGTGAGGACATTGTCAATGACTTGGGTGTAGATGTTGATGAGATTGAAAGACCTTCAAGGGAAGGTGTGGACATTGACGAGATTGAGAGACCTTCAATGGAAGGTGTTGATGGAGATGTCTGACAAAGGTTTGATAATACAAGATTGAGGATGTCCCCCTTGTCCTACAGATGTTTGTGAGGACACTGACAAGGGTGGAGGTGTAGATGATATTGATGATGGATTAGGATGGTCTTCTTCTGGGAGAAGATCATCGATGAGGAAGAGTCATTGGATTATGGCTTTAAGCTTTACAACTCTCTGTGTTATGACCTGGGCTTCTATGATAGGCACATGTTTTATCTTGATCATACCAGGAAGGTTTTCTGAGAATGTGGATTGGGTGTTTTGATTGGTGGTAATGTGATAAGAGAATCCTGCATGAGCCTCTCAAGGATGTTCAATGTAAGTCCCTTTTGGGGGATTTGGATTAATGAATTTTGATTTTATTTTTATTTACGAGAATGCTTAGTAGGACGCGTCTTATTTTTGGATGGGGGTGGATTCATAGATGTTGTATGGTGTTGAAACATCATAGGGATGTTGTGAGGTTGATAAGAGAGAGGATTCAAGTATGATGTGGGATTGATATAATTGGATGATGGATGAGGTCCCAAAATGGATGAGGAGGGATGGATTATGGATGAGATAGGGTACGGATGTGTGATATGATATTGAGATAAAGGATGGGGTCCCAAAATTGATGGTAAGGGTGGAACCATAGATTTGATAGATTTGGATTGTGACAAAGGATGAGGTCCCAAAATGGATGGTAAGGTTGAGACCTTAGATGATGTGTGTTTTGATTTTTAATGTTGATTTTAGGTAAAGGAGGGGGTTTTATGATAGATGATGAGGATGAGGTCATGGATGTGATAGGTTTCAATTTTGTAATTTTCTTTAGATAGAGGAGAGGGTATCATGTCAGATGACAAGGGTGAGGCTGTGGATGTGATGGTATTTGATTATATAGTGTTTGATTCAGGAAAGGTTCCAGACTAGATGGTAAGTGAAGAGTCCAGGGATAGGATTGGGTCTGATTCAGATGAGGGAGATGTTGTTTTGAGACATGATTGAGGTAGGTTATATTTATGTGAGCTACCCAATTCTTTGATTAGTTTAAAAAGTGGTTGGATGTCGAGATATTTGATTATGAATTCCTCCTTAGTAATGGTCTCCAAGGTAGAGTCTAAGGGTTGCAAGGAGGTAATGGATGATTAGATAGTGGACACAAGTGATATCGATGTGTGAGGATCATCGAAAAGAGGATCCAGGGGTTCTGAGTTTTCAAGAGGAAGCATTGGTGATGAATGGGTCTCCTCATGGGGAAGATCATATGTAATAGTGTTGATGATGTGACTCGAGGGATGTGTAGTATCTATATGGATTGATTCTATTGAGGGTGTTGGGTCAGGAAGATAAAGTAAAGGACATCATGTGTGATAGTCTCATCGGGTTCATAGGAAGACCTAGGAGAATCAGATGGGACATGTGTAGATTGAGGATTGAGATGACCTTCTTTAAGGGCTTGGATTTCTAATTTCCTAGCCATGGTGAAGGCTTCATCAAAAGTCTAGAATGTGTGGATCTAAAGAGGATGGATGAGATGTGATGGGAACATGATTGAGAAAACAACTTGATCAGTTCTTATTGAGGCAGTGAGAAGGTCAATTGATTGATAATGCTTTTTCCACCTAGTGATAAAGTCATAAGGGATTTGTTTTCAGATTGTTTTGATGGTAGAGATATCAGAAATGGTGATTTTGTGAGTAACATTTATAGTGAAGTGATTGAGAAATAACATGGCTAGCTGAGTGAAAGAGAGAAAAGAGTGTCGAGGGAGGGAGTTGTACCAATCCAAGGAAGGTCCTTCCAGTGACATAGGAAAGGTTCTAAGAATGAGATCTTGATCATGGATGATGAGATAACATGAGTGTCTAAAGGCTAGTATGTACTGTTGAGGATCCTCCTGGCCATGGAACATGGTAAATTTAGGAAATTCCCAATGTGGAGGATAGGATTTATATGGTACTGATGGATGGATGGGTTCATTACAAACCTGATCATAAGTGAGGACGTGTTTGGGTCCCTTGGTAGATGCTTCTAAATTGTCTAATGTTTAACAAAATCTTGCATGGGATCATTTGTAGGATTAGATGTGAAGGAATTAACATGTGAGTGTGGATGAGCATGTGATTGATTTGATTGATGAAAATGTGGAGTAGGATGGTTTTGTTGTGGATGGGCTTGATGTGGAGGTTGATAAGGGGTAGCTTGAGAGGATATTGTTTGTAGAGTAGGTTGTGATAAAGGGATGTGGGGAGATGTGGAAAAATGTTGGATATGTTATTGTTGTTGGATGAAAGGGGTTGATTGGGCCTAAGTAGGGATGTGTGTATGGGTTTGGGATGTCTGAGGTAGAGAGAGAGGTATTGAAGTCAAGATAGGTTGATTGGATAAAATATGGGGGATGTTAAGATTCTGATGAGTTTTTGATGAAGGAGGGGATGTGGAAAGGATAGATTGATGGGATACACTTGGACATGGGCTGAGGAGTGATAGTTTGGAAGTAGTCTGGATGTAAAGGATAGTCATAGGGTTGTTGGATGGGGTTGTTATAGGTTTGTATGATTGGATGAAAGGTAGAGGTTCCATAGGGGACAAAATATGGTCTAGACGGTTCTAGAAAAATGTCAGAGATAAGTGAAGTTGAGTGGGATGTGATAGGTTGATAAGATTGATAAGGACTAGATCCTGTGTAGGGGATATTTTGAAATTGATTGGGATGAAAATATGTAGAGGTAGTGGATGAAGCAACCGAAGATGATTGTAAAAATGACATATAAGGGGTAAAATAATATGTTGATGTAGAGGGTTGATCCATGATTATAGTCAACTGATGACGATACAAAAAATCCCTAAGAGAGATACAAATGTAACAGACAAGTCAAGTAGAATAATTTTAATTATCTTGATTAGAATTTAGATGTGGGGGAAGAGCTTAGAGGGAACCTAATGATATGGATGTTCTAAGGTTGGTTTCAGGTAATGTTAAAGGCTGGAGTCCTCGATATACCCAAAGGTACGTGAGGCCCAAATCTGTGTTGGTATCTAGTATGGGGCCTGGTATTGGGGCCTACCCCCTCACTTCACAGTCCTACAATGATAAGGGAGTCAGGTGCTTAGCCAATATACCGACAACCAATTATTTATACTCAGCCATAGAACACCGAGTCAGATTTCCCTATTGGGTGATGAAATCCTAATAGTTATCACTTGGGTAGGAGTGTTTGATGCAAATTTAATATTTGATGTGGTTTGGTTGTGTGTGAGGGAAGAATTAAGTGAATGCAATAAATTAATCCTTCTAATTAATCTATGTGATCAGGAAAGGATGCAAGGTTCATTTTAATCCCAAAAGAAAAATTTATTTTGATGAGGAAAAACAACAAAATGCAGATGCAAAAAATTAAAAAGAAAGGGAAATGACTCACCTCAAAAATGCTTCCTTTTTAATTTTTCAATTTTTTGATATTTTTTTAGCAATAATGCAGTAAGAAAAGCCTCCAAAGAAAAAACCGACAAAAATGTTAACAGAAGGACAGAAAAAATCAAAGAAAATGAGGTTAGAGGTTGACTGATTGAGTAATCAAAAGCAGTCACAGAGATCATCGATGATTGATAGAATCGCTGGTGATTCACCCTATCACTGTGATTTAACTAGATCGCTACAATTATAGATAGCAGAAGGCATAAAAAATGAATTTTTAAAAATTAATTTAAATGAAGAAAAGGGACTAAGGTCCCACTGGGCGTGCCAGAATGTTCATAGAGATGTTTTTACCTTTCTACTTAAATTAATGAAGTGAAATAATAAAAACAAAATGACCTCAGAAGACACGGGGTTTACTGATACCCATGGAGATAGATGTTGTAGTTGATGGATGAAAGCTCCTTCCTTCTTTCACTGATGGAAGGAACCTGTAGATCACAGACACTAAGAAGAAATATGGGATTAGATAGATATATGGTGGATTTCCTGGAAAAGGCTAGTCCCCAGAAGTCAATGGACTTCCTTACAAGGATGTCAATCCGCGTTCAAGAAATCAATCTGATAATGATAAGATAAATTGATAAAAAAGATGATATAACCAACAATGCAAAGGCAAAGGGAATGATGTGGTCCTATGGCTATATGATGGTTTGATGGTGATACCTAATCCAAAGGGAGTCTAGGAATCACAAAATGGCTCAAAGGAGCAAGGATGTAGATAGTTGTGTACTCACAAAGGTGAGAAAGATGATAAATTTGATTTAGATAATTGATAGAGTGTTAAAGATGGCTCAAAGGAGCTTGATATGACTGTAAAGACACTTTGAGGGGCATTTATGGTAATAAATTATGTGATCTAGATGTCTAAAAATCCAAGCTTAGGGGTCAAAATACCTTTTTTAGATAGGAATTGTCAATAGCGATTTTAGTGAATCGCCAATGATTCTGGGAATTGTCAATGATTCTGGTGAATCGCCAGTGATTGTTGTGAAATTGTACAGGTTGATAATGGATGAAGTTGGGACTCGAAAGGGATGCTAAAAAGGTTGATTTAAGATTTAATATGATGTATAATAATGTAATGAAGTAAGGGGAACCACTTACCTTGTATACGCATGCCCCGCTTAGCCCCCGCGCCCTTTGTTTTCCCCTTTTTCCCTCTTTCCTTGGCCTCTTGACCTTCAGTGACGAAACCACCGCCCTACAGGGCGGCGGTCCTGTAACCGCCGCCCTGCTCAGAGCGGCGGTCCTGTGCACATTTTCCAGAATGCTCTTTTGACGCGACTCGCGTGAAATATCACGTTTCACCAGCTTTCTTTGCCGACTTGAGCATGAATTTATGTTTTTGGTCCCCTGGAATAGTGTTTTTCCTTTGTTTATTGTTTAGGAGTTCAGTTTGGTTTTGATCTTTGGGTGATTGAATTCCTATAAATGTATGGCTTGTGCTCAAGCAAATGGACTCTCTCAAGTTTTGTTTTCTGGGTTCCTCTTTGCAATTCCTTTAGTTTTCCTTTGCTTAGAATACTTAGTTTTCTTCATTGCATGTTTTGGTTAGTATTGTGTTGCAGCTGGTAAGCCACATATCCATCTTGTGCAAGTGCAGTCATTACTTGAGGCCACCAATTTTACTCCAATCTTCTCATTCTTAGTGCTGTGGTCTGTTAGTTTGTTTGGAATTGATAGTGTAGTTCATTTCATGCTTAGTGTGTATTGACTAGCTGTTGGTAAGCCACATATCCAACTTGTGCAAACAGTGTTGCTGTTTTATCTAATCCATTAGAGTAGAATAGCTTTGGAAGCCATTAAATTTGCAGGTTTTGCTCTTCATACAGGATAGTTTCAGGTTCTGGACGCATTTTGTTGCACAATTCGCAGTAGATCCCGCTAGGAATTACATAAGCCAAGCTCTGTACTCTTGCGCTATCCCTCTCCTATCCGCGTTCTATTCTATCTGCATTCTGAAGGTTGTCCCTTGTTCCAAACACCTATTCCTGTTGATGCAAGCATTACACGCTTTTCTGGATCTACGTGAACACAAAGAATGAAGAGATCATACTGAGGGGACAAGATCACACACACCATCGGATTCGCCATTGTTATGAGAAATCCAGGTTTTAAACTTTCAAAGTTTTAGTTAGAACCATATCAAATAGAGTAGTTAATCACTTTATTTCAGTTAATTTTATTCTCGATATTGCCGGGGAAGCTGTGGGGATTGATAGTTTCTGAGAAACTATGATTCACTCCTCACTTCTGAGGTAGGGTCGAGAATCTTGCTAATAGATTAGTTATTTCATTGTTTAGAATAGATATACAAAATTGCACAGACAAATAACCACACTCGGTTATCTTGTTTGTTTTAAGTTATTAGTTTAGTTGTCAATTCTAAATATTTTAAATAGTTGCTTTCTTAAATTCATTTAAATCATTAGAAAATACAAAAAGAAGTCATATATGCTAGAAGTATACTTATATTTCACTTTATTATAGTTTGTTTTATTACTGCTTTTGCATGACAATTACGGGACCTAGGGAGCCCAGGGAATATATCTTCGAGCCAATCGTACCTCAGCCAAATCTTATAGCGGCAATAACTGACATTGACCAGAATCTTAGGATACAAGTCTTCCAAACAACAACAGATTTCCAGTAAGTCAGATCTCAGTTAAGAGGATTAAACATAGAAGACGACCAAGCATATACATTTTGGTCAAATCAGTCAAACTACAGATTACCTTAGGAAAACATCCACATGACTGTAGAAAGGTTTGAAAGAGAACAAACATTCGGGTTTGATCCCTTAGTTCCACAACCAGATGCAGGAGACACCCACACAGACATAGATATCGGCCTAAGAATCCAGGTTGCAAGAACGCCTGTGAGGTATTCCGAGAAGATCGCATAGCTGTTAATTCTAAACATAGAGGCTGAAAAAGTGTATGATTATTGGATACTAAGGGTTAGGACTTGATTCCACGCATGACCATAGCTGGTCCACAACAGCCACGAATCTACGGTTGTGACCCACAAATCCAGCAGCCCAACAAATCTATAAGAGGGTTAGATATAGACACTGGCCTACGCACACTAGTATTCCAGTCTACTCCACTTCCACCTATTATCATCGAACAATTATCCCTACTAGATGTAACAGCTAACAAAGCTAGGGAATTCTGGACTAGGCCAGAAAATCATCCATAGAGTCAATTATATTCATCATCCACTATATGACCTTATCGGGAGATATACACGAAACAACCCCAGGTCATTTTCCACGTATTCCGCAACCCATAGATCAAATCACGCCAGAGCTCGATATTGATTGGAGCCTTCGAGCAGTCATCCTTGCTGATCGATCTATCACACCGGTCCAGGTTAGAAGGGCCTTCTTTGCCTTAGATTCATAAATTCCATTAGTGCGTGTTGAAGACATTAGATTGCCTAACTAGTCTATCCGTATACTACCTATATTCCATCCCCACTGGCTGTCTCGGCACAACCTCGGGAGGTCGGGTACGCGGAAGAGTCACTTGTAGATTCCCATGCTCGCTTGTCGCTTTTCCGGCGTACATTACCCGAGAGAGGGAGATTGCAGATGCAATAAGGTGGCTGGGTTGATCCCTAGACATATGAATGAAATTCATAGGTTGAAGAAGAGATCCTTGGTGCCTTGAATGTTTTGGGATGATCTTTGATTATGTGAGAGGTATATGATACAAGAAAAATGTGATATGAAGTTCTAAGGTCAAGTCCACTTGCAAGCTAGCCTCAAATGGAGGCCTAGAGCTTGTTTATATAGAGTTGCTAACAACTTTGGAGAATTGCCAGTGAATTTGGTGAATTGCTAGCAATCCAGGTTTTACGGGGAAAAAAGGTTGTAACCGCCTCCCAAATCAAGATTTTGTTTGTTTTATTGAAGGATGTGGGTTAGAAAGAGGTTATGCGGGTTAGGATTGTTGTTAAATGGTTGAGAAGTTGGTGATCTTGTTTTATTTTATTTGATTTTGGTTTGTAAGTGGTTTGAGTGGTTTAGGAGAGGATAAAATAGGATTTTACAGTTGAATAATAATTACGGGGAGTAAATATAAAGGGGGAGGAATAAGACTTAGGATAAGGATTTAATGTATAATACGATAGTGATGTGATAATGGATTTAATGTATACTATGATGGTAATGTGATAATGAAGGGGAGCTAGCGGTGCTAATTTTAGGTGTTTACACATGTCTTATAACAAGAAGAAATGTACAACAATCTTGAACTAGTCCACACTTGTCCAACTTAGTCAATCATCCTATCCCTAGATGTGTATCACTTGTTTTTTTCTTATACACATAACATATTTTTTCACATAACAATCATATTACTCCATCAAATTAGGCTATACCCTCACACATTACAATCTTAACTTCCAGATCAGTCGCACTATTTCACCTTTTTTTAGATTGCTTCTTTGAATTGTTGACGAAACAAATATGGTAATGGGTGTAGGAGGAATACCTGTTCAAATGTCAGTTGATGGGTTGTTGCACGCATATGACTTCCAAATCCACAACTGACCGTGAGAGATTCCTTTTGGCTAGGAAAAACTACCTGTAATGAAATCAAGACCACTAGAAAGATTTAAACAATATGGGCAGTGAACTATCTAGCATGAGCTAGATCCGGAAAGTGTGATACTCATAGATGGCTGTTAGTCCACTGTTTTAAAAAAATTAATGCTGAAAACAAGGTAAATCCTATTGTTATTTTGAAATGATTTAGGTATCTCACTTTAAAACACAATAATAAAACAGATCTAATCTAACAGGCTAAGCTAGAATAGAATCCACAGGTCAAATGGCTGGTTCTGGGTAATATAGGTCTGATAAAGGTCTCGGGTAGGTCACAAGTGAGTGAGGGTGAGGTAAAATTAGGTGGATAGGTCTCTGTTTAAGGCTGTGTGGGAAAACACAGAGACCGGCATTGGTCAGGGATGACCGACCGCGGTTAGGTATAACCGGCGCCAGTTACTGTGAAATCTGGAAACGTCACAGAATGGGGTTTTGGTCTCCTTTGTGATTGCACAAAGGATTTGGTTGGTTGGGATGAGGTATTGGGTGATTGGAATAGGTTTTTGTGAGGTTTTTATGGGTCTATGGAGGTAAAAAATGTTGGAGATGGTCAATAGGGAGCAAGATAAATAATGGATGATAAAATGAAATAACCAGGAAAGTATGATGTTGCACTTGGATTTCATTTTTGAAAGTCTATGTGTGAAGGATGGAGGTGCTGATGATGGGTTTGAAGGCTGCAAGTGATCACCAACTGAAGAAAAGCTTCTGCATGGGCTACATGCACACTCCTCTTTTGCTTGGATAGATCAGAATGTGGCTGGGAAGGCTGTGCAGGAGAAGATCCTCAATCTCCTTCCTTGGATGTCAGTTCTTGCTGGAATTGGCTCTCTGAAGATGCGTTATCTCTTTGAGATTTGTTCTTGCTCATCCACTTGTTTTCTCCCAATGTTTTCCAACCTTGAGAATAAGGTTGTTAAGGGGTTAAAAGGGGTAACCGATGGCGGTCCGGATTAACTGGCGATGGTTAGGGGAAACAGACGTCGGTCAAGGCGGGATTTTCTAGGTTTACTAAACTTAGGGAGATCCTCCTGATTTCCTCGGATCTTGTGTCATTATCCCACGGATTAGACTGGGAGCTTCTTGTGAGCATGCGGGAATGTGGTTAGAGGGAGTGTAGGCATTGATTTTTAGGGTTTGGGTAAGTCTTAGTTAGTTATGGTAACTTGCTAAGAATAGGTCTTAGGTTGAGTTAGCTTGGTGAGGTGTCTAAGTGAACTGTTTGTGTAGATATTATTTAAATAAGATATTTAAATAATAAATATAGTGAGGATAACACATTAATTAATTAAATTAATTAAATTAATATTAGTAGGGTGAAGGGGGTCATGGCTAGGTAGATGTAATAAAGAGGGTCTTATATGTTGAGGGACGAAGGGGGAGTGTGACCTAATTTTAGTGTCTACATTTTGCCCCTTTTTGTTGCGTAGCTTGTATTGGTAAGTGATGCTAACAAAAATAAGATGTGGTTGGCCCATGTGAGGGTGAAGGTGATCCCCCTCAAACCAGGAACTGACGAGGCAGCAGGATGAAGCGGTGAGTGGTTTGATAAAAGGTAAATGTGAGGAAAAGGTAAGTGGGTGTAGGGGAATAGGGTGAAAGGTCTACTCAGGTGATCTAGGTAATGGGTCAGGGTCAAAGGTAGCAACAGTCAAACGCATGCACACGTATAAACTGCAGCATGCTACCAGGTTGAAGAGCAGTAAAACTCTACATCATCTAAGGTCGATAGGTTTATCCAAACAAGGGTGAAGTGAATCTGGTATCCAAGGTATAGGATAAGGTCAGGAAACACAACGTAGGTTAGGTGCAGGAATGTATAGGTATGTTCCGGTACACCAAAGGTAGGGTCAGGATAAATGGTCATGGCAATAGGCTAGGTAAGGTCATTAGGTCAAACAACACAGGTAACAGTGCTGCAAGGTATAGTGAACACATGAGGTCAAAAGGTCACTAGCGATGGTCCAGGTCCAAATATTGAGATGACGGCACGGGTAAGGCTGAGGTAGGGGTAAAATAAAGTAGGGGTCAAAAGGACTAACAATGGTCTAGGTAGGTGTCGGGAAGGGAAAAGAAAGGTGGAGGTAAGGAAAAGTGAAGGTAATGTGAGGGCAATGAGTGCACATGGTAACTGACATCGGTCAGCAAATGAACCGATGATGGTGTAGGGGAAAATGAGGATTAATGTGAGGGCATCAGACTGCCTCTGTCAAGGGTTTATGGCTTGTGTTAATGACATATGGTTTGTTACTTTGTATTAGATGAGATATGGGTTAGTTGGTTTGAATGGATGGAAATTAGGTGAGTTAGGCATCAATGGAGTCAGGTCAGTTTAGGCATGGATCGAGGGTTGGTGTAGGCATGGATTGAGTCAGGTTGTTAGGCATGGATCGAGTTAGGTGATAGGCATGGATTTTGAGATTCAGTTAGGCATGGTGGAGTCAGGTTGGTTTAGGCATGGATTGAGTTAGGTTGGTTTAGGTGTGGTGGAGTCAAGGATCGAGTCAAGTCAATTTAGGCAGATTGTTAGGCATGGATCGAGTCAGGTGATAGGCGTGGATTGAGTTAGATTGATTTAGGCATGTGGAGTCAGGTTGGTTTAGGCATGGATTGAGTCAGGTTGATAGGCATGGATTGAGTCAGGTTGGCTTACGTGTGGTGGAGTTAGGTTGTTAGGCATGGATGTTCATTTCGGTATTTCGATAACAAATGGCAATATAAATGCATGAGATGGTGTAAAATGTGGAAAATGTTAGTTATGTATGAAAATGTGAAATAATATAAGTGGTAAAAGTCATGTGGTATATGGTATAGATGTCTAGGTTTTTGATATGAATAATAAATCAGGTAAGGTGGGGCAAATGGTTAGGGTAAAGAGTGGCCGAGCTAACCTTCTAGAGCCCCATGCCTTAGAAGTTGCCTACATAGTCCCGGTGAAAAGGGACCATAGACCGATGTAGTTCTCCCATAAGCTAGGAAAGAATATGAGAAGATCAAAGAATATGTAGTGCAGTTCATAGTTAGGTTGGATTCGAGGTCATAAGTATGATGAGGTCAAGGTCGATTAGGTGAGGTGGAATATAGGTAGATAGGTATGGGTGATTTTAGGTCGCAGGGTATAATTAGGTTGAGGGCATTGATGTTGGGGTTGAGAATAGGTAGATAGGTAAAGGTGATTTTAGGTTGATTGAGGTGGGAGAAGAAAATCTCAAAAGACAGGTGTCGAGGTTCTAGTCCTATATAAGAAGATCAAAAGGTAATGAAGAAGAGAAAAGATAAGAGGGGGCAAGAAAGCCACCTGATTGGCAAGGATCAAAACGTATGAAACACATCTTTAGATAGGCTAATGAATGTAAGACCCTAAAGACATTACATGATTGATAATTCTAAGAGTGATGAATAGTCACATGATCACCAAATGTCGTAGGTTCAGCAGGTCCCTTGAGGTATGATGTGAAAAGACAACGGGTAAGGAGGTGTAGGTAATTGGGTCATAAAATGGGAAGTAGAATGCCTTGGGCAATAGAGCCAAGATCACAATAGGCAAGTCCATGACGAAAAAACTTCTTTTTCTTTTTCTTTTCTTTTTGACTTTTTAGATAGACTGATTGATGCAAGAAGTCTATATGGGAGGAATATATGTCTCCTTGAGGTCTTCACGAAGCTGATCGATGTGGGAAGCTTCTGAATTTTGATTTTTGAGAAAATAGTCCTCTTTTTGGAAAGACTATGTAGAGAGTTGCAAGCTTTTTATAACTATTCCTTGAGGGAGCAGTCTACTCATAGGGACAATTAAAGGTGGAAGATGTCCTTTTGAGGGATTCATATTTTATATTGGAAGTTTGACTCAAGGAGTTGATCCCTTATTTTGGAAGATGTCCTTATGAGGGATTCATCATTTTTTTTGGCTTTTAAGTCATGGACGAGACTATAACGAAGCATTTGGTTCTTGTTGAGAAGACAAGGGTGAATGACCATGGGATCTCATCTAAAAGAAGATGAAAAGTATCCATGAGAATCATGCCATGTGCAGAGCCGTGGTGCACATATTTAAGATAAGGCAAAAGGGTGATGGGTAATTACATGATTCTTGTTTAATCGTTAGGGAGATGGATAGAGTGGATACCGCTCAAGGGACGAGCCTGTAAAGAGACACAGAGTGAGGTAGGAAAATGAGTCAACAATAGAATGGTCGAAGATGTAATGCGTTAAGGGGCTCAGGTTCGGGTTTACCCTCAAGTGAGGACAAACGATAGGCACCTGATCCATAGGTATGAGTTACGATGTATGGTCCAAGCCAATTAGGAGTGAATTTTCCCTGTTTACTTTTTCTGCTTTGGTTACGTGTTGATTTTCTTTCAAAACAAGGTCACCAACTTGGAAGGTTCATTCATAAACACATTTTTCATAAGCACGTTTGATACATTGTTGATAAACTTGAAGGTGATCCAGAGCGTTAAGACGACGTTCGTCTAATAACTCTAGTTGTGCTAAGCGGTCCTGACGAAAGTCATCATCAGTAAGCATGTCATGGAGAGAAATGTGAAGTGAGGGGATTTGGACTTCGAGAGGTAGAACAACCTCGGTACCTGTAGACCAGTGAAAATGGTGTAGCCGTAGTGGAAGTGCGAATACTAGTGCGGTATGCCCATAGAGAAAAAGGAATGTGCGTATGCCAATCCTTCCTAGTATTGTCAACCAATTTCATGAGAATTTTATTGAGGGTTTTGTTAGTGGATTCAGCTTGGCCGTTGGTTTGTGGGTAATAAGGTGAGGAGAAACTAAGCTGAATGTTGAAGGTGTCACAAAGTTTTTGCAATGTTTTGTTTTTGAATTGTTTTCCATTGTCAGTGATGAGGCGATGAGGGACACCAAAGCGACAAATGATGTGATGGTTAATGAACTCACATATTTTCTTAGCTTTCATGGAGATGAGTGGTATGGCTTCCACCCATTTTGTGTAGTATTTGGTAGCAGTTATGATCCATTGATGGCGTTGGGAAGAATGAGGATTGATTTCTCTGACAAGATCCAAACCCCATTGAGAGAAGGGCCAAAGGTCACAAGCGACCTGTAAGGCATGACTGGGTGTATGATGAAGGTTGGAATGTTGTTGACATTTCATGTGGCATTTGACATAGTCGCAACAATCATGGTTAAGGGTTGGCCAGTAATAGCCTAGGAAAAGAATACGCTTAGCAACAGCAAGGCCACTAAAGTGACCTCCACATATGCCATCACGAACCTCCTTGATGGTATAAGGAATTTCTTAACTTGTGAGGCATCGTAAGAGAATACCATCAAAGCTGCGCTTATAGAGGAGTCCACCCAGGATAACGAAACGAGAGACCTTCTTAAGGAAGGTGCGTTGTCCGTTACGGGTGAGATCAGGAGGTAAGATGGAGAGGGAAAGGTAGTCAGAGTATTGTTTATACCAAAGGTCACTCGGGTCAGGGGTGTCAGTTTCGATTGAGTAAACATCGTGAGGTAAATAAGAAGGTGAATGGAGGCATTGTACAGTGACAAATATTTTGGAATCGGTAGGGGAAGTGGGTATTTGGGAAGCTAAGTAGGCCATGGTGTCTGCAAATTTGTTGGTTGACCGTGGGATGGTTTGAAGGGTGTAACGATCAAAGGTGGTCAAAAGTATGTCTACATGATGTTTATACTTTTGAAGTATCTCGTTACGACATTGGTACATACCATTGACTTGGTTTATGACCAATTGTGAATCACCAAAGATGTGGATTGATTCAACATCGAGGGCATAGGTGGTCTGGAGACCTAGTACGAGCGCTTCGTACTTGGCAATATTGTTGGTGCATTCAAAGTCTAGTTTGAAAGACAAAGGCATGGGTTCTCCATCCAGAGGGACGAGGATAACATTAGCTCCACCCCCATGCTGACACTTGGAACCATCGAAGAACAGTGTCATTTGGTAAGGGGGTTCATCCAGGGAAAGGGTAGCAATGGATTCATTGGGAAAGTCAAAATTAGAGGGTTGGTCCTTGATAATAGGTGCGTTAGCCAGTTGGTCAGCGATAGCCTGGCCCTTAATGGACTTTTGGTGAATGAATTCGAGGTCAAGATCAGCTAAAAGCATAAGCCATCGCACGGTGCGCTGATTTTGATAGGGTTTGGCGTACATGAAGTGTAAAGGGTCGGTGTTGGTCACAACATAGGTTTTGTGGTTGAGTAGGTAATGGCGGAGTTTGGTGGCGACAAAAACTAAGGCTAAGCAAAGCTTTTCTGGGTGGTTGTATCAGGTTTCATAGTCCAAAAGAGTACGACTTATGTAATAAACCACCTGCTCCCTATGTTGTTCATCGCGATGAGCGAGCATGGCTCCTAAGGAATGATCGGTAGCTGATATGTATAGGTAAAAGGGTTGATCGTCTTTCAGTGGAATGAGTACGGGTGGTTGGAGAAGGTATTGTTTTAGGGCCTCAAAAGCTTTGTGACAGTCATCATCCCATTTAAAGGAGACATCCTTCCTAAGTAGATGATGAAATGGTTGACACCGATCCGATAATTGTGAAATGAAATGGTGAATGGATTACAATTTACCTTGCAGGCTACGGAGTTGTTTGAGGTTCGTGGGCGGAGGCATTTCCAGAATGGCCTTGACTTTAGCAGGGTCAACTTCTATACCACGGAGGGAAACAATAAATCCCAGGAGTTTTCCTGAGAGAACTGCGAAGACACACTTTTTAGGTTGAAGGTGGACACAATATTTAATGAGGCGATCAAAGATGGTTTTGAGGACAGCGAGGTGCTCGCGCATGGCATTTAGATTTAGCCAAGAGATCATCCACGTAATCTTCCAATATGTGATGCATGATATCATGGAAGATGTAAGTCATAGCACGCTGATATGTAGCACCAACATTTTTAAGGCCAAAAGGCATGACTCGATAGCAAAAGGTTCCCCAAGGGGTAATGAATGCGGTCTTGTGCTGATCTTCTGGGGCAAGAAAAATTTGGTTATAACCTGAGAAACCATCCATGAGTGAGAGCATCTCGTGACCCACGGTAAGGTCCACCAGTTGATCAATACCGGGCAAGGGAAAGTCATCTTTCAGGTAGGTGAGGTTGAGGTCTCGGAAGTCTATGCAAATGCGGAGTCCCCCTATTGCTTTAGTAATAGGGACAATGTTAGAAATCCAACGAGGATAATCAATGGGTAAGATGAAGGAAATGGAAAGAAGACACTGAAGTTCTTCTTTGACGAGAAGAGCAATGCGAGGGTGCATTTTCCTCAGCTTTTATTTGATAGGTTTGGCATCGGGAATGGTTATGATATTGTGGACCACTATGGTGGGGTCAATACTGGGCATGTCTGCGTAAGACCAAGTGAAAGCGTGGTTATGATCTCGGAGAAAGGAAGTGATGGCTTCCTATTCAGCAGCATCTAAAGATTGTCTGATCTTTAGGATGTGCGGGTTGTCCTGAGTATGAATGTTGATCTCAATAGTCGATTCATTCAACATGGTTTGCATCTCAGAGGGTAATGACCGATGAATATATGAGTCTTCTGCACCAAGGTAGGTGAGTATGGATTCATCATCTTGACATTGAATGACATTAATGGTCGGTGTGTCTTCGTCGATCATCTCAGGATATAGGAATGGGAGAGTGGAAGGGGCCTCACCTTCAAGTTGATAAGTCAAAGGCCCTAAGGAAATGGTGTTTATGAAATAAAAAAGT
Organism: Taxus chinensis; assembly: GCA_019776745.2. Classification (NCBI taxonomy): domain Eukaryota; kingdom Viridiplantae; phylum Streptophyta; class Pinopsida; order Cupressales; family Taxaceae; genus Taxus; species Taxus chinensis. The sequence continues at coordinate 879,141,097 of CM034146.1, forward strand.
TAGGAGGGATAGATTCAGGATCCATCAACTCCGTCGGTGAGGGTGGTGATGAAGGTGGAGAAGGGCTAGGGTCCTCAATGAATTCAATGTGGGCCTGTTTGGTAGAAGGGTTGGGGAAGCCAATACCACTCCGGTCATTATGTTTGTGGGTGGTACATGGAATAACGGTATGGTGACCTTGCTTGTAAAATCCAAAACCAAAACCCTTCCACGCACAATGGTGTAGGAAGGTGTGGGTGAAACAATGATTGGTAAGTGATTGGAAGTCAGCGGAAAATGGGTGGGGTTGTGATGGTGGTTCAGGTGTGTAGGTGGTAGTATCAAGTCCCCCATAGGTGAGACTAGTATGAAGATGAGGAGGACCATAAAGGAGGCATTCTCCTATACAGTGATCATAGCGAGGGTGTTGGTGAAGCTTCCATACTTGTGTGGAGTAAGGAAGGTGTTGACACTATATAGGCGGTATTCCCCTAGAGTGAGGCGTTGAAAAACACCTTCCAAGGGATCAGTGGTTGGTATGTGGGTAGCTGGTATGGACGATGTGTCGGAGGTTGATGCGGAGGTGGTGTTAACGGATTGGGAAGCTAATGGGTCAGTCGTGGAGGTTATAGCAGCGGTAGGCATGGAGGAGGTATGTGTGGTGAAAGAAGCGGCTATACTGGTAGGTGTGGGTGTAGGTGTAGGTGAAGTAGTATTGGTTGCGGAAGTAGACGGCTTGACCGGTATGAGTACATCATTGGGTTGGTAAAGCATGTTGCATGTTTTGAAAGGTGATGGGTCAGCTGGAATGGTATAAGTGTGTCCTTCATGTTCAAACTTTACACAACGATGCAAAGTGGAGGGAACACAACCCATGACACAGATCCAGGGTCTACCAAGAAACAAGTTATATTGGAATTCCCCCTCCAAAACATAAAACAATTCTGGAATAGTGTGGGGGCCCACGCAAACGTGAAGGATGACAGTGCCTAGTGTGGAGGTGATAGCATCATTGAATGAATGCAACATGATCAGATGTTTGTGCATGCAATTGTTAGGTATGCACATTTGAGAGCAAATGCATGGGATGAAATGATGTTAATGCTAGTGCCTCCATCAATCATCACATGGCGTACCCGTATGTCATCAATGTGTACAGAGATGAAGAGGGCTGGGTCCAGGTCATCATTTTGGTATGGCGTGATCTCTGCCTCTGAGAAGCTAAGGGAGGCCACTTGGTGAACAAGGTGAGGTGAGGATGAAGGTGGTAATTTGGTGAGGGAGGCTACATGATGGGGTGTGATAATGGAGGCTACGGGTGTAGGGTCATTGGGTAAAACCTCGATAGATTGAAGAACCTCCATGAGGGCTTAATGATGGGATTCTAAGGTTTGTATGAGGTCATATAAGGACATTTTGAGTGGAGATTGGTGTAATTGTTTGAGCATGGTGTGATGTGTGATGCCATTAGAAATGGGGTATGTGGGGCCGCAGATAGTTATCTTAGGTATGGGTGCAGATGGTATGTTGGGTATAGGATTGGTTGGTGGGTCAGCTGCCTTTTCTTTACCCTTCTACATGCACATGTAGTGACATGTACCATGTTGATTTGAGGGAAATTTTCAAATGGAGAGGGTGTAGGGTAAGTGGTATAATGACATGAAGGGCAAAAACCTATGGGAGGAGAAAATCCCTGTGAGGTCAGTTGGGCGCAGTGACATTTGGGTGGTGGTGTGGCAAGTTCTCTGATGCAAACCATGTTAATTTCAAATTTTGTGTGTGGTTCTAGGAGTTGTGAGGGTGGAGGTTGTGGTTGTTGAGTGCATAGTGTGGGAATGGGTGTAGGTGAAGTAGGGTCCTCGTCAAGAAGGTCATCGTCATCAAAGTTGGTTTCGGGTGGACACAATTGGATAAGGATGGTTTTCAAGGCCTTGCAGTTCTCCACATCATGCCCTGACACACAATGGTATGCACAAATTTTGGTATCATCAAACCCCTTTGGCTTGGGTTTGAGGGGGTCGTAAGGTCGAAGTGGCGGTAATGTGATAACAGAAGTCTTGAGGAGGTTGGTTAAAATTTTGGCATAGGACCCTGCTAGTGGATCACAATGGGAAGTGAATGTGGGTTTGGGTGTAGGTGTGGTTGGTTGTCTGGGAATTATTTTTGGAAGAGTAGGAACATGTCGAGCTATGGGTTTAGGTGCCGGTGTGGTTTGAGGTATCGATCGGGTTTGTTTGGGTAGGGGTATAGTAGATGGAAGGGTAGGAGGGTGTGATTTTGTTTTGACTACCTTGTTGTGGGGTAGTGGGGTTTTGTTTTTGGGTTGCACCTTCTTGGGTAAAGGTGATGTGGCTATACGGGGTCTAGAAGGAAAAGTAGATGGAGGAAGAGGGTGAGTTACCCATGGGGATAACGGGGGTGCTATGAAGGTAGATGACGTAGGTCATGCTTGGGGTGTGAGGGACAATGACTAGAAGTGTAGTAGGTAGTGAAGCAACGACTGAAGGTATCGGAGGTGTTGGTGGTAAAGAGACTATAGGTGTGGGTATGATTCGTGTTGTGTTCCTAGGTAGGTTAGAGATTTGTGAGGAAGGAATGGGTTGTTGTGTTATTGGGTTATGAATGGGTGAGGGGTGCTTGACCATGATGGGCAGCTGAGGTCTTAAGGTAGATGGACAAGTGCGGGTGTGATTGGTGTTGCGTAGGGGTATGAGGTCGATGAGTTTGTTTCTTTAGTTTGGGTGTCAGAGTAGGTGTGGTATTAACGTTGGAGGATGTAGCTAAATCCAGTTTAATAGGTGGATGAGTAAGGCTGGTGGTCGGGGTGACCCCTAAAGTGGTAATAGGTTTAGTGGAGGTAAATGTTGTGGGTATGGGTTTGGGTTTAGGCATAGGTCGGGTTATGGGTAAGGGTGTGGTGTGAGTGTTAACAGATATCATGGAAGGGGTTGCAACAATAGTGGTTGTATGTGGTTTGATGGGTGGAAATGTGTTTGGGTAGATAGTGGAGGTGTCATCGAGGGATCTCTGCATTTGTGTTGAGACAGGGAGTAAGAGGTGCCCCCATAACAAAGCCTTATCCACATACTCTAAGTGATCGGCCAAATGTGAGAATGGCACGTTTGTGGGTGGAGTTGGTGAGGACCTAATGGGAATTCCTGTAAAATGCATCTTAGAGATGGGGAATCGGCCAACTTCAGCTTCCGTGGGTAAGAGAGCTGAAAGTAGGTCTGTTGGATGTTGGGTAGCGGATGGAGAATACTCGCCAAGAGGAAAAGGTATCCCCACCAGGTCTATGATGGGTGGAAGGGATGATGGGAGTTCCTCTATGAGTGGAGGAATGAATAGGTGCTCCTCTGTGGGTGGAGGAGGTAATGGGTGCTCCTTTGTGGGTGGAGGAGGTAATGGGCTCCTCTATGGGTGGAGGAGGTATGGTAGGTAAAGGTTTGCTAAGTGGAGAAGCTAGGGGTGAGATGGTCTCAATGTCAGTAGAAGACTCCTCTGTAGGTGATGTAGGAGATGAAGGGTGTTCTTCTATTGGTGAAGGAATAGTGACGGTTGGTTCAGACATGGAAGGAGGATTTTGGGCTAGGATTTCCTCTATGGAAGGGATGTGAGGTAATTGAGAAATGCAACAGGTACCTTGTTAAAGATCTGCGTGAACCTCACGAGTATGGGTATCGTGAGTGGATGTCTCACCTGTTTGATTGGATGAAGGGGCATGATTGGGAAATGGTTTTTTAAAGATTTTTAGATTTTGGTTAGGGGTGGCGTTGGGATTATCCATAGTCAACTCACCTTTCTTGAGCATTTCTTGGAAAATATTCTTGAAAGTGATGCATTTTCCATCACTATGACCCTTCACTCAGTGATAGTTACAGAAATCTTGTTCCTTATACCATGCGGGCATGGGGAAAGCAGGGTCAAAACCAGTGTGTGGTTTTATGGGTGGAAGGGTGATGGCACCAAATTTTATAAGCTTTTCTAAAACAGAAGTGTAAGGTTCCCCAATTGGGGTATATTTTGTTGCTCTTGTCTGAATCAAAAATCTTGAATGGGTGATAGATTAGATGAGGGTGTAACCTGATTAGATGGATGAGCTGGGCTGGCCTTGAGTACCACTGCATTAGTGGTACCTTTAGCCTTTGAATAATTGGTTGGAGGTTTGGAAGAAGAAGAGGTTTCATTTGACTTGAATTCCAAATTCTTATTTCGTAATTGGATTTTCTTCTCTTCGATGGCCCGAATCTCTAACTTTCATGCCATAGTGAATGCCTCATTGAATGTTTGGAAAGTTTAGACCTGCAAGGTTGGGGAGATATGTCTGGCACAAGCTCGGGTAAAGAGCTCGATGAGTTCAATTTGTGGCAGTTGAAAGGTAAGTTGATTGATCAGGCTGCGCCAGCGAGTGACAAAATATGTGATAGATTCATCCTCGTACTGATGTGTGGAATATAAATCGGTCATGGTAACTTTCTTGGTGATATTGATAGAAAAATGATCCAAAAAATCTTGGGCTACCTGATTGAATGAAAATATGGAGTGTTTGGGTAACCCACTATACCAGTCTAATGTAGGTCCAATGAGGGACATGGGAAAATTTCTCAAAAGTAAGGCATCATCATGAGCAATCAAATAACATCCATGTTTAAACGAGTGCAAATGTTGTTGTGGGTCTTCCTTACTATTGAAGTGAGTTGAATTTAGGCATTTCCCAATGCACAGGGTATGAATGGATGGGAATGGATGGGTGAATAGGCTCGTTACAAATCTCATCATAAGTGAGAGTGTTGTGGGAGCCAGAAACTGATGCCTCTAGTGTTTTCATCTTATCCATCATCAATTTAATTAGGTCATTGGTGGGTTGTGATGATTGGATGCCTCCTATAGCATGAGGAGGTTGGTTTTGGACATATAATGGGTGTGGCATTCCAGTGTATGGGGCTACCATGTAAGGTGGTGGAGAAGAAGGTAATGAAATAGGGGGTACGTACCTGGAATGAATAATAGATGAAACAGTGCGGTTGTTGGTAGTATGTATATGGGGGAGGAAGGGTCGTGGTAACCCTAGTGGCAATAGGGGCTAATGATTGTGGAATGGAAAGAACTACATTCTGAAATGGGGTAGGGGTCACCGACACTGGAGGTGGGAATGTAGCTACAAGGTATGTGTGAGACATGAGGGATGGATGAGGTTATGTTTGGGGTAATCGTTGAGGGTATGGTGGATGTAATGGGTGCCACAGAGGTAACAGATGCGGAATTCATGGGGGGTATGGAACCTAACTATGAAATGACTGGGGGTAAGGTGGATGTAGGTAGCACTGGAGCCAGATGGGGCTGATGTAGAAGTGGGTGTGAGAGTTTGGGGGATAGATACGAGCATGCCGTATATCAACTGACCCGAGGCATCTCGAGTGGATGAATGGGAGAGGTAAAACTAATGCAAGGCAACAGGGTTCTGGTCAAGGAGTCATGTGAACTCCTCATCTTCGGTAGCGATATTAGTAGGCTGGATAGGATCCATGGCTGGTGATAAAATAGAAGGTGGTGAAGGACTAGGTGGGAGTGGTTGGCAACTGGAGTGGAACACGAGGGAATTCGCTTGTCTTCGGGTCAGTACCATGTGAACCAGTACTGATCAGGTGGGGCTGCTTCTCTGTAAATGGTACAGAGAATAGCATGATAAAAAAAATGGATGAAGTAACAAATGGTGGGTGGAATGTGAAACAGGCTAACCGATGCTGGTTAGGTAAAACTGATGTCGGTCAGGGGTAACCACTACCGGTCACTATAGAAAATAGGCAGTGAGTAATCAGTGAGACAAAAGGCAAAATATGACAAGTATGCCAAATTTGGGGATGTGTAAAATGTTAATGGGAAAAAAATGATAGTGACAGAGACTGTGGAAAGTGGAAAAAAGTGAAGCGAAAATGTCCTTTTGAATAGGTTAGCAAAAGGACTTGAAACCGACGTCAGTTGAGTTCAACCAATGACGGTCAGAGGTAACTGATGATGGTTACTGTGAGATTGAAATAGTGATGAGAAAAAGTGGTTGTGAATTAGAATTTGATGTGGAATCAAATCCAAAAGTCTGAGAATGATGGTAGATGTGGTCTAAACACACTAAAAGTGAAGTCAGAATACATTGAGCTATGATGAGGAGTATGCAAGGAAAGAACAAAAAAAAAGATCGAACGTGATCTCTCACCTCAAAATGCAAATCAAACAGAAACACTAAGAAAGAACATTCCTAAAGTGCCTATTCTATTATGTTTGTTCTATCTTATGCTATTTGTGTGGATTGACTATTGTGAACAGAACAATATAATTTTTTTTGTGAGGAAGGCTTCCTACGAAGAAAGATTTCTAAAGGGTGAGGTTTCAGGAATGTTATGGTGGGGGCGGACTTCACTTTGAAGTATGACTTGATAGAGCAGCGAGCTGGGTGCCCACTGTACCATGATCATGTGATCACCTACAGCTTCTTCCAGGTAAGGTGTTGTTTATGAATGTATGTATTTTGAATTTTTATGTGGTTTGGTAAGACTCGGAGAAAGAGAAAAGGATATAAGTGATTTTCTATGATTCGTTTGTCAACCATCAACTGGTAATGACTTCCAATGTATAGGTTTCCCTCAATTAATGTGAGCTAATGCAAAAAATTAGAATGAAATGCAATGATTTTAAAACCCAAATCAAAAAATGTGAAATTGGATGACACAATAAGATGAATAGGAAGAGGGATGGTCTTTCAATAAAATGCAGAAAACATGAAGAAATGATTCTTTTTAAATACACCAAAAGAAAAGTTTCCTTTAGAGTAAATAGAAAGAAGGAGTGGATTACCAGGGAAGAAAATTAGTGTGTACACTTTTAGAAGGGAAACAGACACACAATTTTTTCCTAGGAATGAATGAAATGCAAGGAACTCCAGATGGGTCCCATCGGGCGTGCCAAAATGTTTCACCTTTTTCTTAGATCATTTCTTTGAATTGTTGAAAAAAAAGATAGGGTAACAAGCATAGGAGGAATACCTGTTCAAATATCAGTTGATGGGTTATTGCACGTGTATGACTTCCAAATCCAAAGTTGATCGTGAGAACTTCCTTTTGGCTAGGAGGAACTACCTGTAACGAAATCAAGACAACTAGAAAGAATTAAACAATATGGGTAGTGAACTGCTTAGTGTAAGCTAGATCCAGAAAGCATGATACTTCCTAGATGGTTGTCAGTCCATTGTTTAAAACAAATTAATACTTGAAAACAAAGTAAATCCTATTGTTATTTTAAAATGATTTAGGTAGCTCACTTAAAAACCCAATAAGAAAATATATCAAATGTAACATGCTAAGCTAGAATAGAGTCCACAGGTCAAATGGCTGGTTATGGGTTCTGCAGGTCTGATAATGGTCTCGGGTAGGTCACAGGTGAGTGAGGGTGAAGTAAAATTAGGTGGATAGGTCTCTATCCAAGGCTGTGTGGGAAAACATAGAGACTAACGTCGATCAGGGGGTGACCGACCACAGTTAGGTATAACCGGTGCTTGGTTACTGTGAGATCTGTAAATGTCATAGAATGGGGTTTTGGTATCCTTTGTGATTGCACAAAGGATTTTGGTTGGTCAGGATGAGGTATTGGGTGACTGGAATAGGTTTTTACAAGGTTTTGCTGGGTCTATGGAGGTGAAAAGTGTTCGAGATGGTCAATACAGAGCAAGATAAACAATGGGTGATAAAATAATGATGAAATGAAATAACAAGGAAAGTATGATGTTCTACTTACTTGGATTTCATTCTTGAAATTCTATGTGTGAAGGATGGAGGTGCTAATGATTGGTTTGAAGGCTGCAAGTGATCACCAACTGAAGAAAAGCTTCTGTATGGGCTGCATACACACTCCTATTTTTCTTAGATAGATCATAATGTGGCTGGGAAGGCTCTGCAGGAGAAGATCCTCAATCTCCTTCCTTTAATGTTAGCTCTTGCTGGAATTGGCTCTCTGAAGATGTGTTATCTCTTTGATATTTCGTTCTTGCTCGTCCACATTTCTCCCAATGTTTTCCAACTTGCTTTCAAGTTCCAGCCTTGAGAATAAGGTTGTTTTGGGGATAAAAGGGGTAACCGACGTCGGTTCGACTTAATCAGTGACGGTTAGGAGTAATTGACGTCGGTCAAGGCGGGATTACTAGGTTTGTGAAACTTTGGGAGATCCTCTTGATTTCCTTGGATCTTGTGTCATTATCCCTAGATTAGACTAGGAGCTTCTTGTGAGCATGCAAGAATGTGGTTTGAGGGAGTGTAGGCATTGATTTTTAAGGTTTGGATAAGTCTTAGTTAGTTATGGTAACTTGCTAAGAATAGGTCTTAGGTTGAGTTAGCTTGGTGAGGTGTCTAAGTGAACTGTTTGTGTAGATATTATTTAAATAAGATATTTAATAATAAATATAGTGAGGATAATGCATTAATTTAATTAAATTAATTAAATTAATATTAGTAGGGTGAAGGGGGTCATGACTAGGTAGATGTAATATAGGGGGGCTTATATGTCGAGGGACGAAGGGGGATTGTGACCTAATTTTAGTGTCTACACGCACAAACATTTGAGACCATAGTGGATAGGGAGGGCCATAACACCTATACACTATGGGCCAACCTGATTGCTTTGGTCCCTCCCCCTCTAACGACACCTTATCTAATTCAAATTCCTTTGGGTCATTTCTAGTTGACCTTATTTGAGGTTTCTAGATCTAGAACACATATATAACCTAACTATTCATCCATTATCAAAGAGGAGATCATGCACTCATAACACCCAAAGATCCTAATGAGAATACACTAAGAGCAACCACAAGTAAAGCCACCCCAAGACTCCCTTGAGCGTCATATAATTTGCATGCTCTTTCTACGGTAGTCATTTACTTAGGTATGCAAATGCAAGGAACATATCATCATTCCAAGTCAAGCTAGGGAAAAGGTGCAAGTACAATATCATTGTCGCAAGATCATGGTTATCTATTTGGTTACACAAATTCTAGAGATCACATGCTAGGAAAGAACGAAATGAGGTTTGAGCCCTCTTCAAAATATTTGTGATGTTGGTGGTGCATAGGGGTGCCCACATCTCACCTAATGTTTATTTTGTAGGACTTTTTAACCATTTAGGGTTTAGAAGGATTAATCAGTCACACAAAAAATGTCACGCAATTTCAGGAACCCAGATTCTAGATAGGAGTAGATCAGAAGTCCAAACATAGATTAAAAACGTATCAAGAGTAAAGGATCTAAAGGGAAGAAAGTGTATAAAAATGACCAAAACGAGGGTGCACTTTGGACCATGCCATCTGCTTTGGTCTGTGCAACAATTCAACACGTATTTTCAAAAGCGAGGCTCTATCAGGTCATTTACAACCTGTTTAAGTCATCAGACCAACCTAGATCATCACATAGAGTAGGAGATCAACTAAGTCATTTTATCTCTCTCATTGCAAGTGATTTAACTATTGTTATTCACCATTGTTTATCATTGTTTGATGCTTATTTCTGATATTGTTGCAATTAGCGTTGGAAACTAATTGATTAGGATAATCTACCATTGGTTACTACCCCTAGAGAAAATTAACCAATTTAGGTTAAATCATTTGGTGAACCCATTATTGGCTGAACCCTAGTTTATTTAAGGCTCCTTCTTCCTACTTGGTTTCAGATATTTCAAGTTTTTCTAGGGTTTGTATTTAGATTCTCATCTTTTAAGCTTGTTTATTCTCTTTCTGGGTATCATTATGTCCCCCCTTCATCCTCTTGTTGACATTGATCCCCCTCTATATGTTCAATTTATTGTGCACAATACTTTAGTTAAGCATGTTCTTCTTCATAACTCGTCAAACCTGAATGTTTGAAGTATCTCTTTCCTTCTTTCCTTTGGTGCTTATATTTTAGATATTCCCCCCTCTCCCTTTGTATATGAATATTTGACAATATCCCTCGCAAAACCTTGTCTTATATCACTATTTCAATCACTATTAGATTGAGAAACTTTGATACTATTTGTTATGTACTCCCAAATGACCCTCCCTTCAATATTTTTCTTGGGCAATCTTGGTTACATGATACACACCTTATCTTAGCACCCGCTGATCCACAAAGTTCCCATTAAGGCTCTACTCAAATTTAAAATTTGGATTTTATACAATATCTCCTTGATGCACATCCTCTTGACTAAGATATCCCTTCTTCTTCTCAAAAGATTTTTTCTAATACTAGTGAAAAAAATGTGGTTGCAAATGATGTCAGGAAATACAGGGATAGATAATACTGTAAATTTATATATCCACCAAAATAAACAAGCCACAAATTATATTTTATGATTGAATAACAAAGTTATTATGAATTATATCACAATATGAATTATATATTAGATTGCATGCATAAACAAGAAAGTAAATGAACACACCAAAATAGAAGAACACAAGATATAAGTGGGAAAACCATGAGAGGTAAAAACCCATTGAAAATCACTTATCTTTATTGAGAATATATGTTTCACCCAGCTCTCCTACTATTTCTAGTAGTTACACCTTTAAGGAGAAATTATAAACTATCTAATACTTTCTCTCATGAGTTGGGACCATTCTTCTCTTCATTCACATCATGTATCTTCAATTATCTCACATTTCTTGCTCGCATATTGCTATATCGTTTTCATTACCGATATCTAATGAGATCACCTTGTTTTATATAAGGCGGGTGACCAATTAGGGTCACTCTTAATTCTGAATCAGTTCATTCTTATATTTTAAATTTAATTCATAAGACATGACCATTAGTCTTTGACAATTTTATATTAAGTTAGTTTCTTGCTTAATATTACAACTCCAACACTCCCCCTTAACATTAAGTAGTGAAACATGCAAAATTTCCTTTTTATACACAATAAATTTCCATAAATCATCACATGCAGATTTAGGCTAACATGTAAATGTACAAAGCTTGTTCCAAATAACACATGCCAAGTCACCTTTTTGTATAAAAGGAATTTCAATCCATAAATCATTTAAGTGATTTCAACTAGCATGCGACAAAACCTTTGTTCTGTGGATTTTGTAATTCTGCGATATATTACTTCAGTGTTGCAGTATTCCACATAATTAAATAAGTCACGAACCAAATACAAGCGTTCGGGTTTTAGAAAAGCCGTGGTACACTGCTTAGTGTTCCACAAACTTCAAGAGACTGTGGTACAAATAAAGTCTTCTGCGGGTTTTGTAAAAACAACAGTACAATAGAACGATAAAATTATCAAGATAAAGTGATTTTTTATGATGTATTACATAATATTATGGAGTTAAAAAACTCTGATATCTAATGTTTCATTGGGTATTACAAGTAAAATAACATAGTGACAATGTACTTAAATAAAATGGAAATAATATAGGGAGTTTATGATTTGTACAATCAGGCTAATAAAAGGTGACATTAAAAAAAAGACTGTTAAAAGGTTTCATTGTTCATTATTCACCTATTGTCATTCTTATTTCCCCTCAACTGAAACTCTGAAAGGCCATATCTCATCTGATTTAGAGGTGAAGATCAATGTCATTCACATGATCATTTGAGCCAAAATCTAAAATGCCCAACATAGCACAAAATTTGCAGAACTTTGTAACACATGATGGCTTTGTAAAAATGTCTGCAATTTGATGTTCAGTAGAACAAAACTTGAGGTCTATGTCACCATTCAGAAATTTCTCCTGAATGAAATGCATATGAATCTCAATATGTTTAGTTCTTTGATGTTGAACTTGGTTGTTTATAAGAGAAAAATACTTTGGCTGTCACATAAAAGAAGTGTGATTCCCTTGAGGGTCATACGAAGTTCATCCAATAATATTTTCAGGCACATATCTTCCTTTATTGCTTCCATAAAACTTATATACTATGTTTCAGTAGAAGAGATAGATATTGCTGGCTACTTCTTGTTACTCTTAAGTGATTTCATCCGCACCTAACTTGAAAACATATTTAGAAGTATATTTTCTATCCACAATATCACTAACATGGTCAGAATCACAATAACCAAATAAATTTGCATCATCACAAGAAGAATAATACAAACCATGATTGATTGTACCTTTGCTATACCTTACAATATTTTTTTCCATTTTCCAATGACCCTCATAAGGATCCTGTATAAATCTAGAAAAAATTCCAACTGCATATGATATATCAGGCCTAATGATAGTTAAATAAATCAAAATACCAACAAGTTGTCTATATAAAGTATGATTAAATTTATCACAAGCAATTTTTGGATCTAATTTAATTCTAACTTCCATAGGAATAGAGACATGATTACAATCAATCATATTAAATATTTTAAGAGGGTTTTTAGCATACTATGCTTGAGATACAATAATAGACTTATGATTTTGACAAATAACCATATCTTATAAATTATTTAACAACCATAAATCAATCATTTAAAAACATTATTTTAACTTCTCTTTTATTCTAAGAATTAGATTCTTATTACTACCAGTAATCGAGATATCATAAACATACATGACAATAATAATATGATTGTTTTCAAATTTTACAAACAAATTATTATTAGTAGAATATGTCTTGAAACCAAGTTCTTGAAAGAAGCCATGCATTTTATCATACCAAGCTCTAGGAGCTTGTTTAAGACCATATAACTATTTTTAAGCTTACATATATATAATTCTTTACTAGGTTCTTCAAACCCTTTAGGTTGATTCATGTAAATTCATTCTTTCAAATCACCATTTAAAAATGTATTTTTCACATCCATTTGGTGAATCTTCCATCCATATTGAGCATCTAGAGCAAGATGAATTCTAACAATGATCATTTTAGAAACAAGAGAAAATGTTTCAACATAATCTAAACCAAGTTTCTGAGTAAACCCTCTAGTAACTAATCTAGCCTTAAATTTTTCAATCTTACCAACATTGTCATATTTAATTTTGCATAACCATCTAGATCCCACAATGCTTCTTTTAAAAGGAATAGGAGCTAATTCCCAAGTTTTATTCTTTAAAAGAGCACAATATTCAAAATTCATAACATTAATCCATTTTTTTATCTAGGATGAATTTTCAATAAATTGAGGTTTAATCTCATAAATATTTGACAAGACATGATAAACATGTTGACTATAGGTCATCTTTCTCAAATTACTAGGTTGAGAATTAAAAACTAGATTTTGAGCCCATTTAGGAATCATAGATTGAGACACAGATTGAGAAGGCTCCCCCTTAATATCGACATCCATCATATCAGAAGAAGGGTGATCAACCTCTTGGAAACCAGTTTCCATATTATCTGAAGAAGGATTATCAAATTATAGAGATTCAAACTTAGAAAACAGAAAGATGGGAAGAGAGGAGGTTTCACAAAATGGTTTATCTAGAACATGCATATTCCTATTTTCTATAATTGCATGCTTGAATGGATCATACAATCTCAATCCTTTTGTGTAAATACCATATCCAACAAAGATGCAAGAATAAGAGGTGGGATCAAATTTTTGTCTTTTAACTTTAGGAATGAGAAGGGAAATAAGGCTACCAAATATATTTAAATGAGAGATATCATGTTTTTGTTTGTTCCAAAATTCATGAGGTGTAGTTTGATGCAAAGCTTTAGTATGAAATATATTTAAAATATGGACAATGGTGTTCATGGCTTTAGCCCATAGGAACTTAGGAAATTTGGATACATGAAGCATGATCCTAACCATTTATAAGATTTTCCTATTCTTCATTTCATCTGTGATATTTTGTTATGGGGAATATGGAGTTGTTAACTCTCTTTATATCCCATAAGACACACAAAAATCATCAATTTTTTATTAACATACTCACCTCCATTATTAGTTTTGATTCTTTTTATTTTTAGATTAGCCATATTTTCAACCCAGACTTTAAAATCTTGAAACTCAGATAGAACATAAATTTTTTAAAATGAAATAACACCTAGTAATTTTAGAAAAGTCATCAATGAAACTAACAATATACAGTGCTCCACCAAGAGAAGGAATCTCTAAAGGACCTCTTAAATTACCATGGATTAACTCAAGCAAGTTAGAGAAATTAGACTTGTGATGTTTGTGAAATAATTCTACATTTTTCTTACCACACAAATAACTTTCACAATATCCATGGTCATATTTCAACTTAGGAAGACCTAAAATAAGGTTAAAGTGGGAAATTTCAAACATACTTTTAAAGTTCACATGCCTAAGCCTTTCATGCCATAATTAAACATCATTACAACTAACAAGAAGAAAAACAAGATTCAACAACGAATCCTTTAAAGATATATAATTCATTCTTCTGAAAACCAACAACAATAATCTTACCAAGATAATTATTTACATACCATTTATCTTTTAAGAACAAAACTTTGCAATTTTATCTATCTAATTGATAACAAGACAAAGTTTTTTTGTAAGTTAGGAACAAATAATACATTACTAATGGCTCCATTTGCTAACTTAACATTACCACAACGTTAAGACTAAATAAAAAAATCATCTCCTAGATATATATTCTCATGACATTCGACAATATCAAAGAGAGATTCATGAATGTATGTAATGTTCCTAGATGCACTACTATTTAAAATTCATTATTTTTCATTAGAGGCTGAAAGAGTAGTATAAAGAGTAATAGTTTGCTCAACCTTATTAGCTTAGTTTTTAGATTGATTTTGATTTCTATTCTTCTTGTTCTTATTGTTAAAGTTCTTATTTTTAGCATGATTATGAACCTTTCTATTTTTAGAATAAAAATCAGCTATTTTATGACCAATTTTTCCACATTTAGTACAATTTCCATCAAACTTAACCTTAAACTTTTACTTATTCCTATTTTTAGGATTAAATTTAGATTTAAAGTTTGATTTAACATTGCTAGTAATATGATTTTTAACAACTTTCTGATTTTGGGAGAACAATGCCCGAGAGACATTCTCTTTTGAGTCAAAATTCTCCATCACTCTTTCTTCTTGAATGAGTAAAGAAGACAATGCATCTAAATAAGGTAAATTGAACTAATTTTTATATTTAGAATTAAAAATAGAGATATAAATTCTAAATTTCTCATGAATATTAAGATGAATAATAAAATATAACAATTTATCTTGAAACAATTAACAATCACAACCATCTAATTGATCCTTAATCAGATTAATTTTTGCTAGATAATTAATTATGTTTTCATCTCCTTTGATTGGAGTTATAAACAATTCCATAATTAGTTTTATTATCTTAGAAAGGCGGCTACCTTCATGGATTGTTTGCAATTACCTCCATGCATCAGCTAGAGACTCTATGTGTCCTATATGCAATAAGAATCCATCTTTTATACTTTGCAATATGATTAGCATGGCCTCTTGGGACTTTTGGCAGAAAATGCTCAAGTTATCAAGGGTATCTTTTCTCCAAGTGGGTCTCTTTTCAACACCACTAACCAAATCCCAAAACCTTCTAGCCATAAGTGTAGCTTTAAGCCTAACACTCCAAATAATATAGTTAGTTCTATCAAATAACTGTGATTTATCCATGGAAAAATTAGATGAACTAGTCATATTTGACAAAATTTAGCAAATTTGGAAAAAAACTAGTGTTATGTGGGTTTTAATCCATTGCAGATATCCACGATTAGAAGAAATTAAATTATTTTGATTTAAAACAAAATAAACACTCTTAATACTAACTCGCAACTTATTAAAACATTCAAATAATGTATTAAAACCAAGAAGGGAGGTCGTAAAACACAATGGACTAGCTCCGAGAGGTTGTAGGGAAATAGAGAAAAATTTATAGAATTTTCAAATTTTGAAAAGCCGTGGAACAAAGGAACAATGTTCTATGGGTTTTTGAACTTTTAGAGTTCCATAGAATAGCAAAATTTGTGGAACGAAAGAATGCCCGCGGAACAAACAAAGTCTGCTGAATAAAGAGAAAGCACTGTAAAACAAAAGAACTACTTATTTGTGGTTTTGAAGAACAAAGAAAAACCTTAGAAAAGGATATGAAGAATAAGGAGAAGCCAAAAATCAATAAAAAATATCCACAAAGAGTTGTAAGCCAACACACAAGAAGTTATAGCTTATCGAAGATCATAATCCATGGAACAAGGAAACAATGTTTTATGAGTTTTTGAGCTTTAAGTGTTCTGTGGAATGCTAAATGTATACACCTAATTTTTTACTTCTCATCTTTCATCCTTGTTACTAACAATTTCCCTTGTGTAGATAAGGGTCACTGGTGCATATATTTCTTGTGTGGATTCCTTTAGGGGCCTGCAGGGAATGAGGTATGACTATTCACATAATCATTATGGGTTAGAGATAATACAAATAGAGAGTATCACTATGTGGTCCCAACCTTAGTTGTCATTACATTGTTTATCCTTGTCCCTTTATGTATCATACACATCACATGTCCAACACCTTTCTTTCATTTCACCACTTAGCACCTTGTTCATCCATTTTCTTGATCTATTAAACCCATGTTTCATTTTACATGACATTTAATATCCCTTTCTGAAGCCATCGCCCGTGGGTGATGGTGTAAGTGCTAGGTTTTTCCCTAGCCAACACCATCGACCATGAAAGATGACGTCGTATATATAAACACCACACTTTGACATTCATAAAGGAAGGAATCTAGAATCATAGGAACTGCCATCTGCTATGCTATTTTGCACCAACTTAGCATCTGATCGCTCAATCCTTAGTTCATATTGCCCTTGGGCCTTGACTTGGATTGGATTGGACACTCTTCTTTTTGGTTGGATTTCTTGTATGACTTGGTCAACTATAATGATTATAGGACATGAACGATGTTCCCCTTCTCCACCCAATAACGATTCTCTCTTGGTGTGATGCTTCTTTGGAGAGATAGATGCATCAACGACCACCCTACAAGTAAGTGTTATAACTATTTTTGTCATTTTGTATAGATTATTTCATTTCCCTTGTTATGCCTCATAATCAACCAGTCTAAATCTAACCAACTATAGGAAAATTAAGGGAATTTTATTTTTTTTAAACAATATATAATGCAAGAGTGATTTAAGATTAAGACATTATGATGATAACATGACTAAGCCACAACGCGATGAAGTGGCTACAAACCATTTTCACGAAAGAGCAAGGTGAGATATTAATAACATTTACGCCGTTGCGAATGCATTGTATTTTTGACACTAAAAGGCGTGGAGTTAGTGTAACGCCACTTACATGGTTTAGAATAATAATGTGATTATTAAATGTTGACAAAAATTTAATTGTGACGGTTTAATTTAACTATATTTTAAAATTGTGATTACCATTATTGCGTCATAAGGGATTATAAAGGTTTATTTAACCACGTCCATTTATAATTGTTTTGAAAACAATAAAATGTTTATAGAAGACCATTAGTTGGCTAATATGGTCACGAATCATATTAAATTGGCCCACGCCTTTAAAGGTTTAAAACACAAGACCAAAAAGAGTCTAATCAATTAATATTCTGAAAGCTTAATTACAACCTTATAAAACTTAAGTAAAATTTAAATTAAAAGGGACCCCTTGATCTAAAATGATCTCCATAGTAGGATGGAAAAATCCCCAAAAACTCATAAGGATATTCAAAAACCTAAAATATTCTATCTCTCTTATCACTTCTCATTTCATTTGGTTTCACATTTGTTTAGTTTTTTTGTCTCTAGGTTGTAGGTTGGACGAATTTTGGAGTTCAAGAATGGAGCTTAAGGAGGGTTTTCACATATACAGACACAGACACAGACACACGCATAGGCACAGACACAGACACAGACACAGACACAAACACAAACACATACACAGACACAGACACAGACACAAACACAACCACAGGTACAGACACAGGCACATGTAAAGGCACATGCATAGGCGCAGGCACAAGCATAGGCACAGGCACAGGCATAGGCACAGGCACAGGCACATGCATAGGCACATGAATAGGCATAGGCACAGACACATGCACATGCACAGACACAGGCACAGGCACAGACACAAGCATAGACATAGGCACAGACACAGACACAGACACAGACACAGACACAGACACAGACACAGACACAGAAACAGACATAGGCACAGGAAAAGGCACAAGCATAGGCACAGGCACAGGCACATGCACATGCATAGGCACAGGCATATGCACATGCACATGCACATGAATAGGCACAGGCAAAGGAAAAGGCAAAGATAAAGATAAAGACAAAGACACAGACACAGACACATACATAGACACATACACGGACACAGACACAGACACGGACACGGACACAGACATGGAAACAGACATAGACACGGACACAGACATGGATTTTCGTGTCACAGAAATAGACACACATTTTGTATATACTTGTATTTGGTAAAAAAATAACCAGGTTAGGGTTTATATATATGTATATATATATACATATATAAAAGATTTAATATTGCTGTTAAAAAATATATTTATTTTTTTGTTGTTGAGGAAAACCGATGAAAAATCCCCATATATATACATTTTAATTATAAAAACAACAGTTTTGGGGTGGGTCAACCAAGGCCGCCCACTATATATATAAGGTAGTTAGGGTTTGGGGTGGTTTGGTGATGCAGGGGCATCATTCAAAGAGTCTAATAAGAATTTATTTTGTATGTAGAATCTTTACTTGAGGTGGTAATAGGATTTTAAGAGTTTTCTAGGTGTTAAAGTGGTCTAGAATTTGAATTTGTCTTAATTCTTCATTTTCCCACCCAAATGGGAAATTTGAATTTTCAAACAAGGTTTGAAGCCATTTTGTCTTGATAAGTGTATGTAAGGGGTCTTGGTGGTTAGGATAGGTGAAGTAAGAATTTATCATGTGTTGTAAGTGACTACTTGGAGGTGTAAAGTTGTTAGGATGTTCTAAAAGTAAAAAATACACATTTTTCTATGGTTTTTATGTATGAGGACACATTAAAAAATAGTTAGGTTTTTAGAAAATGGTAGAAAAGGGAAGAAGGAACTCGTGAAGAGGGAGTTGTCATTGTCTTCTCATGAGGAGAACTCTGAAAAATGAGAGAATGGAAGAAGAAATTAAGGAGAATAAAGAAGAGACTCTGTTTTGGAGGTGAGACTATTTTAAATCTATGTTTATTTATTTCTTCTTAAGAGATCTTACATTTATATTTCATGTTGCTTGGAATCAATGATGTTTTTGGGTGTAGAATCTCTATTGGGAAATTTTTTCATGAACCCTTAAAGAAATATACTAATTTTTGATATGATTGTTCATATGCATGCTTGTACCATGTCTTCTACAGACCTACACAAGTGAGAGATAAGTTTATTTTTATGTTTGATTATTGTTTTGACTTCATTGATAACTGAGGAACATGGGGGAAGTTATGAATAACTCACAAATTAAATTTCAAAACTTGAAATAAAAGGAATTTTTATTTTATAAGCATTTTACCCTTCTTGAGATTCTTGTAAACCCTAGCTAGGGTTTAGGCACATTTATTTGTTTGAAGGAAATTAAAGTGGAGTTGTTAGATAAAATTTGTAAGATATAGCCTAAGGGATGTAATCTCATAAATTTTCAATTTTTTTTTTCATAACAACACCATATATGCTTAGAAATCATGATTGTCTTCTCCTAGGATTGACTTCCCTTAAGGCAAACCTAATTGTGAGAGAAAATTTAGAGAAGTGGAGGTTTAGATGTGGATTTGGGCTTTGAAACTTTGAATGATGATGAAAGGTGGAGATAGGTGTTAGGAAATAGTTCTAGTTTGAGTTGGTGACCTCTAAAACAAAAGATAAGCTAGAAAAACCATTGAAGAAGGGCTATAAGAGGCAAGGTTCATTGTAGAAAGAGTAGGTGGTGAAAGTAGATGAGAAATATGAGTTTAAGGATAAATATTTGCATGAAGCTTGGGAAGGTAAAAGGGAACTCAAAATAAGTTTTACTTTAGCTAGAGTCTATAGATTATTCCCAACACTAACCCTTGGATAATAGTGTTCTCAAGAAGCAATATGAGGCAATTTGGAAGAGATAATAGCGATTGAAGTTTTCCTTTGAAGTTTTCCTTTCCTTTTCATGACTGTGAATGTTGTTATTGCATTGAGTAGGGCATATGATTAGGGTACATAGAGAGAAAAATTCAGTTAAAGCTACAAAATCCAAAAATTGCAT
Organism: Taxus chinensis; assembly: GCA_019776745.2. NCBI lineage: Eukaryota > Viridiplantae > Streptophyta > Pinopsida > Cupressales > Taxaceae > Taxus > Taxus chinensis. The sequence goes on from CM034146.1 coordinate 879,161,306, forward strand.
GTTTGAGAGCTATTTGGGCTATGGAAGGTGGATCCTTTTGCAGGGTATAAGGATAGATGGAGAGGTTTTGAGTTTCTCTAACTTATTGATTTGATAAGGTTCCTCTAGGGCTCTACATCATTTTGGTACCAGAGCTAGGTAAGATCTTTAAAAGAGGAATTTTTTTATCCTAATGAGAAATTACATAAGTGTATGTGAAGTTTTGATAGGTTGTAAGGAAACAAGAAGGTAAAGGAGGATAGGGAAAAAATAAGCTCAGAGTTATAAGGTAAAAAGAGAAAATAATAGAGAGATTCGTGGGAAGTCTAGGAAGCAGTGAAAATAAATACTTCTTTCTAACCCCAAGCGTGCATCGGCCTATCATCCAACATACGCTGGGTGCTCACCCAAGGCACGCACAGATGCCAAGCCCCTCCTTTATGTGAGCTTTGCAAGAGATTTTTTCCATTAATGGAGGATTATTTGCAGAAATAGAAGTACATTCATCTACTTTAAAAGGAAGAAGATATAACTAACAGATCTACACATTAATGCATCACAAAAGCTAAATAAACATTGTAAGAAGTACAAGAAACAAGATCTTGAGTCATGATAAGCCAAATAACATGGGGGTTTACACCCATAAGAAATTTGTACAGAATAGATCCATGTATATTGATTTAACAGAGTTCTGGTAGCCATATTACATTCAAAAGGGTCATCTCAGACCATATACATCAAATGACAGAGACTCAACTCCTACAAACCTATCTGATCAGAGATCCTAACTATGATTTTTCCCCATTATATCCCTTGTTACAGATCCCAGTACCCATACATATGCTTAATGGTATCCCTTACAACCCTCTAGCACTAAGTACTCTAAACCCTAGCACCATGAAACTCCAAACCCTTAGCATTTCCTAACATTTCTGTAGCACTTCATTACTCTCTTTCTTTCTTTTCTCCCCTTTGCACTCTGCACCTGTATATCTCTCTCTCTCTCTATGTTCCTGTCCCAAGAATTCTTTAAATAGGATCATCAACCACCACCATGACTTCTCTCCTGAGAAGATCATGTGCCAAGTTTCGATGTGGTCCTCCATTGGTGAATGCTTATCCTCTTTGAAAACCTTCCACTAACTGTAATGATGCCTCTGGGAATATTCCCTGCATGGAATATCCTTTTCTTGACCTCCAAGGTTCCAGGCTGGCACCTTATCCACTTATCATGCCTAGTCGGGTCCTCACATTTTTCCTCAAGTGACTCCATGATGCCAAATATGGCTAAGTCCTTTAAACCCTTGTTCTACCTCCCCTGTGCGTGCCCTAGTTTCACTTAAACCCTTCTTAAACCCCTTTTTCCTATGCACTTTTCCCTGAGTGCCCTTCTATTTACTGATCCTGTGCACATGTGCCTCTTGGTACTTAGCCAATATTTTAGGGTCCAACATCACCCCACACTACGCGTGTTCTCATCCTCAGAAACATTTTTCTTCCTCAAAGAATAAAGAATAGAGGTATTGAAACAATTAAAGAATGGAAGGATGGAAGAATGGAAGAATAGAAGAATATGCTACTGCTGCATGAGGAGTGGGAACTCCTTCATGGATGCCTCAATCTTCTCCCATGCGTCTACTTCTCCCTATGCCTATTGAAGTAGGTCACCCACTAATGCACTTACTTCATCAAAACTAAGTTCCTCTCTCTTAGCTTTCAATGTATCTACAATGCTTTCCAGCTGTCTTGCTAAGATCACCTAGCGCATCCATCCTGCGAGTGACTTGGGGGTACAGTTCCTTTAGCTTATTCTTAAATGAACCCCATAAGGTTTTGATTGCTTCCAACTTCTTCTCAACTTTGGCTAGGATCTTTTCGTGCTCCACCCTATTACCTTTGTGATTTTCTTGAAATTATTTTAGATCCACCTCATGTGTAGCAACCAATATGCTTGTTACCCTATCTCTATTGGCACAGTTGTCATACATGGCTTTGGCCATCTGTGCGAAGGTCTTTACTGTGGACAAGGAGCTCAGAGTACCAAGTCACTATCTCCCCAATCTTCTAATTTTTCCTCCTCCTTCTGGCATGCCATCACCTCCTCTGCTGACTCTAATGCGAGTGGCCACCTTTCCATGGTGAGGATGTGGGTTAAGTCTTCCAAGCAGTGCATGGTTGACTCATATTTCTACTCAGGTGGGGCCAGGTCTGGGTGCTTTCAAGATAATGGCATCTGAAATGGCCTCTATCTTCTTATGGACTTCATGCACCTTTTCCTTTTCATCCCTCAACTCACGCCTTAACTACACACTAATCAATTCCTTCTATTTTATCTCTTTGTCCCGCTCAATGATCTCCTCATTATTTTTCTCAAGATCTTCCTCCAAGACCCTTATTCTGTCATTTTTGCCAAAGAGTCTTACCTCCACCTCCACCGATGCTTTGTTGAGTGCATTGCAAACTTTCTCATCAGACAGTTGTTGGGAATTTACCAGAGGGTTTACTCCCTTGGCATCTGGTATCTTCATCAATGCATCTCAATTTACCTTGAACTCAGGTTCATCAACATGGGACTCAAAATCCCAAGATATCATTTTCCTTGTGCACGGGTATGCACCTTCTTCATCAAAAGAAGACCAAGTGAGGAGTTGGTTTGTGGGCATGGTACTTTGGAAGATCACACACAGTACCTTGTTTCGGATCATTAATGTAAGTCATTTCTTGTTCCTGCACCGCTACTATGCCCTTTCCACCTGTGTGCACTACCTTAGGGAAGCTTACTACTAAGTTGGGGTCTCTGCCCATGCTTCCATACTCCTTTCCCACACTCAGTACTTTCCTTAGTTTCCTTCAGCACTTCTTCGAAACTTCACTTGACTTCATGCTCCACCAACTATTGGATAATTCCTACCACTTCCCTCTCTATAGTGTTATCCATCTGCTCCTTGGTCAGGGTCAGGGTCTTCTGATCCTTCATGTTTACTTCCTCTCTCCCCCCTTTTTCATGAGCACCTTCCTCATTCTCATCCTTCTCTTCATTTCCTTCTTCATCTGACTCATGTACATCATACACAGGATGATTCTGAGCCTCGTTCACTCTTCATCATCTTCATCACCCTTGTCGGCCTCCATGCTTTCTATTTCTCCTGAGTCCAACCCTTTTTTCACCCTCTGCTTCTTCCTTACTGGTGACTCCAATTCAGGGGACTTCTCTTTTTCTTCTTTCTCAGGTGACTCTCCCCTTACCGGTGACTCTTCCTTCTAGCGACTCTTCCTTCTATGGTGATTCCTCCTTCTGCGGTGACTCTTTTCTCATGGGAGACCTCTTCCGGTGGACGTAAGTACTTGTGCCCACGCCTGACTCCTATGCCCCTACTATTTATACTGTCTGCATGTTCGACCTTTTTCTTAGGAGCCTCTCCTTTGTCTCTTTTCCTTAGCACAATATTTTTCCATGCATGGTGGGGTCCTTCAAGAATGGAGACATCATCTTCAACATAAGCACCCTTTTCATACTTAGGCCTTATGTGTAAATACACCCTCATTCTTGTCCTCCCTGCAACAGGTAATGTTACTAGTTTTAACATGTGCACGTCATGGGAGACATACTTCTCCACATAGGCACACTTCTTGGGGTATATTAGTTTCCTTGTGCAGCTCACGGTAGTCTTGATCTACTACACTTAGATCAAATCTGAGTTTCTTCACCTCTTTGAATGATTAACCCTGGCCTTTGGAAGTACTGCGTTGTGAAGGAGAAAGGAAATTTACACCAAGGAACTCTTGGTGCCATCTACCAAAGTAAATATGCCGATACAAAAATGTTGGTATACATGAAAACTCAACCTCTCCTTGTACTAATGAGGGTAACTACTCAGGTATTCTCCATTCAGCCCCAAATGCATCGTGCATCCACTTATACCACTTTTCTAGTGTGCCTTATGAGTGGCCGTCATGGTGTCACAGGTATACTGTTCAAACCTCTTGACAGGGGAGGGGTTCTCATCTGGGTATTCCCAAACAAACTTATCCGGCCCATCAAGCACTCCAATCTCTGAAAAGACAATGGTGAGGAGGACATTACCAAACATGATCTTCTCTCTGTCATGCACGGTGTTTATAATCTCCTCTACAATAAAATATGAGAGGTTATAGATGGTTCCCTCTGAGATCTTGCGGCACACATTCAACCAGGCCTTGTTGATATGTGTCCATCTCTCTTGCCCATTCAACTTTGTAACCAAGTGCATGGCCATCCTCATCACCGGGTCAGTAATTACAGAAATGTCGAAGTAGCACAAACCCTTCTTGTAGTCATAAGCCTCAATGGTATTTTTAATGGCTTCCTTGTCTTCCAAATCATCGTCCAATGAATCTCCTTCACAGATAAGGCCGGTGAACTTAGAAATTAGCTGGGGGGTTATGCACATCCTTTGACCTATGAAATAGAAGTGGTCTTCATGCACACGTGACATCAACCATTGGTATAGTCACTCAGGCTTTCCGAAATAGGGAAACTCATAGAGTTGCAACAACCCAACCTTCTCCATTTTCACCTTTACCTCATCATCATAGATGGGAATTCCATCTGGTGTCCTCTTCTCTGTAGGGTGAACTAGTTCTAGTGTCATTTCATTTTCTATGGTGCTCGTTCGATGGTTGTAATCATTGACAACCATCTTCCTGATGTGAGACACCCATTCTTTACCAAGTAATACGTCATCTGGGTACTACATTTCTACGTACCATTCTTCATTGAAACTAGTAGAAATGACTTGTTTTCCCTTTCCCTTTCCCTTTTTCAGTGAAACATTTTCTACTTTCCTTGGTGTCATTCCTTTGTCGGGTCCTTAAAACTTCTTCCTCTCTCCTGGTCCTGGCTCTGCTCAACTTCACGGCTCCACTCCTTTGTGAAAATTCCTTCAAACCCCATGCCCTAGCTATGCAACCCTAACCTGGAAAACCCTTTTTCCACAAGATGACGTAACACCCATGGGATTCTTCCACACAACCTTCTCCGCTTACGCCCGTGTACTCCTTTCCACTCTAGTTTTCTGATCAAACTAGCTATGCATGCAAATCTTCACAACTCTTCTCAAAATTCTTCACAAGGATGCCCTAGTTCGTCAAGAGCTCTTTGATAACTTAAAACACAAGGTAGAAAATAACACACCCCGATCTTCTATTTATAACTTTTTCTTTTCTCCACAATAAATGCCATGCCACCTACCAATGTACTTTCACAATAAAGGAAATTTTTTTCCAATGCCAACCTTCAGCACTTTTCCTTTGTGCTCAATCCTACGCAAAAACTTCCGCAACCTTCTGGCATGAAACTGCCTCGACCATATAATTCTTTACACTTTCTCCCATGCCGAAGTCAATTCTTCCTCTATGTCTTGGACCAAGTTCTTTCCGCTGCCTACCTCATGTTTCTCCTATGCTTTTTACCCTTGTACATGGTTTCTCAAAGCCTTTTGACACCATCCTTCCCTTATGTTCACCTTTTCCACATGCGATCTTCCAATCCACGTGTTTTTGATTTTTCAACCCGGGCCATCCACAACCATAGCTTCCAGCACTTGTCACATCACTCCACCCCACACAAAAATGGATGCATGGTCCTCTATGCATAGATTTTTTTTGAAAATAATAAGTGGCTACCAGCACACAAACACACACAAAACAAAGCAACAAGAAAGGGAAACACAAAGAAAGGAAACTGCATCAAAGAAAAACCTAGGCTAACTGGAAATACTACCTTATTTATAAACACAAAGAAGATTTATTTATAGTAGGGCTTCAGCCTACTCCCATTGAAATGGCCTGGAAACTGTGTTCCATCCAGTGCTTGTAACTGACAAGTGCCTGAATCAAGTATATAGGATACAATGTACGGGCCCATCCAATGGACTTTGAATTTCCCAGGATGGCGCAAAAACTTGGAATCATACAATAGAACCATCTACCCAACCTCAATTTGCTTGTTCTTGATGTATTCTATCATGCCATGCCTTCTATGCCTGGATTTTTCTATTTTCTGACTCTAGTGAGCAATAACCCGCCTCTCATCCAACCACATCAACTTATCAATCCTCTCCTCAAGTGCTTGTTCATCATCTAACCCTCCTACTGTGCGTGTTATACACAAGTGATGGTAACATGAATTCAATAGGTAACACAACTTCTATGCCAAACACCAATTGAAAAGGTGTGGCCTTGTTCAGTCTCTTATAAGTAGTCTGATATGACCATAACACAACATAAACTTTATCATCCCAATCCTTTCTTCCCACATCACAAATCTTGGTTAACGTGTGATTCAAAATTTTGTCTAAATGCCTCAGCAGTCCCATTAGCTTGTGGGTGATAAGGGGTAGTATTGTGATGGGCTACCATGAATTTAGCCAATAAGATTCTAACTATCTCATTTAAGAAATGAGTACCCCTATCACTTGTTAAGCTCAGTGGGCATCCATATCTGCTGATTATATTTTCCCACAAGAACCTAGATGTTGTTGCTGCTATGTAATCCCTTGTAGGTACCACTTCTTCCCACCTTGTAAGGTAATCTATGCATGTAATGATATAGCATGAACATTTCCTTCGCGTGGCTAGAGAAATAGGGCCTACAAAGTCAATTTCCCACTTCTCAAATGGTTCTACACTGGAAATCGGTCTTAATGGCATTTCATCTCTTTTCCCTAGTTTACCAAGGCACTGGATAGTGGTCACAGGCCTTGCAATACTTGATACAATCTTTGTAAACCATTTCCCACCAAAATCCTGACTAGAAGGATCTTGCGCACGGTTGCATTCCCTACATAGTGTCCTCCTGCAATTCCACCATGTGCTTCCTCCATGATTGCAGTGCACTCATGCTCTAACACGCACTGGTGTAAAACCTCATCACGGCCTAACTTGTATAAGTCTCCACTAATTAACATGTAGGGCATGACATGTATGGCTAACTGATTCCTTTCCAAAGTCTTCATTCCTTCTGGTGCCACACCCATTTTGAGAAACACAACAATATCTTCCAAGTCAGAGGGCACACACTGTAATCTAAATAGTTGTGCATCTGACATTGTGTCCTCAATGCTTTGTGTGTCCTCTCCTGAGTCAATCCTTGATAGATGGTCAGGCCCCAAATTACTCTTACCCAGTTTTACAACAACCGTAAACTCAAACTCTTGAAATAGTAGGACCCACCGACATATGCACCCTTGTAGAATGGGCTTGTTTACCAAGTACTTCAATTCCATGTGGTTATGTAGAATATAAAGGGTGTTTCCAATAGATACTGCCTAAATTTGTGCATCACATAGATCATTGACAATGCCTCGCACTCAGTAGTAGTATAGTTATGTTCTTTCTGGGGTTAGCTTCCTACTAGCAAAGCACAAGGGGTGGTCAATAATTCCCTCTCCAAGTTATGCTAAGATTTCTCCAATGGCCATCCCTGAAGCATCAACATGTACATGGAATGGCTTATCCCAAGAGGGAAAGCATAATATGGGTGCGGTGATAAGCCTATTCTTTAATGTGTCAAATTCCATCTGTTGTGCCTCTCCCCAATGAAATGTACTTTTGTGCTTCAACAACTTTTCCAATGGTTTGATGATCTTGGCATACCCCTTAATAAATTTATGGTAATACCCCATATGCCCAAGGAATCCATGCATGGTGCTTTGGCTGGTAGGCTCCCCCAATCCCACAATAATGAAAAACTTTGGTAGGATCCACCAGTAAGCCTTCCTTACATATGATATGTCCCAACATGGTGCCAAATGGAGTAGCAAAAACACATTTCTTAATTTTGAGGGATATACTCAACTACCGACATCTCTCAAACATCAGCCTTAAATTGTCACAATGGTCCCTCACTAATCCATATATTGTCCATTCATCCAGGTAGACTTGTAGAAACTTATGGATGAAGTCCTGAAACGCCTGAACCACAATGCACAAAAACACAGTAGGCACGTTCTATAGTCCAAAAGGCATGATCATGTAGGAAAAACTTCCCCATTTAGTGACAAAATTTTTCTTTTCTTGGTCCTCCTTTGCAATTCTAACCTGATGATATCCTGAGAATCCATCTGTGAAAGAATAGATCTCACACCCAGCTACTCCTTCCAGGATATCCTCAGTGAAGGGGGTTGGAAAAGGGTCAATGACACATACCACATTCAAATATCGGTAATCAACAAAAATCCTTATCCTTCCATCCTTCTTAATGCTGATGACCATTAGACTTATCCATTCTGATTCTTCAACAACCTCAATGATGCTGATGTGATCATCTTGTCAATCTCCTCCTTGACTTTGATGCACACAGATTCAGATTCATTCGATAAGGTCTCTTCCGAATTGGGTAGCACCTTCCTTTAACTTGATCTTCATTTCTCCCAAGGATTGGTGAACTCCTTTAAGCTCATGGTACCTGCGTGGAAACAAATCTTGAAATTCACACAACAGATTGATGATCTTTGAAACCTCCTTTTCTATCTAGTAATCTCCAATAGTAGCCTCCTTAGGTTCCGCCTCCGAACCAATGTTAACCTTCTTGGTTTTTAGGGGTTCATGGTAGGCACATGCTTTCTCATCAACACTATCCATAACCTCGCACATGCCCACAGTATGGTTAACATCCAAGTTTTCCACTTCTTCACCATCTACACATGTAGACCAATTTTCCTTTCTCTTTTTCCATGCATCGTGCTCAAGTTGTACCTCCTCTGATTCTTCCTCATCAAAGCACACTTCTAAGCCAGGTTCACCCAATAATTCCAGTATTCTATCCTCCACCATGACACTATCTCCCATAGTTAGGTGCTTAACAACCTATAATGCCTCATTCACCAATGGTTTAGTACTTTGGTACTCGAAAGCTTGAAGGAGATCAACCATCAACTCCTTCCAGTTTCTTATTTGATGGCACAACTCTGAGTGAATGTACCATGCATGCATGTGTACCTTGTAAGGTGGAGTAAAGATTATGCACCCATAAAGATGGAGGAAATGATTTCCACACCTTCCATCCAGTCTTCTCACATACTTGGATGTGAAATGAGGTGGGTTACTTCCCATGATAATCTTGTATAACAGTAGTGCATTGATTCAGAGAAACCTTAGAGAACACGATTCTCACCTCATGCCACTCTAGAAGGTTATTGCGATGGGTCACCCACCAACATGTATGCAGTCCCAAGAAAGGTATAGCTAAGCATCCTTCTCCTTTCGATCTCACATCTCCACTGGGTCTCCATTGCTTGCAGGAAAACATTAGGTTGGCTCCCCTAGTATAACTTGGCAACTTTTCCTCCCAGGTGCACTTGACTGAGCGTGCCTTTGTTACTCTCATCATAGAGCCTCTTAACTACCTTCCAACTAACTCATATGTCCCATGCACCCAATTATCACATGCCACACTAGTTGTATCACTTATAGATTGAGCATCTTCCCACTGAATAACACCTTCTTTTATTGGTTCACAACCTTAGGTCCCTGATAGTGTGCACATAGATTCTGTCTAGGTCTTCTTCTCCCAAGGGCTCAGTATAGGGCACTGACTTCCCATATGTCAAAGGAATGATAACACATTCCTCCTTGTTCTCAAAACTTATATACCCCTTATTGAAACATAAGTCAACATTGTTCTTATAGCACCAGGGCACCCAAGTAATGCCAAAAAGTTGTCTACCTCAGCAAGTGCTAAGAATTTGAAGTCTCCAGTGAATTTCACCCCTTGGATGGTGATAGCAACATCCTTTAAAACACCAATGGGCATTTCCTTTGTCTTATTAGCCATATACAACAAATTTGAGGATGGTTGTAATGGGGGCCTTCCCATTTGATTCCATGCATCTAAAGTGAGAACATTAACTTCCACACCTGTGTCAATCAAAATATTTCTTAGGATCCATCCATCAATAACTGCATTCAAGGTAATCTCCTTATCATAGTCAAGGCTGTGAGGAGGAAGGTTAGCATGCAAAAATTGCCTCTTGTGCTCTCCTCCAACGCTTGGTACTTTATCTCTCAACCATTATCCTAATAGAGGAATGATATTCTCTTAGCACAACATCTTACACACCTCTCTGACATCATCTATATCTGACTGAGGGACCTCAATGTCTTTTCTTCTACTCCAATTTCTTGGATTTCTCTTTTAGACACTAAATTTCCCCTTGAAGACTTCTTATTACATCCATGGTCTCTTGATAGACTTCCTTTTGATGCATAGGGTCTAGATACTTCCCATATACCACTTCTTCTCTTGTAATTAATGCCTTTGCTTTGGTATCTCCCTAGCGCGCGCAGCCTCAGCTCGTGTTGTCACCAGTACAGGTTCTAACTCTGACTCATGCACCATTCTTGGCATCCACTGTTGATCAACACGCTTTACGCTCACCATCCCAAAACCCTTATCCTTCCATTGCTTCTGGCTCATGTGTTCAAATAATTCTGGGCACTCCTCATACTTGTGCTTCTTTCCACACCAAGAGCATTGTAGCAGATTGGGGCATTCATGCTTATAGTGTTCTGTAGACCCACAATTGTAACAAGTTCCACGTGGGAACTCACTTCTTCCACCTCTGTGGTTTCCATGACCTCTAAATCCTCTGCAAAATCCTCTTTCTGTGACTCCCTCCATCTATTTTCCCTTCATAATGATGACCCTCATCCTTGGAACTGATTTCAATACTAGTCTGGTGCACACACTAGTATCAATGGCATCATGTATTTGGTCAATCAATCTACAATCCTTGGTGTCATGAGTAGTAGAGGTGCAAATTTTGTAATAGCAAGACACATTCTTATGGATCACGTGCTGTAGTAGCGAACACCTACTTGCATCATGATCTCCATGGAAAATCTCACAGTCTACCATCATTCACGTACCAATCTCTGAGGAAAACTATCCTTGTATGCCCTTCTACCTCACAATCCATACACCATAACCCATTGCGAGTCTCATGAGCTGAGTTTGCAGATAATTTCTCTAGCTATTTTTCCATTGCAGTAATTTGGGCTTCTAGGAACAGACTAACTCTTATATCAATGCTTCCTACTACCTCATTGCGCAAGGCACCCTCCAAGGCCTCACAAGATCTGTGAAAGTCTTATATGAAAGTGCCCTCCTGAATGGTGTGATCAATCCTCCGATGAACCACTGAGCATGCTGTGAAGGATGAATGTCATAAGATAACTTGGATAGAGAGTCTTGAAATGCACATCATAATCCCACACACTCTTTGTCATTCCTTGCTAAATATCCTTCAACGCGCTGATGCTTTTCTGTTCAAACTCAGGTATGTGGAAATCTTCCAAAAAGGCATTATGCAAAGTGCAATGTAATCCACCACTGTCTGGTGTGGGTCATACTTCCTGTACTAGCTATGCACGCATCCTTGCAACATGGTTACAAAATAACTTTCTTTCCGCTCTGGGATAGTGATGATCCCCTTCATGCACCATAGTAACTCACACTTGTGTACATGTTCTGTGGCATCCTCAATGCCCTTGTAATCAGGTAAGTGGAGTGACATCTCATAAAACACATGTTGATGGTGTTGTGGACCTTGTCTGCCAGATCCAAGACCTTGATTCCCTCTGATGTTACCTCCACCACTAGACCCACTAGATCCACTAGTGCCAACACCTCTAGATCCACTAGATCCTCCTCCTATCATAGGAAAGGGGCCTAATGTAGTTGCGCCCTGCGAACCCACCATCACGCTTAACTATGCACCAATAGTCTATGATACCTGAAACACTCCCAGATGTGTTTCTTGATCCACTCCCAGATGTGATACTCAAACCTTGTGATCCCACACCTTGTCCAAATGTTGTGCCAGACAAAATACCCCCAAACAAAAGAAATGACTGTGCAACCATATATGTACCAAATGAAAAATTATACCTCCTAGGTGTCACTCGACTATGAATATCGATACCAACTGGATTATCAACACTTATCTCAGGAACTGAAAAACTAAGTGCTAGGGTCTCTTCACCATGTGGGTTAAGATGTGTGCCTATGAATCTTCTCCTTTCTTCATATGACAAGATCTCTCCAGAAGTCCGAGGGGGTTTCTCTTATGCTTTCCAAGATGGGGTAGCTCAAACTGCTCAAGTTCCATGTCCTCTGCATGAACCTCAAATCCTTCCCGCAATGTCTGCCTCCATAAATCCATCACTCTTGTAGCTTTGCACTTTCTTCCAACTCCCTCTCCTGAGCTTCATTATACTTGAGCCTCCTCTCCTCTCTCTCCATTTCTGCCACAAGGTCCACCATCCTCTACCATGCCAGCTTCCATGCCTTATGCCCTAGCAAGGAGTTTACCCAGCCATGGGAAAGGCTTTCTAAACTCAAATTAATGACCAAGATCTTGATAGCTAGTGGAATAACACATAAGAATGATCCTCTAGGCTCCCTCAAGAACTCAAACTCAACAATCTTTGGGAAAGAATACATAGAAATATGTATTCCAAGGTATAACTAGTCAACACTCTACTCCACCAGTGATCAATTAACACGGGTCCATGTCAGATCGGCATCATGTAACTGCTGATATTCCTCCTGGGTCCAAACATGAGGTCTATAGTACCAACTCATCCTTGATGCATATGCTGATAGCCATTCATACAACTCTACTGGGAAACAACAAAATAATGTCTCATAGAGTTCATGATACAGGTTCTCCTCCACCCATTTTCGTGCATCAAACTTAGATCCAGTATTAAATATTTGAGAAAAACTCATCCTCTATGTTTTTGAGCCATGCTTTGACACTATCCAAGGTCAAGCACTCTGTCATCACACATTTCTCTCACAATAGCTTCAAAAGAGGTCCCAGATGTAGTCATGAAACCAAGATGTAGTCATTATTTTACCCTCAATACTTCTTTCTAACCCCAAGTGCACGTTGACCTATCATCCAACATACGCTTGACACTCACCCAAGGTGCATGCGGGTGCAGTCGAGCCCCTCCTTTATGTGAGCTTTGAAAGAGAGTTCTACCATTAATGGAGGATTATTTGTAGAAATAGAAGTACATTCATCTACTTTAAAAGGAAGAAGATATAACTAACATATCTACACATTAATGCATCACAAAAGCTAAATAAACATTGTAAGAAGTACAAGAAACCAGATCTGAGTCATGATAAGCCAAATAACATAAGGGTTTACACCCATAAGCAAGTTGTACAGAATAGATCCATGTATATTGATTTAACATAGTTCTGGTAGCCATATTACATTCAAAAGGGTCATCTCAGACCATATACATCAAATGATAGAGACTCAACTCCTGCAAACCTATATGATCAGAGATCCTAACTATGATTTTTCCCATTATATCCCTTGTTATAGATCCCAGTACCCATACATATGCTTAATGGTATCCCTTACAACCCTCTAGCACTAAGTACTCTAAACCCTAGCACCATGAACTCCAAACCTTTAGCATTTCCTAACATTTCTGTAACACTTCATTACTCTCCTTCTCTTTCTCTGCTCCCCTTTTGCACTCTGCACCCGTATATCTCTCTCTCTCTGTGTGTCTATGTTCTTGTCCCAAGCAACTTCTTTAAATAGGACCATCAACCACTGCCATGACTTCTCTCCTAAGAAGATCACATGCCAAGTGTCGATGTGGTCCTCCATTGGTGAATGCTTATCCTCTTTGCAAACCTTCCACTAACTGTAATGATGCCTCTAGGAATATTCCATACATGGAATATACTTTTCTTGACCTCCAAGGTTCCAGGCTGACACCTTATCCACTTATCATACCTAGTCGAGTCCTCACATTTTTCCTCAAGTGACTCCATGATGCTAAATATGGATAAGTCCTTTAAACCCTTGTTCTGCCTCCTGCGCACACCCTAGTTTCACCTAAACCCTTCTTAAACCCCCTTTTTCATGCGTGCTTTTCCTGAGCACCCTTCTATGTACTGATCCTACATGCGCGCATGCCTCTTGGTACTTAGCCAATATTTTATATACCATGAAGAAGGTGAGATACTTCAAGAAAGTGATCAGTTAGTTGAATCCAATGAATGTAAATTAGGCACAAAAATAGGATAACATGAAAGAGAAGTATTGGAAAAAGGTTATATGCAAAAATTAGGATTCTTATTTGAGGGTAATAAGGAAAATAAGAAATCATAAATGAAGATAACATATTCGATGAAGATAAAGTAGAATTGGATAACTTTAGGTTAGAAGAAGAGCTGAAATTTATTAAAGACATGTTCAATCTACATGATGAGAAATGGAAGAGAATCCTTGATGAAGTGAAAGAAGAGAAGGATCAGAAGAGTCATCCATTAGTTTCCTTGAAGGATGATAAAGAGAATGCAGTAAGCTCAAGTTTGTTGATAACAAGTGAAAAAGAGTTAGTACATTAGGTACAAGAGGATGAAAAAGATATGTGTTATCCAAAATTCACCCTTAAGGTAAATTCTATAACTTACACAATTTATTTAAAACTGAATAGGCAAAGATGGTGAAAATAAAAATTGGATTTGGGAGGCACCCCTGTACTTTTATCTAACTTCCCTATTCAAGAAAAATCTAAGGAGTTTGTGAAAATTTGCTTAAAATTTAGAGAAATGGGGAAAAGGCCTATTTTAATGTATTGAGGGTTTGGGGGTTGTGGGTGGAATGGATGCGGATAGAACTAGGGTTCCTCACCCTTCACTTGGGGTCTGAAATGATAAAGAAACAATGACTTGTGGGTAAATTAGGTCTTGATGGCCTAGGTAGTACAGGTTCCATTGGGCCACAAGTTCCCCAAAATCCTGATTTACCCGATTTGAAAAGGAATTGAAGTGGGTTCAAATTATTGTGGATAAGGTGGAAGTTGGGGGCCCAAATGAAACAAGTTCCGCAGAGACATGAGTTCCCTGCGGAGGTGAAATTTCTGCACAACAAAAGAGGCAGAGTCTATTGTGGATAAGATGAAATTTGGATGCCCAAGTGGTCCTTGTACCCAAGTGACTTATGTCCCCCGCAAACCCGAAATACCTGCAATGCAAAGGGAAAATGATTTAATGCGGGTTGCGAGAGCTCGCGTGGAACACCATGACCATGATCTTAAAATGGGCATAAATTTTGACTCGAAGCTTTGATTTTGATAAAATTGGACTTTTCAGAAAGGTCTCGACATCCTCTATGCCAAAAAAATTGGATTTAGTATTTTTAGTGAGGTTAGGTTGGTGAATAGTGAGAGTGAACATCCACAGGTCTAGAGATTAAATGTATAGTCCTGTGGAAGTAACAATTAAACCTGTGAAAATAAAAATGGCTATAATCACTCAGAAAGTCATAAATTGAGAAATTTTCAACGAATTTTCAAAAAATTGGTCTTCTTGGAATCGTGGCTCTAAGCCCAACGCAAAACAATTAGGAAATCTAGAAATTGATGAATTTTTGATGGTGTTTCTAAAGGAAAATGATCCCATTTCTATTTGGTTGTTGAAAAGTGGTTGGAAAAATATTTAATGAGCATGGGCAATCATTCCTTCACTACTTTAGGTTATAGGACACCTTAAGATTACTTTTGTAGGTCCAAAATCGCTAACCACACTCATTTATCATGACTTGTAATTGGTGGAAAATTGGATTTTGGGAATTGCATCCTCTCTCCCTCTCCTCTCAGAATTCTATAAATTAAAATGTTGGGCTCATTGTAAAGGGGGACAGTTGTGAATAACAAAACTCTATCATTTTTGTTTTGTGAAGCCAATGTGCTATAAGCCTTTATAGTGGACTCCTTGCATGGTGATCCAGGCCTTTCCTTTGTAATAGTTTGGACTGTGCATATTAACGAAGCAATAGATGTAAGTTTATGGATGTATCTTCCCTTGCTGTGTTTGTTTGCATTCTCTTTCCCTCTCTGATATTATTGCAGATGTTTGTGTCTACTCTATACTCTTGTAGGGATCTATTATTATTATTATTATTATTATGTATGCATGTAGATGTGTTGTGAAGGATGTTAAATTGTGGAGAACTATTATCACCCTCTCTAATCTACATTTTGCCTCCATTTAAACACATTTGGGAATTATTCTCTCACCCTCCTTTTTTGGTGTATCACCACTATTAGTGTAGGCTTTATTTTCATGCATTCTCTCTCCCTGGTCTATTGGAAAGTCAAATTAGGATTAGATAGTCTTACCTGCATTAGGAGTAGTTAGTGACAGGTAGTTTAGGAGAAAGAACCAACTTTATCTAGAGGGTTTTCTCAAATCCACAAGTCCCACAACTTGAGATATGACCTAGTGTTACACAAGTTATATTGAATGCCCCATCCACAAATCAGACCATTGGGGAGTGATTTCATTTTGTGATAACATGATGTATGCATTGGATGATGATAAGGTGTACATATAAGTTCCTAAACTTGTTTTTTTCCCTACTGATATTCATTATTATTTGGGTGGATTCCTTGAAATTTTGGAAAATGAATCACTTAGTGAGTGGGAGAAACAAGAAAATAATGAGGTAATCAAGGTTGAGTTGTGTCTCATCATTTCAAATTTAGAGCATAATAAATAACAAAGGCATGGTGATTAGATTCAAATAGAGGCAATGGATGTTCTTTTGAAATATTTGCTAGAGTCATGGTTCAAGGAGAAGTGAGTGAAAGTGTAGATATGAAAATAATACCTTCTTTGGAAAAGAATGATTTGACATGTAGAATATTTTCACAAGACAAACTATGTAAACACTTAGAACAAATTTCCAAGGTTGTGAACACGAGAACACAAACACAAGCAATCAAGTAAAGAGTTGATCAAGAATATTTTGTAGTATATTTATACAAGGAAAATCATGAAAAAATCAAAGAAGAGTACAATACAAAGAAGGAAAAGATAAAATATCTTGAAGGAGTTGTATTTGTTGTTATGCTTCTTGTTTATATAAGTACAACAATCAAAGACTTGGTTATGAAGAAGGAGAAGAATGAAGACAACAAGAAAAGACACCTCCCTGAAGAAAATACAAAAAGAAACTATAAACCATGGGATCCAGGAGGACATGGAATAAACAAGGAAAAATGGAATGAAACAAAGAAGCAGAAGAACATACAAATAATCCATTACTCATTTCAGGGAGCAGTCATGCAAACACCATGCACAGGAGTACATGGTTTCATTTAAATCCTTGGGAGTATCACGTAAGGGCATCATTTAAAGAGTCTAATAAAAAGCTATTTTGTATGTAGGAGATTCACTTGAGGTGTTCATAAGATTTTAAGAGTTATCTAGGTGTCAAATTGATCTAGAATTTGAATCTGGCTTAGTTCTTCATTTTCTTGTTTTAAAGGGAAATTTGAATTTTCATACAAGGTTTGAAGCCATTTTGGATTGATAAGTGTATGTAAGGGGTCTTGGTGGTTAGGATAGGTGAAGTAATTGTTTCTCATGTGTTGTATGCAAATATTTGTGGGTGTGAAGTTGTTATAATGTTCTAAAAGTAAAAAATACACCTTTTTAATGGTTTTTGTGTGTGTTGGAGCTCAAAATTGCACCCTGCCCTGATTCATAGACAACATGAGATTTTGAGGAAACATGGGACTGTCTCCAAGTTGTGGAACCTTGCATGATCGAGACAGTCCTTCGGAGAAGGCCAGTTCCTCTACCTAATCCTAATACTAAAATTACTCCTACAACAGAAAGAAAATCCTGAACTAAACTTGCCAAAGGACCAAGGTTAGAAGGAGATGAAAAAAGGGAAATCCTAAGCAAAGAGGGTTGTGATAGCAACAAAAAAAGGGGGTGAACACTATCCACAAGGGGAATGAAAGAGAGAAAACTTGGGAGAGAGGGTAGACAAACATGCCACAAGTAGAGAACCATGCATACTCACTCACCAACACATTTACAAAAAAGATGGAAACTGCACGTACAAGAATTTGCAAAACATACTGGAAATAAGAAGAAAGGAAATACTGTAAATAAAACTAGTTAGGGTAGACAAACATGCCACAAAACAAATTTTAAATTGCTTAAAATATGCACAATTATATTACTGTCATGGCAGAAGGTGTGAATACATTGTAGGGACCAACTTCAAGGTCTGAAACTCATGGGAAATTGGCTACCATTTTGGCATGGTGCCTTTACAACAAAGAGTGCTCCCTAAAAATGAGTGAGTTTTACATTATATAGAGAAGAGAGGGGAGAAGGGGCTTGAATTTTGTGCTCAACCATTGAAAATATAAATTAATTCTTTGAAAAGAGGTATGGCCCACCTTACAATTGCATTTCCGAATGGTACTTCACATGCAGAAGAAACATAGAAACCATTCTTCATTAAAATTGGTTGTTGAGCTACTTGTACTATGTTTCATTAATTCCTAGCTCATCATTGACATCCCTGTAGTCGGTTGGTTGCATAATCATTTTGGTGTCATCCAGAAGCATTATTCTCACTACCAGCCAATAGATTCATTTATTCCTTGTTCAGGTGCATGGTTAGAAATAACCTTGTTCCTACGTTTGTCAGCCAGAAGTACTATTCCATGCTATTAGCCGACAACATCCATAGTCCCACTGGTAGCTCTAATACTACATAGGCCTATTCTTTCATGTGACCCAACCACTACCTACTCTTCCTACTTCCTAGTAACATGATTACATGCTACCTACCAGTAGCATCTGTATGATGCCACCAGTGCCCTTGTCACGCTGCTACCTATATGTATGCACAATGCCACCATGCTACTGGCTGGTATCATCCAAACATGCTACCGGAAAATAGCATCCTAAGATGCTATCGGTAGGGCCCAAATTACTGTAACCTGCGTAACTCATCCCACTCACTTTGATCTGTGATGCATGTCACCTGTAGCTTTGGCCTTTGATCTCGCACCATCTATTGTTGCCCCGCTACGGACCCGAAACTCTATTCACTCTAACTAATTCTAGGGACTTGAGGTCCGTAGAGCTCAAATACTATGAAGAGACCTGAAATCTCACCACATGTCCTCTGCTTTTGATACCCGGGGCTGAATTTGACGGTCGTTTGAATGTCCCATGCCTATATACAAAGACTAAGTTCATTTAGAATGAGTTATCCAAATTAATCCTAGGGGGGTTAATTTGGTATAAAATTTTTGGTGATCTCCAGGGGAATTCTTCCTTCTAGATGAAGAGACCAGTAGCCTTGAAGCATTCATTGGGCATGGAGTTAAGCCTAACCTTGAAGAAACTAATCCTTTCCTTTGAAAATCTGTCTCCTGAATTTGCCCTGAACCATTGCATAGACCTAGTACTAATATGTGGAGCTTTGAATGAAACTTTGAATGAAACTTTGAAACTGCTCTCAAGTGGACCATGCAAACATCAACAGAAACCCACAAAAACTATATATAAACATGCAAATCATACATGCTTCAAGGGAAGACATGTCGAGTGTGCACAAGCATTTATTTTACTGAAAGAAAACATACACTACCCCACTCTAATTAGAGGAAAGAGAAGCTAAACAAAATATGCAAAAAACAGGGAGAAAAAACTTCCCTTTTTTACAAAGTGCGGCCATTTTATTAATTTGGCAATGAACATGGCCTTTAATAAGAGTGGAAAACTAATTTGAAGCTGATCCTCCACCCTTCTCTTCAAAGTATCAACAACAAACAAAATGAATACCTCTAGTTATTTTTCATTTAGATTTGGGAGGCATTTCTGCTGGCCTTTGGCATGATGAAGCTCTTCCTCATGCTCTGAAATAAGCATCACTGGTGGCAACTTCATTTTTGGATCCAAGCTAGCCAAGTATCTGATTGGGCACGGGGAATTTGGAACCAATGGGATGATCCTTGTGATTTGCCCATTTATTTGAAGCACATCCCTAAGAATGAAGGTGGCTGTTTGCAAGCTGATTTGAACCTTGTTCTTCTTCTACAAACAACTCTACCAAATAATTTTCATCCACCAAGATGACTTTTGATTTTGCAATTGATTCATCATGGCTCTCATCCTCCTCAAACATGAATTATGAAAGATCAAACTCCTCCATTTTTCCTTTATGAGGGCTACTTTGGGCAGGGTATTCCTTTATGTTCTCCTCCAAAATTGCATCCTATGATTCTAACTGACTTCCTTTTGAAGAAGATGTCCTATTTTGTTGTCTTTCTGTAATCTCATCTTCCCAATTAGAGTCATACCATTCTTCAACAATTCTATAGTCATCATACATGGTAAGACTAGTTGGGGATGATTCAAAAGTGAGGGAATACTAATTAGTCACATCGTTAGACATAGAGGGATGGGAGGGAGAGGAAAGAATGTGAGAAATTATGGCAGAGAAATGAAGGCAAAATGGAAGGGAAGCAGATGGAGAAGTGGAATCCCTAATGGGGGAAGTAGGAAGAAATCTAGGTACATAGAAATCAGGTTGAGATGATGTAGGTTGAGGAGGAGGAATGGGAGGGTTGTAGATAGTAGTGTACGGTTGCCCCATTGACAATGTCACCTAACACTAGATTCATGAGCCTCCATTAACTCAGCCCACTTTCCAATTTCGGGCATCATTTCAACCATGAAATCTAAATTCTAATGAGGGCTGAAATAGTTTGGCATAGGGCCGACCCATGGACAAGGGACCCTAAAGCCAATTTTACATGCCTTTATTGAACATGTAATCCTGATCTACACCATGTTCATCTCCATCTCTTGAATCTACCTCTGGAAATCAATATCTTTCATGAAGTTACCACCATCACTTGCATAACCCTATTCTTGAAAAACATTTTGGTTAGAATAATAAGCATATGGGTCAGTGGGGGGTCGGTTATACACATATTCTTCATGATGGGGTTGATAAAACTAATTTGGATGAGATTTTAGTTAATATGGGGATGGCGGGAA
Organism: Taxus chinensis; assembly: GCA_019776745.2. Taxonomy (NCBI): domain Eukaryota; kingdom Viridiplantae; phylum Streptophyta; class Pinopsida; order Cupressales; family Taxaceae; genus Taxus; species Taxus chinensis. The sequence goes on from CM034146.1 coordinate 879,182,184, forward strand.
ATGGTGGTGCTATTGCAAGTGAGAGTTCTAAGAAGGGAATGAAGTGATGATTACACAACTTCATGAAAAAAGAAAATGGAAAGAATGGAAAGAAAATGATATAATGAATGGAAATGAATGGAAGGAAAGGGAAAGGTATGCAACCAAGACAGTGGGATTTTTGGAACAGTGGAGTCACCATATGTGTTGCTGCAAAGCCTCCAAAGGTTGAATATTCACCAAGAACACATCAAAACTTAGTGAATAAAAGTTGTAAATATCTTCTTTCTCTTCGTCCCATCGGGCATGCCAAAAATGTTAGAGCTCAAAATTGCTTCCTACCCTGAGTCATAGACAACCCAATATTTTGAGGAAACATGGGACTGTCTCCAAGTTGTGGGACCTTGTGTGCTTGAGACAGACCTCCGGAGAAGGTTGGGTCCTCTATCTAATCCTAAGGATAAAAATACTCCCACAACAAAAATAAAATCCTGAACTAAACATGCCAAAGGACCACGGTTAGAAGGAGATGTAGAAAAGGGAAACCCTAAGCTAAAAGGGCAACGATAACACCAAAAAAAGGGAGTGAAAACTCTCCACAAGGAGAATGAAGAGAGAAAACATGGGAGAGAGGGTAGAAAAATGTGTCACAATTTGAGAACCATGTGGACTCACTCACCCACACATTTACAACACAACTAAAATAGAAATTGCAAGTAAAGAAATACACACAACATACTAGAAAATAGAAGAAAGGTAAGGCTGTAAATAAAACTATCTAGGGCAGAAAAATGTGCCACAAAAAATATTTTAAATTGCTTAAAATATGAAAAATTCTATTACAGTAATGACAGAAGATGCAAATACATTTTAGGGACCAAATTGGAGGTCAGGAACTCATGGGAAGTTAGCCACCATTTTGGGATGGTGTCATTAGAAAAAAGAGTGCTCCCTAAAAATGAGCAAGTTTTGCATTATATAGAGAAGAGATGGGAGAAGGGGCTCAAAATTTGTGCTCAACGACTGACAATCTACATTAATTATTTGAAAAGAGGTATGTGCCACCTTATAATTGTATTTTTCAATGGTACTTCTCCTACAAAAAAACATGGACACCATTCCTCATTAAAATTGGTTGTTGAGCTACTTGTAATGTGTTTCATTAATTCTTGACTCGTCATTGAAATCCCTATAGTCGGCCAGTTGCATAATAATTTTGGTGTCAGCCAGAAGAATTATTCTCGCTACTATCTAGTAACTTCATTCCTTCCTCATTCAGGTGCATGGCCAACAATAACCTTGTTCATGCGTTCCTACTTCTGTCGGTCATAAGCATTATTCCATGCTACTGGCTGACAACATCTGTACTCCCGCTGACACCTCTTACACTTCCTAGGCCTATTCTATCCTGTGACCCAACCACTACTTGATCATACTACCAGATGATATCATGATTACATGCTATCGGCCAATAGCATTTGTATGATGCCACTAATGCCCCTGTCACACTCCCACCTATATGTATGCGTCATGTCACCATGCTACCAACCGGTAGCATCCAAACATGCTACCGGCCAGTAGCATCCTTATATGCTACTGACAGTGTCCGAATCACCATGTTATACACAAGACACGCCACTCACTTTGATATGTGCTGTGTGTTACCTCCAGCTTCGACCTTTGATCTCGTGCCATCTGTTGTCTCCTTGTCATAGACCTGAAACTCTATTCACTCTAAGTAATTATGGGGACTTGAGGTCTAGGGAACCCAAATAATATGAAGAGACCCAGAATCCCACCATGTGTCCTCTACTTCTAATACCCAGGGCTGAATTTGATGGCTGTTTGAATGCCCCACACATGTATACAAAGACTAAGTCTGTTTTGAATGAGTTATCCAAATTAATCCCGGGGGGGGGGGGTTAATTTGTGATAACAGTACGAGGACACATTAAAAAATAGTTAGGTTTTTAGAAAATGGTAGAAAACGGAAGAAGGAACTCATGAAGATGGAATTACCATTGTGTTATCACGAGGAGAACTCTGAAAAAGGAGAGAATGAAAGAAGAAATTAAGGAGAATAAAGAAGAGACTCTTTTTTGGAGATGAGACTGCTTTAAATATGTGTTTGTTTGTTTCTTCGTAAGAGATCTTACATTTGTTTTTCATGTTGGTTGAAATAAATGATGTTTTTGGGTGTAGAAGCTCTATTGTGAGAATTTTTCATGAACCCTTACAGAAATATACTTAGTCTAAAATGATTGTTCATATGCATGCTTGTACATTGTCTTCTACAAACCTACACAATTGAGAGATAAGTTTATTTTAATGTTTGATTGTTTTTTTGGATTAAATGATAACTCAAGAATGTGGGAAAGGTTAGGACAAACCCACAAATTAAATTTCAAAACTTGAAATTAAGGATATTTTATTTTATAAGCATTTTTCCCTTTTGGGATTCTTGTAAACCCTAGCGAGGGTACATGCACATTTATTTGTTTTTAGGGACCTAAAGGTGGAGTTGTTAGTTAAAATCTGCAAGATATAACTTGAGGGATGTAATATCACAAATTTTGAAGAAATTATTTCATAACAACACCATATATGCTCAAAGGTTATGACAGTCTTCTCCTTGGATTGGCTGTCCTTAAGACAAACCTAATTGTGAGAGAAAATTTAGCAAAATGGAGGTTTAGATGTGAATTTGGGATTTGAAAATTTGTATGATGATGAAAGGGGAAAATTGGTGTTAGGATAGACTTCTAGTTTGAGTTGGCGACCTCTGAAATAGAAGATAAGCCAAAAAAACCATTGAAGTAGGGCTACATGAGGCAAAGTTTAGTGTAGAAAGAGTAGGTGGTGAAAGTAGAGGAGCATTAGGATTTGAAGGATAATTTTTTGATGAAGCTTGGGAAGGTAAAAGGGTACTCAAAACAAATTTTACTTTAGCTAGAGTCTTTGTAGATTGTTCCCAACATTAACCCTTGGATGATAGTGCTCTCAAGAAGCAACACGGGGTAGTTTGGAAGAGATAATGGAGATTAAATTTTTCCTTTTATTTTCATCAATGTGAATGTTGTTATTACATTGAGAAAGGAATATGATTAGGGTACATAGAGAGAAAAATTCAGTCAAGGCTACAAAATTCAAAAGTTGCATGTTTTAGAGCCATTTGGGTTATAGAAGGTGCATCCTTTTGTACGGTATAAGGACAGTTGGAGAGTTTCGAGTTTCCCTAACTTATTGATTTGATAAGGTTCCTATAGGGCTCTGCATCAATCAGCCATGGCCTCCCACCCCCTATATAATATAAATTGGGGTTGCAACTTGTGTAATGGCCGCTGCCCCCTTTTGTTTTTATAAACTTTATTATATCTAAAACGCCCTACGAATCAATTATATATATATATAAACAAAGTAGAAAATTAAAAAAATTAGTAAAAGAGAAAAAATAGAAATAAAACAAATATATATATATGAATATATAAACAAAGTAGAAAATTAAAAAAATTAGTAAAAGAGAAAAAATAGAAATAAAACAAATATATATATATATATACCTTTCTTTCATTGTTATATATAAATAGATAAATATATATTTTATTACAGAGATATTATTTCTTCTTAACAATATATACAATCCATTTACACCCATATATATGTATTTATATTTCTATTTATAAGTATATTCTCTTCTCTTTTTTTCATTTTTTTATGAAGGAAATGAACTACAATGTTGGAGATGAAGAAGTATAGACAACCTTACTTTTTATTTTAACTACTTTTTGTAGTCTCATTTTCATATTTTAACTCTTACAAGACAAACCAAAGGAAATTATACTACAACTTCTCATCCTTTGAAGACATCATTGAAAAACATATAAATAACAAAATAAGGATACAAGAACTTTAAAATAGGTATTAAAAATATTTTGGAATCCTTTCAATAAAACTAGAGTGAGAAAAATAATGGAGTATACACTTATTTGTAATTATCCATACAAGTGAATGTTTTCTTGAGATAGAATCAAGAGAGAGATAAGGAAACAACATTTAATTTATTTTGCAACTCACTACAACTCTTATTTGAATTCAAGTAAGGATACAACATTATAAAAATTTAAAATAACTTTACAATATGACATTTGTTTCCAAACTTTATAACTAATACACAATCTTCTTCCACAAGTACCAAATCTTCCACAGATAGATTCTTCATTAGATTCAACACTTCTTTTGACTAAAAATAGGTCAGAGAAATGCTAACCACACAACCTAATTCAATAGAAAGAGGGATGCTCTTCCCATTGAATCCCAAGCCCCAACAAAGTAGGAATATCACATATTAACCCACAATGAGAACAACAAAATCAACGAAAGACAATCAATTTTAATACAACACAAGAAAGCCACACTTGAGATGCAAAAATAATGTCTCTCATGGAGAATGAAATAGGTTTTACTCTCCTTATGTATCTCAAATGGGATAGCCATAAGCTCAACCTCCATTTTCAATCACACAACACATTATTTATAACTCCCAATTTGCAAATGACTTTCCCTTTTACCTCCAACAAGAGTCTTATGGCACATCCCACACTCCCTCCATAATTATTCACTATGACTATTTCAAACTCTTTTAGCTCCACCAAACCACACATAAAACCTACTATTTTCCTAATCCTTTTCCCTCCTACAATAAGCATAGACTATCCACCTCCCCACACCATTTCCTAATGGCCAATTCTATACACATAAGCCCACAAGAATCCAACACAACAAAATAATTTACACAAGTAACAAGAAAATACAAGAAATATTAAGAGCCAACCTTGGGGCCATCTTGTCATCTTGAAAAAAAATTCCCAAACTAAGAAAAAATCTTCAAGTTCTCATTTCAAAGCTCTGTCAAAGCCAAAAATAACCAAGAAAAAAACCAAAAGAAAAAATATAGAACCCTTATCCTTTTCCAATCTCTCTTACTTATAGAATTTTGAGAGGCAAGATGAGGTGGAGTCCACATAAGATTTTTTACAAGGAAAAACCATGTTCTCTTCAAAAGGGTAGGTGTACACAAGCCAAACCCCATAAAGAATGTGTAAGAGGAGTAAAAACTATTACTTTGAAAAATCATTTCACATGTAAGGAGGTTTATTAGTAAGAACAATTTCCATCATTCCAAAAAGACTCCTCTCATCAAAGTCTAAATAAATAATTCACAATGAAAAACATGGAGTGAAAAGGAGGACAAAATCTCTCCAAAAATAAGTAAAATTAAAAAATTAGCCTTTCAAAAACTTACCTACATAATGTGTATGGGCTTGAGGGCAATTTTGGGAGTGTGGGACAAGGTAATTCTCTCCCAAACACTTCTCAAAATTTCTCCAAAGGCCAAATCCAATATTTCAAGATAACAATCAAATTAAATGGTAAAGGACAATGATAAAGTCCTAATAAATGAGATTTAATCAATCAAAAAACCATTTAATTTAAAAGCAATAAATTAAAACCATAAGATTAAAACATTAACTTAAAAGAATTAAATTAAAGTAAGAGAAACTAGAAAAAACACTAAATTAAATTCACAAGGGTTACAACAATAAAAAGGGGATGAGACACTCCACATAATCACACACTTAAATAAAATCAAAGCGAAATAAATCATTAATCAATTTAAAATAAAATTTTAAAGTCATAAGGGAAAAATCACACCACATGAGGGTTAAAATAATTAAAACATTATTAAAAAACAAAAAGATTCTCTTTTACATGAGCAACACACACACACATGCTCAAGGGGTGACCATGGTTAACACATGATTTTCCTAGATTATTGGTATCCCCAACCTCAATTTGGTATTTTTTAATAGTTTTCACATATATACCTATACGCCACTTGTACACTCCACACGAAGCATCATTCCCACACGAAGAAATATATAACTATAAATAACAATGCAAAATATAATTTCATTCACAAACTAGTATGCTAAATATCTCATCACATCCATACATAATTTAAAATGACCAATTTAATGACATTTCATACTCATTCCATATACCGCATATAGACGATATCATAAAAATTTCCAATTATCATTTATGCTCTACAAATCATGAAATTAAAATCCACATTCCTGACTATAGTCACCACATCAAAATATTTCATGACTATAACATACAAAAAATTCATAATGATTTTAGAAACATACAATTCCATGAAATCGCTATAAGGTTAGCATAACATGATTAAGGGAAACATGATAATATAACTATTCTATCCATGCAAGCTTAGTATTAATCAATAAAAGTAAAAAGTGTCATAGAAATATCTCAGGAATCATGTGCCCCAAATTGTATAGTCAAACTAAAATGTCTCCAATCCAAATATCTAGTACAATAGAGTAATGATCAACACATATCATAAAGAAACATATATGGAGAATTTCTACTATAACAATAAAAAATGCATAAGGGAAGTGGGCACTAAATCCCCCTCTTCTTAAACATGACTTCCTCATGGAAGTCATTGTAATAGGTGAGGGTAATGGATCCGAAGTATATAAGAATCCTCCCAAGTATCTGAGTGCTCATTATATCTATCTCACAATACCCTTACTTGATCAATATCATACGTTGAAGGCCCATGGTCATGTGTTCTAGAATATGCATGAGATCTACGATCAAGTGTCCTCCCTCCTGCACCTATAAGATAGTCCAATCCAGTACATGAGATGCATCCTATACATATCTCTGAAGAAATGAAATGTGGAAGATATCGTGGATGAAAGATAAATTGGGAAATAAAGCAAGATGGTAGGTAATAGGTCCAACTCTCTCTAAAATCTTAAAAGTTTCAACAAATTGTGGGGCTAACTTGGAACCTTTTCCGTAGTGGATAGGGAAATTATGGGGTTTGAATCAGAAACACCTTTGAGCCAACCTTAAAACTATGATCAATCCTCTTCGTATCAACTTACTTGTTCTGTCTTTCCTGTGCCTCAAGAATCCGTTGATAAATGAGGGTGACTTGATGCTCCATCTCCTATAGTAACTCGGGCCCAATGGAAACTTGATCTTCAATCTGATCCCAAATAAGGGGTGTCCTACACTCCCTACCATACAAAGCCTGAAAAAGTGCCATGCTGATGGAACTGTGGAAGATGTTGTTATAAGAAGACTCCACTAGATATAGGTACTCCACCCACCTAAATTGCTGATCCATGACTATAGTATTTTGTTTACTAACACCAAGCTAGGCACGCTGACACTTCATCTTGACAGAGTATGGATGCTCACCCAAAGCACACACAACCACCATGTCCCTCCTTTTTTTTCTTAGGATGTTAGACATGCATAAGCATCATAACTATCATAATAACTATTCATGCAATAAGATACATCATAACATAACAATTAAGGCAACACATATAATAAGGAAATCATTCAACATACATAATTACCAAAATTATTTGAATCCCCATCAAGCCATACTCAGATCCAACAATCTTTGTAATGTAAAAGCAATTGTCCATCATAACACAGTCTATTCATCACCATACTCACTGATTACATTCATGATTTTATTACATCCATGCGTTATCCATGCGTGCTCACATATTGTTCATACAAACCATAACATCGACTTACTACTCAAAAGGATTACTAAGGACTACTAAATAAAAAGAGTCTACACCTATTTATACATGGTGGGGACTTGCCTTTCATCGTTTACATGCACCTTTCCTAATAATAGGTGTGCTCTAATAATAACCCACATGCTTTTTCAACTTTGTATTAATAATAGATCAAGCTATACATATATTTCTTTTACTTGCTTCAATTCTATTAATAGCCCATTTTCATGTGTTGTATCCATCCTTTTTTGCATGTGCTTTATTATTTATAACCTTTGTGTGTGTGTCAAGCCATCCTTCACTTTTTTCTATTTTTAGCACTTCCTCTAGAATTGGCTAAGTCCCAGATGTTTTTACATACATGCACACAAGCCTTGCGTGCCGACATGTTTCTGCTTCCTCCTCGCATGCACATGCTCTTGTGTATAACTTCCAAATCTTGCACATGGATAGTACTTAGCCATTTTCTCGTACCAACAATGACATACATGTGAACCATGTCCTCTAAAACTTGATTCACTCTCTCTATATGCCCATTTGTCTCAGGGTGATAGGTGATGCTAAAATTGAGATGAGTTCCCAATGTTGGATTGTAAGGTATTCTAAAAGTGAGATGTGTAGAGTGGATCGCGGTCAGAAATAATATTTTGCAGAATCCCATGAAGTCTCACAATCTCATCTAAATATACTTGGGTGATTGATATGAAATTGTAGGTAGTCTTCACTGGTGAAAAATGAGCAACCTTTGTCAACTCATCCACTGTGACCATAATATCATCATGAAAATATGCTAACATAGGTAACCCAACAATGAAATCAATAAAAATTGTATCCCACTTCCGCTCAGGAATGACACGTGGATAGAGAAGGCTTGCTAGATGTTGATGTTCATCCTTCACCCTATGAAACTCAAGGAAAGTACAAAAAACCTTGTGATGTCTCATCTCAAACCAAACTAATGACATAACTATCTCAAGGTAGCATGCATATTCTTCACCCGAGGATGAGATGAATATGGTGCACAATGGGATTAAGAAAGAATAACCAGACATATTCCACCATCCCTCGGCACATAAATGCAACATATATGTCGCAGAAGACCATCCACCTCCAGTTCATACCCGATAACTTTCCTGTTAAGGGGCCTCTGTGCCTCAATATCTCTCCTGACTATAAGGTAGTAAATGTCTCAAGGTAGGTGATCTAAAATGTGATTGTGTAATTTGGTACTCATGGTGTAGGTCATAACAATGTGTCTCTTGTGGCTCAAGGAATCCATAACCACATTCTCCTTCCCCTTGACATGCTCTATCTCCATATCAAACTCACATAGAAGTTTCATCCATCATCGTTGAAGGACATTTAGATTAGGCTGCACTAAGAGATGTCAAAAAATAAAATGATCTATCCTCAATGTGAATCTTTAACCTGAAAGGAAGTATCTCCATCCAACCAAGGTGTGAACCAATGCTTCCAAATCTAAGTCATGAGTGGGATAGTTAATCTCATAGTCCTTGACATTCTCTGACTCATAGGAAATAACTCGAGCCTCGAACATCATTACACCACCCAAGTCTGCTAATGAATAATTTATGCTAATGAAGGATATGACATTGCAAGAATGGGAGTGGTGGTGAGACATTACTTTAGTGTCTATAAGGCATGCTCAAAATTATTTGACCAAGAAAATTTCTTCCCCTTATGCTGTAGGGAGGTAAAGGGATGAGAAATGTGAGAGAAATCCTACACAAATATGTGATAGTAACTTGCTAACCCCATAAAAATGTGAACCTTTGTGATAATGGTGGGTGCAGGACAATCCATGATGAATCTAATATTAGAAAATCCACTACGATTCCCTCTCCTGATACGATGTGTCCCAAATACTAGACCTTTGATTGAAATAAGGCACACTTCTCCAAGTTTCCATATAACTTGTGATCCCTCAAACATTGCAAGACCTACAGAAGAATTTCCTTGTGCTCCTCCACTGTACATCAGAAAATCAGAATATCATCCAAGAACATAAGGAAAAAATGGTCAAGAAAGGTCGTGAACACTGCGGGGTCATTGGTCTTTCAAAGGGTATCACTGTGAACTGATAGTGACCACAACATCTACGAAAGACAATTTTGTGAATGTCTACCTCAGAAATCCTCAACTGGTGGTAACCCGACTTCAATTAAATCTTATAAAAAAGAGTAGCCCCTCTCATATGGTCAAATAAATCATCAATCTTTGGGAGGGGATAACTGTTTTTCACCATTACCTTATTCAATTGCATAAAATCAATACAAAGTCTCAATGATCCATCCTTATTCTTCACAAATATGATAGCCCAAGGTGAAACACTAGGTTAAATAAGGCCCTTTTCCAAGAGCCCCTCTAGTTTAATATTGAGTTCACAAATCTCGGGTGTGGTCATCCTATAGGGCACATAGGAGATAGGCTCTGGTCATGAAACTATAACTATAAGGAAATCTACCTCTCAAGGGGGTGTCATACCATAAAGATCCTCAAGAAAAACATCTACAAAATATTTAAGGATATGATGGTCATCCAACGAAGGTCCTACTACCCCATCCTTAGATTGATCACTCTTGGTGATAGCAAAAAGTTGACATCCCTTCCACACACTCCACTTTAGCTGCATAGTGTAGATAGTGCAAATGAATATAAGTATATGAATCCCTATCAATATTACCTTCTGACCCCTATGATCACAACATTCCACTACCTTTTGGTAACATTCTTCTCTTGCTTGGTGTGTGGAAATCCAATCCATCCCCAAGATCACCTTATAAGATCCCAAAGGTAGAATACGAAGGTCAATTGAGACAGAGAAGGACCCAAGATCAAGAACAAAATCCTTTACTAAGAAGTGTACCATCTATCTATCCTTGTTAGCTATCTCTACAACCCAACTCTATCCCTGCCTAATTGGCACCGGTCTGCATCGATCCATTAACAAGGGGGAAATAAAGGAATTTGATGACCCAAAATCAAACAAAATAGATATTAAAACTCCATGAATACTACATGCGGCCTCAGTCACAATAGACTGGTGATTTGTCTGGCGGTTCTCAACATTGTGTAGAATCAATGTGATTTTCCCATATCACCAATTATGGTCTCATATACAGAGGCTTTCCGATTAGCTATAACTGAGAGGTTTTGAGGGAAATATTTTTAGTGATAATTTAGGTTGCTACACCCAAAACAAGCCCGTGGTGGCCTATGTTGTGTTGAAATACCTCATGGGCCCCTGGTACCCTGAGTATAAGAATCTATAGGTTCTATCTAATAGGACTGTTGTGGGCGGCCCATACTAGTTGAGCTCTCTATTGACCATGAAATTTTTTCTATCCTCACAGAGGCATCCCCATGCTCTTGCCCCTATGGGCATCATACCTAGGCTAAAATATCTATTGTTCTTGATGTTTTGGTGGTGGTCATGGTCGAGAGGTAGAGTGAGCGGGTCTAAACCCACCACATGGAGGAGGTGGAGCTCCTCTCAACCTACTATCATGTAGTTGTTGAATGCATGACCTAACCTTATCTCGTGCATGCTGCATCTTCCACCGGTTCTCCTCTTCTATATAGGAATTCTTTATGGCATCCATAAGTATCTGTGGGAAATGTATCCTAATGACACCATCTAATTCAAGGTTCAAACCTTTGATAAACCTATGTATGTGTACGGACTCATCTTGCATGTAGTCTACATACTGAAATAAGTCCAAAAATATCCCCTCATACTTAGCCACTGTCAAAGACAACCATTGTAGGTCATGAAACTCATTAATGTGCTATTGAATGAAACACCAGGAGATGTATCATGCTCTAAAACTCTCTAAAAAATCTCCCAAGTCATTATTAAACTGTTAATAAGGAGCTTCTACTCCTCTGTATGACACCAAACACCTGCTCTGTCTCTAAGTAGGGTGAATGAAAACACGATCTCGGGTGTTGCTCGCATAAGGGAAGAGTTTGAATCATCATTTCAAACACACAAACCAAGCCTCATAGTGGAATCCAATAATGTTTCCAGAATACATGGGTGTCCGAAGTTGTAGTATCTCTTTGATGTGCTCTGCATGATCAACATGATGACCTCGTTGCCTCTCCTCAGGTAAATCTCTCTACATCAGAGGACTCCTAGTCCTCTCCCTATGCCATAAAAAAACCTCTCTATTACCTATAGGTGGTGGTCCCTACGATCCCTATGGTGCTACCTCTGATTGCTCAGTTTTCCTCTCCTTTACTCTCTTCCTAAAAAAACTGTGAACTCTTGTAGTGCCTATAGTATATGTGGTCCGATATTGTCTAGGTTCAGTGCTGGTGGTGGTGTGGATGTTTTCCTATTAATAACCCCTCCCTAAATGCTCCCGCGCATCCTACATAGACTGGGGTGAGAGTTAGAATTTGATGCCAGTATAGTTTTTAGTAATTGATAAAGAGTTATAAAAAATGATTTGCAGTTAACTATTTTAGCCAGAGTCCCATTGTTTAAACCTAAGCTCTGATACCAAGTGTCATGCCCTAAAATTTAACCCATCTAAACCTAACCAACAATAGGAAATTTTATGGATTGTTTTGTTTAAAAAATATATAATGCAAGAGTGATTCAAGATTAACACATTATGATGATAATGAGATTAATCCACAACACAATGAAGCGGATCCAAACCATTTTCGTGAAAGAGCAAGGTGAGATATTAATAATGTTTACGCCATTTTGTTTGGTTCACATTTTTGGCACTAAAAGGTTTAAATTTGTCGTAGTTCCACTTACGTGGTTTAGAATAATAATGCGATTATTAAACATCGACGAAAATTTAATCGTGACAATTTAATATAACTATATTATAAAATTACGATTACCATTATCATGACGGAAGGGATTATAAAGGTTTATTTAACCATGACCATTTATAATCATTTCAAAAATGATAGTGTTTCTGAAAGCCCATTAGTTGGCTGATATGGTAAAGGATCCTATTAAATGGGTCCACACCTTTAAATATTTAAACCCAAGACATAAAATAGTTTAATTAATTAATATTCCCAAAGTTTAAGTGTAACCTTATAAAAATTAAGTCAAATTTAAATTAAAAGGGAGCCCTTGATCTAAAATGATCTCCACCGTAGAATGGAAAAATATCTAAAAAATCATAAGGATATTCATAAACCTGAAACATTTTATTTCTCTTATCAATTCTCATTTAATTTGGTTTCACATTTATTTGTTTTTTTGTCTCTAGGTTGGAGGTTGATGGAGGAAGATTGAAGCTCAAGAATGAAGCTTAAGGAGGGTTTACACACACACACACGCACACACACACACGCACACGCACACACACACACACACATGCACACACACATTGTATATAACCATAATTGGTAAAAAATTAACCAGGTTAGGATTTATATATATGTATATAATTTAACATTGTTATTAACAAATATATTGTTCTTTTTTGTTGTTGATGAAAACTAGTGAAAATTCCCACCCACACACACACACACACACACACACACACACACACACACATTATTTAACTAAACAAGAGTTTTGGGGTGGGTTGGTCAAGGCTTCCCACCCTATATATAAGGTAGTTAGGGTTTGGGTTGGGTCTTCCATGACTGCCCACCCAATGTATAATATAAATTGGGGTTGTAGCCTGTGTAATGGCCGCGACCCCATTTTGTTTTTTTTTAATATTTTATTATATCTAAAACTCCTACATGAGATTTATATAAAGGATTTTTTTGTTTTATTTTTATTTTATCTTTATTAATAATTTGTTTCATTTCTATTTTATTTTATATATATATATATATATATATATATATATATATATATATATATATTAGATTGATGGTAGAAAAGGGTTAAGGAGTTCCTTCCCTGTACATTATCAAAAACCCCAACAAGGGACAAGAGCCAAAATATACCAAACCATCAGGACAAAAAACACAAAGAGAAGAATACCATTGTGACAACCACAACCAAACCAAAACAAAACCTATAGAAACTAACAACATCCCCAAAAAAACCAAACTAATGGCTAAAAAACATAGTAACCAACATCACTAGAAGGAGTGACTTTACTACCATTGTTACTTTATTTCACTTCCAAATATTTGAGTAAAATGGTCCACTCCTTAGCCAAATTATCAACAGTGATCCCCAAGCTGTTAAAATCCAAATCATTCACACCTCTTTTCCTTTTCTTAGAATGATCCCCACTCTCTACTTGTTTCTGGATGTGAACAAGTTGTGTCATGATATGAAGATGCTGATTGGTAGACTTGATGTGAAGGATTCTCCATTTTTTAAAATCTATTTCAATGTATCTTTAAGCCTATCCACTTCCTTCTCAAGAGCTATACACCTTTTGGGAACCACATCCATATTACTGACGTTCATAGTGGCAACCAAACTGTCAATTTTGTCTCTCATACTATGCCAATCCTTCAACATGAAATTAAGAATAATTTTATTCAAGTTAATATTAGTTGTGATTTGATCCAAATCAAGGGAAGACTTTGCAGAATTCTCCTTAGAACACTAGCTCTGCTCGGCCTTAGCAAAAAAGATAAACGAAGCATATTTAAAAATATGTTCCTTGAGTTTTTGGAGGCCCAAAACAGCCTTACCTATGGACTGAGGCTTAGTCCCATGTTCCTTCGAATTAGAGGAAGAAGACTTACCATGCTCTTTAGTAGCATTAATAAACCTTGAATCAACTAGAGAGGTAGAAGCCTCTAATAATGGACCACGTAACTTGATGGATTTAGTAAGGTCCATGGATCCCCTTTTGACCAACACCATAATTAGGCCCTTATGGAGAGGAATATGGACCTTCCCCTTCTTGAACTAGTCTATGGTAGCACACAACGATCTCAAGATGAAGTAGGAAAGATAAAAACCTTCCCTTGTCGAATAAAATTCAACATAGGAATGTGATAAGCATAAATGGTTTTGTGTTTGCCCTCTAATGTAAGGTATTTATTTAGGTTGAGGGAAATGTCACTGTACAACTCGAGAAGAGAATATTTTAGAAACCCATAAAAAGTGGAGTGAGTATTTTTACCTCTTAGAAAAGATTTAACCTCCTTAGTATAATATTTTTTTGGTTTGAAATGCTCCCTTTCATCCTTTCTAAGATTGTTATGTTTGTGGAGCCTATTTTCATGTTAGAGTATGGTACACCTTCCATGTGTTACACTCGGGTATTTTTACGGCGGTCCCACTCGCCGGTGAGCGGGTCAGGGGGGTTCGGGGTCGAAGCCCCCGAAGCAAATTTTCATGGGTGGTTCATTAACCCATGGGTAATGGGTAACCGTTATAGGCTGTTTTTGGGCCCATGGTTTTTTCAGTCTTTTGCCCATTGTTTTGATACCCATGGTTTTTTGCCCTTGGTTTTGATACCCACGGTTTTGTATCAAACTGCTTAAGCAGTTGTCTATTTATATGGTCTTATGCATATGATAGAGAATAAGCAAATGTATTGCAGATGTGTTTTGAATTCGGCTGTGAATTCTGTAGAGTTTGTTGAGCATAGCTCCAAACGGATCTGGGTATTGTATTGAGAGAGCAGTGGCTTGTAAGAAAATCTGAGCAAGTGATTCTTGGTGGACGTAGCCCAAATTGGGTGAACCACGTTAAATACTGTCTCTTTGTGTTGTGTTATTTATTCTGCACTTTTATTTGAGATCTGTAATATTTTCTGCATATTAGTTTCTACTGTTGCGATTCTGTAAGAGATTATTCCGCATATTTTATCTCTTATTGCCTAACAAAGATCAGAGATGGATGCAATGGAGTAGATAGAGAATTGGAGAGAGATACCACAAATAGTAACCAAACCACCTCTCCATGTCTTAAGAAGATTCCAAGCTTTCCCAAATTGAATGCTCAAAGTTTCATCATAGCCATTGAAAATTTTAAAGAAGGGGAACATACTAGCTTTCTTAAATGTAGACCAAGCTTGGGGCTTGATCTACTTAATCCTAACTGGTTTAGTATGCTCCATGTTTCTGCTCATTATCAAAACAAAGGATAGAAACCAGAGATATAATAAATTTCTAAAAATAGGCTCCCCGCTAAGCATGTGAGAAAAGAATAAAGCCTCCACCAAGCATGGGAATTAAAAACCACAATCTAATTACTAGGCTTGAAATCATGATTGTACCTTAGGGATAAAACACCCACTGTTAAATGATTAGACTCTTTATTCTCATGTCTAAGGACACACCTTAATCTATCATAATTGTAATTAACAACAATCTCCTTCCAACTACAATACATCATAATAGTCCTTTTCAGCAAGATGACCTAAAAAACGGAACAAAGAAAAAATAAGGAATTGATAAGGGGGACACCCTCATTATTCTTTAACCCATTAGCTTCCTTAATGATAATAGCCATCAAAGGAGGTTGAAGCATCAAAACATTCTTCATAACCTCATACTATTCATAGAAGCACCTATGTTAGAAAAAATATCTACCACACTATTTCCTTCTATTTAGGTGTGGTTAAAAGGAAGTATTTTCAAAACCCGTATATAACTTCTTGATTCCCTCAATGGAGTCCCTAATAGATATTGAAGTAACACTTAAGTTAAGTATGTTGTTGATGATATTCAAATAATCTCCCTCTACTACCAAATTCCTGAATTATCCATCCACATCAATTTTAACCCCCCGAGTAAGCACCTACAACTTCAACAACATGGTTGGTTTGAATGCCTAAATTATAGGAATAGCCAAGTGTAGACAAAAAAATCATGCACTTGGGTACATTTCTATGTCCCAAAATTATAATTGCATTCATATGATTCCTAAGCGAGAAAAATAGTAGTTGACAATTATCTTTGGCCTTTTGTATGTATTCCTTGTTTTCTATTTGGTATTACACACCCTACAACCCAGTCAGTACTTTAATTGTTTATATTTTTTGAATTCAGAAACCAACACCCAGCTAGGACGCTAGCGCCTAGGTTTCCTCATCCCCTTTCAGCACACTTTACCTATTTCCATCTTACTCACTCTTTTTGGGCCTCTTTTATATTTTGGGCCTCTTATTTTATCATGGGTCGGCCTTTCAGTTGTCAATTACAAAATTCAACCAAGGGAATCATATAAATAGAAATCTATGTGACCAAAATAAAGGACCAAGCTCTAATAATATATTATCATCACCTAAGATTACATCCAAAGGCATCTAAGAGCATTAAAGGCATCCATCTAGCATCCATTCAAGGGACTGAATTTTATACATACATAGGATAGGAAGGGGAAGTTCATTATTCCATCCACACATCTATTTACATTGATACATCTTGCTATCACCTACTATCAAGTGCACTTACACAAGGGATTCCTAGGTACAATTCTTTCACACATGCACAAGAACTACCTGGAGTCTGATATGTAGTGCAATGCTTGGTCGTAAGTTCATTCAGTCGGGTGACCGCCGAGGTCAATCTAAATCCCCATATTAAATCTTTTTTTTTTGAATTTGATTTGGTATTATGGGATTTATAGGTGAATATTTGTTTTGCAGGTTACAAGTGCACTCGATGATCATATTGCAACATAAAAATAAAAACAACAACTATAAGTGATATTTGTGCAACACCAGAAAAATTAGATTCTCACTGCTTTCACAGTCACAGGCACCTATAAGCAAAATGTAGCACTCAGATACCCCTGACCTAGTCCAGGCGCCCTATTCTAACTCTTTCCAATAGTTCTAAAAATTATCCTGAGTAGTTGAGACACACATCCCTTCCTTTTTATAAGTTTTCTAGTTTGGATCAGTTTTAGGATCAAACACAAATCAACTAAGTCATTCTCTATCTCTCTCTTGTACGTAGGGTTTTATATTTATTTTCTTATTGCTTGCATCATATTATATCTAGCAGCTATATATCATAGTTTATATTTAGTTACTCTACAATTATGGTTTTACAAAACAATATTTTTATTAAAACCAAAAACATGTGTCTAATTCAAATCAACATCCTGCAGCTTCTGATACTCATCTTGGGTCCGCACACGAGATCTATAGTACTAATTTGATCTAGATGCATAGGTTGAAATCCATTCATACAAATCCACTAGAAAGAAACAAAAGAAGGTCTCATATAGCTCATGATATAGATGTTATTCTACTTATTTTTTATGCATCAAACTCATCCTCTGTTCTCTTAAACCTTACTTTGATAGTTTCCAAGATCAAGTGTTATGTCATCACGCATCATTCTCACAACTTTGAATCAAGATTGTCCTGAAAAGATATTTGAACTTCTAATATGCTATACATAAATTTCTCCTACTCAGATCATCATACTTTTGATCCTCTGACCATGATCAATATCATCCATTCATTATTGGTGTTTGCAAGCTCTTACACTCCTCAATTCTATGCAACTGATTGCTTACTCTGCGTCATATGGTAATACTGATCCAATTGGGTGTATTCTTGCTATGGCTACATAAATTTTTTGGTTACCACTTTAGTGTGTGGTGATGTTGGTCACCCATAAATCAAAGGCTAACTAAGTACCTGAGGCATGAACCCTCATGGCTCTACCACTGCTAAAGACATCCTTTCCATGAAGGCAATTATGTCGCAAAAGTAGTCCTTCAGAGAGGCGCAAAGTGGTCACTGCCAAGATAGGTTGGAGTTAGGACCTTAGTACAGCTTTGGATAAAAAATAACTAAAAAGAGACTAGATACTTTCAATAGCTGGATACAGCTATGCGCCCCCCCTTTGACTCCAAGATCTAAGGCACATATCTACAGGGAGATCATACGGTTATCATGAGAGGATAAGGACCTTCGAGGTTGTTCATCGGATCTAGCTAGTCACATGCTACTAAAGCTAACTTCCCCTCCTAAGGGAAAGGCATGGTGACATTTGGAGTTCACCACCTAAGTCACCTGCTTAGAGTAGTCCATGAGATATGTATTCCAACAGGCCTTCATCGGTATACTGATGGATGGTTAGAAGAAGATCATCACCTTCGAGGTATCTTTTATATAGAGTGATCACTTTCTAATGGAGAAGGGACAAAGAGGAAATGGAGATTTCCCAGGGATGAGAAGGGAATAATGTAATGTGTGATAACAACAAGATTTGAACTATGAAAAGAAAGCTCTGACATTACAAAATGACCATAGCTGTCATGGATGGAAGGCTTTATGTAATCTTCTCCTAACCTACATTTTAATTACCTAATCCTAATACAGGTACAACCTACTTTGTAACCCTATTCTTACAGTGGTTCTTGATATGGGTTTTTCCCTTTCATAGAATGATGTGTGTGTTATTAGGTTCTTCAATGTTGTTCCAGTGGTTGATTCTACTAGATATTTGAGTGCATGTATACACTTCCCCCAACTTGGAATACATCAACTAGGAGTGAAAAAGTTTACCATGGAAATCCTATGACATAATTACCATTCATTCTCTGGTTATGTTTCATCACTTTCATCATTGATAAAGAAACATTCATCACAAATCTCACATACATGACAGACTCAGTGAACTGTGAAATGCCTCGCAGTGATCACCCCAGGTAGTAATGACTGGATGATATGATGGCGTGCAATGGGATTACGTTGCTAAAATAGGTAGTGATAGATGGAGACTACAATTTTGGTTCCATTACTCCTCAGGACCTCTTTTCACAAGTACTTTTTAGAATGATGTGTTATGACATAATAATTGAACATTGGACAGATGTCAACAGTAAGGCTTTAAGCCCCAAGGAGGAATGAGTTTGCATGGCACGAATAATGCGTAGAATCAACATCTATATCATGATGCTATATGAGACATTTTTTTGTATTCTTTCTAGTGGAGTTGTATGAAGAGGCTTTCAATCCTATGAATCTAGCTCCAAAACCTAGTACTATAGATCTCATGTGTGTAATCCCACAGATGAGTGTTCAGAAGTCTTCAAGATATTTGATCTGACTTGGACATGGTGTTGCCTTGATCACTTAGTAGAGAAGAGTGTTGACTAGTTATACCCTAGAACGCATTATTTCTACGCTATTCTTATCTGGAGGTTACTGAGTGTTGACCCTTCTTAAGGGATCCTAGAGGATCTATTTTTTACTTTTTATCCCCTTATCTATAAAAATCTTGATCCATTACGTTCAAAGGTTTAGAAGCATTTACTATAGCCATCTAAGTTTATTCTGAGCGCTGGGTAAGGAAGCTATGGTACAGATCCCGAAGATGGCAGGCCTTTACAGGTGAGCTAGGAGATTTGGAAGAGAGATGACTCAAGTATAATGGAATCTCATGCAAGGAACATGGCTAGATAGCACAAGGTTGTAGGAGTGGTGGAGTTATGGAGGTAGATGTATGCTTTGAAAACTAGAATTGGATGTTCACTACAGCAGGACGTGGAGCTCTGAGAAGTATGTGCTACCTTTCCATCTTGGAAAGCATAATTTTGTTAGAGATGACCCTTTCAGCTTCTGATGAGAGTCTCGTACACTTAGAGAATTGAAGAGTCCATCATCACACATCTAAATGCCAGGCTCTAGTGACCAACTCCCTCGTGCTTGGTTTTCACAAATCATAGAGATAAATATTACTTGGACGCCAGTCAGATATTGGTGGAAGTCACCGATCAGCACCTAGGAGGTATAACTTGGTTCATTTGGCACATCCTTACTCGCTGCATAACTCGATTTCCAATGCATGTTTGGAGGAATATTTTCTAGAAATACATTTGGTAAGGTATGCGGCTCGACTTCCAATGTTTTGAGTGATCTACATCTAGAAGTGGTGTGGGACAAACATTTGGTAGCGGTAAAATATCACAGATTATTGGTGCACAGTGCTTTTGCGACAGTTTGGGAACACTAGGTGCCACCACTTTAGGGCCTTCACTACCTCCCATACTTTAGGAGGTGGATCTAGTGGAAACGGTGGAATAAGAATGTAGCACCACCTGGTAGACCTAGTGGATCTGGTGGACCCTAGTAGACCTCAAGAGGGACTAGGCATTGGTGGATCTAGTCCATTTGGTGGTGGAGGTTGTTTCACCGTTTTCTTTACCTTTTCATTGATGACGAAACAGATAAGGGTAAGTGCCAAGGAGGAATACCTATTAAATTTTCATTGGTTGATCGGTTGTTACGTGTATTTTAACTTCTTGATCCAATGGCTAAAGGTGAGAGATTCCTTTTGGCTAGGCGAGGAACTACTTGTAATAGAAAACAAGACCACAAAAAGAATAGTTAAATGATATATGATAGTGGACTGCCTAGCGTATATTAGTTTTGGGAAGTGTGAAACTTCCTAGATGGTTGTCAATCCACTGTTTAAAACAAGTTAATGTGAGAAATAAAAAAATTCCTACATAAAGTTGATATGATTTAGGTATTTAATTCAAGTATAATAAGAAAATCCAATCACAACAAGCTAGCCATATAGTTGGATCTGAGAGGGTTGGTAGGTGTCTGCCAAGGTACTGGGACTGGTCAAGGTCTGGTTTCTGGGTTATTTAGGTTAATTGGTAAGGGTCATTGTTTGGATTCTGTTCTTGGTCAGAGGTGTATGAAACATAGAGAACAAGGTTGGTTGGGTATGATTGATGCCAGTTTAAGGTAGAACCGATGATACGTTATGTGGATAACTAGTGTTGGTACAGATGAGGGTAAAAGAAACTCAAATGAGATTACCATATTGTCAGAGTGTGGGTGAGGTCTAGACGGGTCTAAATAAGGGGTTTGGGAGAGTGAATGGGAATGTCTGATAGAGGTCTTATGTATGCTCAGAAGTATACAACCGATGAGGATAGGTGATTTTCTGATAAATGGGTGAAATGAGGTATTTGAGTTTCACAGGAAAGAAGGGTGATGAAGCAATAAGCATGTTAATAGAATAGATTAATAACAATAATGGTAATAAATCTATTAGCATAACTAAAAATGGAAACCCTGATTAATGTTAGGGCCATACTTACCTATGTTGCAAGGATCTGATGGCTGAGTGGCGGATGATGGTTAGTTCATAGAATGGAGCATGTATTGTACTATAGAGGTGATACTTCCCTAGATGTTCTCTCATGAATGCAAATGGCTTCTAATTATTGATCCTAGTGATGGTTATGGATGTCTAGGATGCGTGAAAAGCATGCTCTATTTCTACTTGCATGTAACTCTAATCTCCTCCTCTTGCTCTCAAAATGTGCCAACCCAAAAACAAGGTTGTTTGGGTGAATAAATGGCGTAACCGACGATGGTTCCGGGTAGACCGGTGTCAGTTTAGGGGTGACCGGTGTTGGTTGAGGTGGGATTCCCCAAGTTTACTAAAAATGGGTAGATATTTTTTAATTCCTTTGGCCTGGATTCAGTTTATTCCCATGTGGATTAGAATGGAAGACTTCACTTCTAATGAGAGGGAATATGGTTTGAGAAGATTTTAGGGATGTGATTTTAGGGTTAGACCAAATCCTAGCTCATTAAGGCAAGTGAACCTTAGTTATTAGTTGGTTATGGAAACATGCCAAAGAATAGGTCTAGGGTGAGGTGGTTAGGTGAGGTGTCTAGATGAGATGGTGGAAGTTAGCTTAATTAAAATAATTAAGATAATGAATATTGTGATGATGGGTATTAATTTCAAGTTAAGTTAATTAAATTAATATTAATGTGGGGTGGAAGGGGCCATAGTTAGATGAGTATGCTTGAGCTGATTATTTGACAAGGGACCAAGGGGAGTGTGACCCAATTTTGCTATCTAAATTTTTCCCCTTTTTGTTGTGTAGCTTGTATTAGTAAGCGACGCTGACAAAAAATAAGATGTGGTTGCCCCATGTGTGGGTGAAGGTGATCCCCCTCAAGCTAGGAACTGATGTGGCAGAAGACAGAATCGGTGAGTGGTTCGATAAAAGGTGAATGATGCAATGAAGAGGAAGGTGGATGACGAGAGGTAATGGGGTAAAGGTCCAATCGGGTAATACAAGGTAATGGGCCAGGGTCAAATGTAGCGAACAGTTCAACACACACACACATGTATAAATTGTAGCACGGTACCTAGGTTAAAGAGCATGTAAACTCTACATTATCTAAGGTCGATTGGTTTATCCAAACAAGGTTGCGGTTATTATCAGTATCCAAGGTATAGGATATGGTGTAGAAGCACATTGCATAGGTCAGGTGTAGGAACGTGTAGGTATGCTCCGGTACACCAAAGGTTGGGTCAGGATAAACAATTCATGGCAAGAGGCAAGGTAAGGTCATTAGGTCAAACAACACAGGTAATAGTGTCACAAGCTGTAGCAAGCACATGAGTTCACTGGTCACTAACAATGTTTGGGGTCCAAGTAGTTAGGTCACAGACATGGGTAGGGCCGAGGTATGAGTAAAATAACAAATCCCTAAATGTAATGAAGGACAGGTATAACTAATGTAGGCTTGGAGGTAGGTTGCAATAGAGGGTGGTTAAGGTCAAACAGTGGAGGGGTTGGGTATTTTGAGGGTCAAAAATAGGTAAAAAAAATGGGTTATAAGTGAAATGATAGGTAACCGACATGTCCGTTTAGGTTTAACCATCATCAGTTTGCTAGGGAACGAATCTGACCAATGTCGGTCGGGTCGGGTTGGGGGTATTTAAAAAGAGAAATCCACAAAAAGACGGATTCATTAGTGTACCACGTGTTGTCTTAGAGAAAATGATAGAGCAATTTTTACCTTTTGCACCTGTCATGGAGAAAAGGGCACGTTAGCATACCTATCAGAGGTGGAGAGTACCAATTGGTGAGAGGATCTAGGTAGACGAGTCCACAAGCACAAGGGTATCAATTGTGATTGGGTGGAGTCAGGAGGATTGGATTTGGTGATTGGACATGGTAGAGGTGAGAGAAGGTTTTCGTGGGCCACATGTGTAGTGACTAGTTATACCACCACATTGATGGCACCAAGATGAGGTAGGATTCTATCTGATCCAATATTTTTTTTATTGAAATAGGGTTCGTGGGTGAAAATTTGGGTGTAATTTTATTATTTGGAATGTATGGGTAAAAAAACAAAGGAAATGAGGGGTGGGAAGGTCCAATGTAGGTTAAATAGGATTGAGAATGAAGCTAGGATAGGTTTGGGTAGCTTAGAGTGGAGGATTAGGTTAGATTTTGAGAATTTTGGAAAATTGGGGGGGGAGGGGGTTTGGTGGTATTCAGCTTTGCGATAGGAACCAACATCGATCAAGTGTTGGTTGACGATGGTGGTATTTGGCCAACATCGTTCAAGTAGTAGGTGACCGATGTCGGTTACACATGAATGATAATGGTCATTGCTAACTGGTGTTGACTAGATTTTTTGGAAAATAGGGCAATAGAGAGCAAGGGTAAGTGGTACGGATATGCCAGGAGATGTAAGGGTAGGTTTCATGAGAGGAAAATAGGGGAATAGGTATAAATGGCATGAATAGATTGGTCTAGCAAGGGGTAAGTGGTAGGGTGGGTATAATAAGTAATAAGGGTTGGGGACAAGGTTTATTGGGTATAATACGTGTTTGGTATGGGAAGGTTTTGACAAGTGTGTGTTTTGTTGGGTGAAGGAAGGGATACTAGCTACGTATGCGGGATAGGGTACTGCCCTTTCTCATGGAGGTATGAGGGAGTGCGAAAGTCGATGATTGGTGTCATGTTGCAGAGGTTGGCCTGATTGGGGTCAGACACTACTAGCACATAGTTCAGGATCTGAGTTTGATGGTCGCCCTCATCGATAGATGGGACTCAACGACCAATACCTTCCATTTGCCGACGGGTGAGATCATAGTCACCCTAGAGGATGTGTACAGGATCCTGCGGTTATCAATAGTGGGGACATAGGTGTATTCTATCTTCTTAGAGGCATTTGAGGAGTTGATGCTAACCGTGTTTGGCGAGGGGCTGGTGGAGATGAGGTTCCATAGTGCTAGTATGAGCTACAGAGATATGTACTGGGCCCATCTGGAGGAGATGAGGTTAGTGGTGCTGCTAATGGAGGTAGTTTGTTGCTTTCACATTACCGGATGTGGAGGGTGGGAGATTCCCACGAGCATTGATGGGGGTTCTTCATGACATGATGGAGGATAGGACCCAATTTGCATGGGCACCAACATTCTTGGTGTAGCTATACAGAGAGTTATGAGCCTATGGGAGGCTACAAAGGTTCAGTCTATGTTGCACGTTTCTACTACACTGCTGGGCATACAAGCACATCGTGTGTGTGTGCGTCCAGTTGGTATGCCCCATCCAGATGCATTTGAGGCGTGTTTGGTCTGAGTAGGCTACAGGCGATGGGTACCGATTGTTGGAGAGTGTCAGGACTGGTAGGGCTACACACAATGTAGCATATTATAGGCATTTACTAGAGGGGTTGTCCAGTGTGGACATTATTTGGAGGCCATATGTGGGTACTTTCCATCATATAAAAAAATGGATAGAGGAGCTACAGTTGCTCTGATGGATAGAGGGGCGACGTGCAGGAGAGCACGAGATGATACCTATTGATAGGGTTAGATGGTAGTTAGGGTTATTTCAGGATATACCCCCACCCTTCCCACAATATAGGAGGGATGATGTGGAGAGGCCTCTGCCTCTACCATAAACCAACAATGCCGACATGGTAAGGAGGAGCAAGTAGTAGACTGACGGATTGATGATGTCAAAGTTACTGATAGATACAAACAGTGGTAGGTTGTGCATTTATGAGCAGTACCACTGAGGCTCGGGGCAGCCAGATTTAGCCACCATCAAAGTGTAGAGGGATGCCCTACAGGGGTAGGTGGCTACCCTAATTACACAGTTGGGGATAGTGCAGGGGCAGTGAACAGGTTCAGAAGCATAGGTTGCTATTTTTGCAGGCATAGGTGGCCACTCTACAGGCCCAGGTAATGTAAAGATAGGTACCCACACAGGGTGGAGATGAGGATGGGGTACAGTTGGCCACCCTATAGGCACAAATTATAGGTTTGTAGGGCCATTTGGCCATTGCACAGGCATAGGTTGTGGCCCTTCAGGCCCAGATATAGGTAGGGGTGGGATAAGGTCCTTCATAGGATAGGCACAGGCACAGGGACATGGTCCCTCTTTATAGGTACCTAGCATGACAGTGTCTTGAGAGATAGGTACAAAGGTGCCAAGGATGATGGCACCACCATAGACAGTACCTATAGGTAGGTTAAGGGATGCCTTAGGCGAGGTGAGGTATTACAAGGATCAACTGATGAATGCAGGGATAAATTTCCTATCCTATAGAGAGTATAGAGCACAACAGGCCTCGAGTGAGAGGACAAGGTCACACACCCACAGTGTGGAGAGCACAAGGGGCCAATGAGCCCCGAGATAGGGTCAAGGGCCTGGCCACCAGTTCACGGAGGCCAGCCGCAGGTGAGGTACTAGCAGAGATTCGGACAGGACTGAGGGTGGGGTGGACGAGATGCTAGTTGAATGCCGTATAGGGGAAGCAGCAAGGAGGAGGAGGAGACAGGTGAGACACAGGATGGAGGATATCATAATAGGATGTTGTCTGATAGATCATATGTACCTCCTATTTTGTATAGTTATTTTATTTTTTATATATACCGGCCTGAGTGCACCGAAGAGAGTGAGGATGTAGATGAGAGTTTTTTGTTATTTTTTGATCATATACCATGGCCTATGTGCTGAAGATGGTGAGGATGTATATGAGAGTTTATGAGAGACTGGTATTTATCTATATCCATGTACACATGTGTGTATACATAGAATTTCTGATTTATAGCTGATGGTACTTATAGCATGAATGGGGTTATTGAATTTTCATTTATGTTATGTATGTATGTGATGGAAACTAGGTGGATTAGGCATGATGGAGTCAGGTCGGTTTAGGCATGATTGAGTCAGGTTGATTTAGGCATGGTGGAGTTAGGTTGATTTAGGCATGGTTGAATCAGGTTGATTTAGGCATGAGGATTGATGGATAGTTAGGCATGGTTAGGCAGGTTGATTTGATTCAGTCAGGTTTGGTTAGGCATGATTGAGTCAGGTTTTATGGTTGATTGAATTTCTAATTCATTAATGTGTGTAATTAGTGATGGTATGGATCGTGTTAAGATGATTTGTAGGAAAATGTATGATGATGGTAAAGAAATGGTAGATGTGATGAAATGAATGTGTAAATTATGATGGCAAAGATGTTTAGCAATTGTTGCTTGTTTGGTTTAATTTTTAAGTTATTGATATAGAAAGGAAACTAATTAGGGTAGAATGTGAATAAGAAAAGGAAAGGGAAAGGGGTAATTGGTTAGGGTAGAGAGTGGCCAAGCTAACCTCCAAGGGCCCCATGCCCTCTAAGTACTGCCTACATAGTCCTGGCGAAAAGGGACCTCAGGCAGATGTAGTTCTCCCATAAGCTAGGGAAGATTATGATGAAGTAGAAGAATGGGTTGGTAAGTGTTAGAAGAATGGGTTGGTAATGTAGGTCATAGGCATGATTGAGTGTAGGTCACATGCATGGAATGTAGGTCTTAGGCATAGGATAGGCATGGTTGAGTGGTTTGTTAAATATAGGTATCAATGAGCTGGTCCTGTATAGGATAATCAATAAGTAATGAGGAAGGAAAATGGTAAGAGGTGGTAAAAGAGCCGCTTAATTGATAAGAACCCTAAATGAGTCAACCATACCTAAGAGGGGTTTATGAACGTAAGACCCTAAAGGAGTTGCATAATGGACCATTCTAAGGGTGAAGAAAGTTGCATAATCACCAAATGTCGTGTTTGTAGCAAGTCCCTTGAGTAATGAGGGAATTAGGCTAAAAAGGAAAGGAGGTGAGAATAGGTGGTTTAGTGTAACTTAGTGTATGACAACGTGTCTTTCGGAACAAGAAACCCATGATCAAGAATAGGCAAGTCCATGACGAAATTTTTTTCATCTTTTTCTTCATTTGTTTGTTTGTAATAGACTGATCGATGCAGGAAGTCTATATGGGATGAGTATATGATCTCCTTGAGGTCTTCGTGAAGCTGATCGATGCGGGAAGCTTCTGGATATTTTTATTGAATTTTTGAAATAACTATGATATAGCTGTCCTTCAAGGGAGTAGTCTATTTATAGCGATGGAATTAGAGTGAAGAGATGTCCCTTTTGAGGGAGTCATCTTTTTCTGGAAGTTTGACTCAAGGAGTTGCATCCCCTTTTTTTTTTTGGACGTTTAAGTCATGGACAAGACTATAGAGGAAGGGTAGGCTCTTGTTCGGATGAAAAAACCATAGTACACAGGAGTTAACTATGAAAGGGGGTGGTTTTGAGTGATGAACGACCATGGGATTCCATCTTGAAGAAGATGAAAAGTATCCATGAGAATCATGCTATGAGTAGAGCCGTGGTACTCATATTGAAGACAAGGCTAAAATTGTGACGGGTAATCACATGATTCTTGTTTAGTCGTGGATCTTCAAAATGGGTAATATGGAAGGTGAACAACGCTCAAGGGATGAGCGATCAACTAACAAAAAGTGATATAGGACTTGACATCAACAATAAAATGGTCAAAGATGCAAGGCATTAAGGGGCTCAGTTTGGGTTTACCTTCGAGTGAAGACAAAATGATAAGCACCTGATCCATAGGCATGGGTAATGATATAGGGTCCAAGCCAATTAGGAGAAAATTTTCCCCATTTACTTTTCTCCTCTTTGGTTACATGTTGATTTTCTTTTAGGACGAGGTCACCGACCTAAAAGGTTCATTCATGAACATGTTTTTCATAGGCACGTTTGATATGTTTTTGGTAGATTTGGAGATGGTCAAGAGCATTGAGACTACATTCATCTAATAACTCAAGTTGCACCAAACGATCTTGGAAAAATTCATCGTCGTTGAGCATGTCTTGTAGTGAGATGCAGAGAGATGGAATCTGGACTTCGAGAGGTAAGACAACCTCAGTACCATAGACCAGAGAAAAGGGGTGTGGCAACAGTCGAAGTGTGAATACTAGTGCGATAAGCCCACAAGGTGAAAGGAATGTGTGTATGCCAATCCTTTCCAGTATTGTTGACTACTTTCATAAGAATTTTGTTCAAGGTTTTATTGGTTGATTCGGCTTGACCATTGGTTTGTGGGTAATAGGGTGATGAAAAACTGAGTTGGATACCAAATGCGTCGCATAGTTTGCATAGGGTTTTGTTTTTGAATTGATTTCCATTATCAGTGATGAGATGGTGAGGAACACCAAAGTGAAAAATGATGTGATGGTTGATGAATTCACATATTTTCTCAGCTTTTGTAGAAATGAGGGGAATGGCCTCTACCCATTTAGTGTAATATTCAGTAGTGGTTATGATCCATTGGTGGCATTGTGAAGAATGGGGGTTGATCTCACTGACAAGATCCAAACCCCATTGAGAGAAAGGCCAAAGGTCTCATGCAACCTGTAAGGCATGACTAGGTGTGTGATGGAGATTAGCATGTTGTTGGAATTTCACACAATGTTTGACATATCACAACAGTCACGGTTTAGGGTTGGCCAATAATAGCCTAGGTGAAGAATGTGTTTTGTGATAGCTAAACCACTAAAGTGACCTCCACAAATTCCATCGTGGACTTCCTTAATGGTGTAGGGAGTTTCAGAACTTGTAAGGCATCGTAAGAGAATGCCGTCGAAGCCATGCTTGTAAAGAATACCACCCATGAGGACATAACGGGAGACACTTTTAAGAAAGGCCCATTGTCCATTACGAGTGAGATTGGTAGGTAGAATGGAAAGGGAAAGATAGTATACATATTGCTTATACCAAAGGTCACGTGGGTCAGGGGAAATGGTTCCGACGGAGTAAACTTCATGAGGTAAATAAGAGGGTGATTGTAGCCTTTGTATGGTGACAAAGATTTTAGAGTCAATGGGCGAAGCAGGTATCTGAGAAGCCAAGCAGGCCATGGTATCCACAAATTTATTGGTAGAATGTGGGGTGGTTTGAAGTGTATAATGGTCAAAGGTGGTCAAAAGTATGTCTATGTGCTGCTTATACTTTTGAAGGATCTCATTATGACACTGGTATATACCATTGACTTGGTTTATGACCAACTGAGAATCACCAAAGATATTGATTGTCTTAACATCTAAGGCATATGCAGCCTGGAGACCCAATATGAGTGCTTCGTATTCAACAATATTGTTTGTACAATAAAAATCAAGTTTGAAAGACAAAGGCATAGGTTCACCATCAAGAGGAATGAGGATAACACCAGCCCCACCCCCACGCTGACACTTGGAGCCATCGAAGAAGAGTGTCATTTGGTAAGCGGGTTCGTCCAGGGAAAGGGTAGCTATAGACTCGTCTGGGAAGTCAAAGTTAGATGGTTGATCCTTGAAAATAGGTGCGTCAGCCAGTTGGTCAGCAATTTCCTGGCCCTTAATGGAATTTTGATGAATGAATTCGAGGTCAAGGTCGGAAAGAAGCATAAGCCAACATGCGACACATTGATGTTGATAGGGTTTGGCATACATATAGTGCAATGGGTCAGTATTAGTAATGACAGAAGGTTTTGTGATTGAGTAGGTAATGGTGGAAGTTTAGTGGTGACAAAAACTAAGGCTAAGCAGAGTTTTTCAACGTGGGTATATCTAGTTTTGTAGTCAAGAAGGGTACAGATTATGTAATAAACCACTTGCTCTCAGTGTTGCTCATCACGATGTGCAAGCATGACACCTAGAGAATGGTCAGTGACAGAAATATATAGGTAAAAGGGTTGGTCATCCTTAGGAGGAATGAGCACTGGTGGTTGAAGGAGGTATTGTTTTAATGCCTCAAAGGCTTTATGGCATTCATCATCCCATTTGAATGAAATGTCTTTCTTGAGAAGATGATGAAATGGTTGACAACAGTTGGAAAGCTGTGAGATAAAATGATGAATAGATTGCAACTTTCCTTGTAGGCTTCAAAGTTGATGGAGATTAGTGGGTGGAGGCATTTCTAGAATGGCCTTGACTTTAGCAGGATCGACTTCTATGCCACGCAAAGAAATGATGAAACCTAGGAGTTTTCTAGAAAGTACTGCAAAGACGCACTTCTTTGGTTGAAGATGCACACAATACTTGATGAGACGGTCAAAGATGACTTTAAGGACTGGCAGGTGTTTGGTTTGATGTTTAGATTTTTCCAGAAGATCATCTACGTAATCTTCCAATATGTGATGCATGATGTCATGGAAGATGTAAGTCATGGCTCGCTGATATGTAGCACCACCATTTTTGAGGCCAAAAGGCATGACTCGATAGCAGAAAGTCCCCCAAGGGGTGATGAAGGTAGTCTTATGTTGATCCTCTGGAGCTAGTAATATTTGATTGTAGCCTGAGAAACCATCCATGAGCGATAGCATTTCATGGCCAGTGGTGAGATCAACTAGTTGGTCAATGCCTGGCAGGGGGAAGTCGTCTTTGGGACAAGCGAGGTTGAGGTCACAGAATTCCATGCAAATACAGAGTCCCCCTGTCACCTTTGTGATAGGAATGATGTTAGAAATCCATTGGGGATAGTCAATGGGTAGAATGAAGGAAACTGAGAGAAGGCGCTAAAGCTATTCTTTGACTGAGAAGAGCAATGCAAGGATGCATTTTCTACAGCTTTTGTTTGATGGGTTTGGCATTAGGGATGGTTATGATATTGTGGACCATGATTTTTGGGTCAATACCGGGCATATCGGCATAGGACCAAGCAAACACGTTGCTATGGTCCTGAAGGAAAGAGGTGAAGGCTTCCTATTTAGTAGCATCTAAGGATTGGCCTGATCTTTAGAATGTGTGGGTTCATCCTAAGTGTTAATGTTGATTTCAATGGTTGATTCATTCAACATGGTTTGCGTCTCAGAAGGTAACGACTGATGAATATAAGAATCTTCCACACTAAGGTAAGTGAGGATGGATTCATCATCCTGACATTGAATGACATTAATAGAAGGTGTATCTGTTATCGATCATGTCAGGATACATGAATGGGAGAGAAGAGGGAGCTTCACCATCATGTTGATAGGTCAGTGGTCCCAAGGAAATGGTGTTTATGAAAAAAAAAGTTAGGAGGAATAGATTCAGGATCTATGGACTCTGTGGGTGAAGATGGTAATGTGGGTGAATGAGGTGGGGAAGTTTTTCCCATCCTAGATGAGGTCGACACAAACCTTCTTGGAAGGTGGTGCATCAAAACCAATGCCACTACGGTCATTGTGTTTATGAGAGGTACAAGAAATGACTGTATGGTGGCCCTGTTTGTAAAATCCAAAGCCAAATCCTTTCCACACACACCGGTGGAGAAAAGTGTGAGTGAAGCGACAGTTAGTGAGGGATTGTAGGTCAGATGAAAATGGTTGGGTTTGGGATGGAGGTTCGGGTTTATAGGTGGTGATATCAAGTCCCCCATACATTATATTTGTGTGAAGGTGGGGAGGGCCATAAGGAAATATGTCGCCGATGTGGATGTCATAACTAGGGTGTTGACGCAGGTTCCCATACTCTTGTGGGGTTAGGAAGGTGTCGATGTTGTATAGGTGGTATTCCCCCAGAGTGAGGCATTGAAAAACACCTTCTAAGGGATCAGTAGTTGGTATGTGGGTAGTGGGGATAGATGACTCGCTAGATGATAGGGAGACAGGTGAGTCAGCGGTAGAGGCTACAACAGCAGTAGGGATAACAAGGTTAGATGCAGGAGAGGTAGTGGTGGTCTTGGTGGATGGGCTTGTAGGTGAAGGTGAAGTGGGGATAGTGGTAGATGCTTTGACTGGTACAAGCACATCATTGGGCCTGATATAGCATATTACAGGTCTTGAAAGGTGATGGGTTAGTAGGGATGGTGTAATTACTCCCCTCGTGTTCAAATTTGAGGTAGCGGTGTAAAGTTGAAGGGACACAACCCATGGCATGGATCCAAGGTTGGCTGAGCAACAAGTTATACTAGAACTCCCCTTCTAGGACATATAAAAGTTCTGGGACAGTGCGGGGACCCACATGGACATGGAGAATGATGGTACCCAGGGTAGAGGTCATGGTGTCATTGAAGGAGCGCAACATAACTGGGTTACCATGCATGCAATTGGCAGGTATTCACATTTGGTCATATGCATGGGAGGAGATGATGTTAATACTAGCACCACCATCGATCATGACATGCATCGTATGCATATATTATCGATGAATATGGAGATGAAAAGAGTGGGGTTCGGGGTCATCAGACTGGAAGGGAGCAATCTCTTCATCTGAAAAGATGAGGGTGGCTACTTGGTGAGTAGGTGGAGGCGTAGAGGAAGGCGATGACCTAGTGAGAGAGGCAACATGTGAGGGGTGATGATGGAGGCTACAGGTGTGGGGTCATTTGGTAAGACTTCAATAGATTGAAGGACCTCCATGAGGGCTTGATGATGTGACTCAGAGGTTTGGACGAGGTCATATAAGGACATTTTGAGGGGGGATTGGTGTAGTTGTTTTAGCATTGTGCGATGTGTGATCCCCATTCGGAAATAGGATAGGAAGGACCTCAAATGGTGACTTTGGGTATGGGTGTGAATGGTATGCTGGGTATAGGGTTGGTTGATGGGCAAGTTGCCTTTTCCTTGCTTTTGTCTTTCTGGGCATGGGTGGTAATGTGAACCATGTTAATTTGAGGGGAGGTAGATGGAGAGGGTGTGTCATGGAAGGTATAATGACATGAGGGAAAAAAATCCTAGCGGGGGATAAGAGCCTTGTGAAATGAGTAGGGTGCATTGACATTTGGGTGGTGGTTTGGCCAACTCTCTTATACGGACCATGTTGATCTCAAATCTCAAGGGTGGATCAAAGAGTTATGGGGGTGGAGATATTGGTCACTGAGTAGGTAATGGGAGAATATCTGGGGAGATTGGTGAAGGTGCAATGGGGTCCTCATTAAGAAGATCATCATCGTCAAAAAATTCTTCAGGAGGACACAATTTGACAAGATGGTTTTCAAAGCCTTACAGTTCTTGACATCATGTCCTAACACATGATGGTAGGCACAAATTTTAGTTTCTTCAAACCCTTTTGGTTTGGGTTTGAGTGGGTCGTAAGGTCTAAGAGGTGGTAATGTGATGATAGAAGTTTCGAGGAGATTGGTTAAGATTTTGGCGTAAGATCCTACTAGTGGATCACAATGGGAGGTGAATGTGGGTTTGGGTATAGGTATGGTTGATTATGGAGGAAGAGGATTTACATGAGGGGGGAATGGTTTGGTCCACTAGTTTGGTGTGTGGAGTGGTCTTTAGTCTTGGTTTCATCTACTTGGGCATGGGTATGGTAGAAGAGCTAGCAATGGAAGATTGGGTTGGTTTAACTACCTTATTGGAAGGTAGCAGATTCTTAGCTTTAGGTTACACCTTTTTGGGAAAAGGTGACATGGGTGTATGAGATGTGGAGGGAAAAGTAGATGGTGGAAGAGGAGGGGTTACCCACTAGGGTAACTAAGATGTTTACGGAGGTGGTCGGTAGAGGTTGGGTAGAAGGTGTGAGTGAAAGAGAAGAAAGTGTCATGGGTAGTGAAGAAGTTATGGATGGTAGTGGAGGTATGGGTGGTAAGAAGGTTATGGGTGAGGCAGAAGTTGTGTGGATCACTTGGGTATATTAGAGGTTCCGTGATGCGGAGATGGGCTGTTGTTCTTGGTTTTCCGGTGGAAGATGATTTCTTGGCTAGGGTCGAGGGGTGAGGCCCTAGGATGGACGGAAGAGGTGAAGGTGATAATGGCGTGGTAGGAAAGGTTGGTGTATGAGGCATAGGAGGTTGGATCTTATTTTTAGGGGCTGAGGTAAGTTTAGTGTTAGTTTTGGAAGATGTGGCTAAATCTAATTTGATGGGTGGGTGAGTAAGGCTAGCTGTCGGTATGACCCCTAAGGTAGTAATGGGTTTAGGTAAGGGAGATGATATAGGTGTGGGTAGGTGTTTGGGTGTAGATGTATGTTGGGTTATGGGTAGAGGTGTTAGTTGGGCCATGGGTGGTGATGTGGAAGGTGTTGCAATAGTCATGGTTATGTTTGTTTTGGTTTCGAAACACTTTTGGGTAGATAGTGGAGGTGTCGGTGAGTGACAACTACATTTGGGTTGAAACTGGAAGTAGAAGGCATCCCCAAAGTAAGGCTCGATCAACATAGTCCAGGTGATTGGCCAAGTGTGAAACTGGTACTGTTGTAAGTGGGGCCGATGTGGATCGGGTAGCAATCCCCATGAAATGTGTTTGAGATACAGGGAAATGGATAGCCTCAGACTCTGTGGGTAAGAGAGCCGACAGTAGATCAATGGGATCTTGAAGGTCGATGGTGAATGGTCATCTAAAGGAAATGGTATTTCTATAGGATCCTCTATGGGTAGAGGAGAGGATGGGCCAAACAAGGTTGAATCTCCTTGTGATGGTGTAGGTTATGGACATGTATCTCCTATGAGTAGGAGAGGTGCCACTGATGATTGCTTAGAAATTTGAGGGGTCAAAGGTGGCGTGCTGATTATAGGCTCTTCCATGGGTGAAGGAGAAAATGAAGGGGGGTTCCTATGTGGGTGGAGGAGTAGATGAAATAGGTTCTTGTGTAGGTAGGGGAGCTCGGGCTAATATTTCATCTATGGAAGGAACATGAGGCAATTGGGAAGCAACTGGTATGTCATCAAAAATAGTGTGGACCTCACAGACATTGCTATCATGTTTGAAGTGTCACCAGCTTGGTTGGAAGATGGGGCATGATTAGGGAATGGCTTCTTGAAGATATGTAGGTTTTGGTTAGCGGGTGCATTCAGGTTATCCAAGACTAGATCTCCATTGTCTAACATTTCTTGGATGATATTCTTGAAGGTGATGTAATTATTGTCAATATGACCTTTGACACGATGATAGTTGCAAAATTCATGTTCCTTATACCATGCGGGCATGGGGTGCTCAAGGTCAAAACTAGTATGTGGTTTTATAGGTGGAAGGGTAATGACACCAGATTTAACAAGCTTTTCCAAAATAGAAGCATAAGATTCTCCTATTGAAGTGTACTTTCGTTGTTCTCGTCTAAACTAGAAAGCTTGGACGGGAGAAAGATTAGAAGGAGGTTTGGCTGGGTTTGATTGATGAGGGGGGCCAGCCTTGAGAACTATGGAATTGGTAGATCCCTTTGGTTTTGAATAGTTGTTTTGGGGTTTTGAAGATGAAGAAGCATCATTTGATTTGAATGCATGTTCTTGTTACAAAGTTGAATTTTATTCTCTTCGATAGCACAAATTTCCAATTTTTGTGCCATGGTGAATGCCTCATCAAAATTGTGAAAGGTTTACACCTGCAGGGTTGGTGAGATGTGTCTTGCGCAAGCCTAAGTAAACAAATCTATGAGTTCAGTTTGAGGTAATTGAAATGTGAGCTGGTTAATTAGGTTGCGCCAGCAAGTGACAAAGTCAGCGATAGACTCATCATCATACTGTCGTGTGGAATAAAGATCAGTCATGGTAACCTTCTTAACAATGTTGATTGAGAAGTGATCTAAGAAGGCTTGGGCTACCTTAATTAAATGAGTAGATGGAGTGTCTTGGTAGCCCACTATACTAGTCCAATTCAAGTCCTATCAGGGACATCGGGAAGGTCCGTAGGAGTAAAGCGTCATCATGGGCAATTAGGTAACACCCATGTTTGAAAGACCACAAATGTTGTTGTGGGTCTTCTTTACTATTGAAACAGTTAAATTTTGGCATTTCCCAATGCATAGGTATGGGCGAATAGGGATGGATGGATGAATGGGATCATTATAGATTTCATCATAGGTGAGAGAATTACTCGAGCCTGAAAAACTGATGCTTCTAGTGTCTGCATCCTTTCCATCATCGATTTGATGAGGTCATTGGTAGGTTGTGATGGAAGGGTACCTCCTGTGGCATAAGGGGGCTGGTATTGAACCTGTGATGTGGGAAACATTCCATTGTATGGTGATGCCGAATAGGGAGGTTGAGAATAGGGGACTGACATAGAGGGCATATATCCAGGATGGGTGACAGAAGAGATAGGGGGTTGTTGATAGTATGTGTATGTAGGTGGGACGGTCGTAGTGACTCTAGTAGTGATTGGGGGTAGTGTTTGTGGGATAGAGAGGATGAGATTCTGGAATGGAGTAGGGGTCACCGACACCATGGGTGGTTGTGTTGCAATTGGTATCTGTGAGACAATGGGAGCATATGAGGTTATGGTCTGGTTAGTTAATAAGGGGACAATAGATACTATGGGTGCGAGTGATACTGCAGATGCAACAGTCATAGCAGGTATGGGTCCTAGCTATGAAACCACTGGGGGTGAAGGTAGGTGAAGGTAACGCCACATTAGTA
This sequence comes from Taxus chinensis, assembly GCA_019776745.2. Taxonomy (NCBI): domain Eukaryota; kingdom Viridiplantae; phylum Streptophyta; class Pinopsida; order Cupressales; family Taxaceae; genus Taxus; species Taxus chinensis. The sequence goes on from CM034146.1 coordinate 879,219,136, forward strand.
GGGGCTGATGCAGGAGTGGGAATAAGAGCATGAGAGATGGATATAGGCATGCCATATATCAACTGACCTGAGGAGTCTTGTGTGGAAGAGTGGGAAAGGTAGAATTGTAAGGCTGTGGTATTCTGATCAAGGATTCATTAAAATTCTTCATCACCTGTGGAAATGGTGATAGGTAGGGTTGGATCCATTACTGACAGGATAAGGGGTGGTGAAGGACTAGGAAGGAGTGGTTGACAACTCACATGAAATATGAGAGTGTTAGCTTGACTGTGAGTCAACACCATGTGAATGAATGTATATCAGGTGATGTTGTATCCTATAGGTGACACAAAGAGCAACAGGAATGAAGAAAATAGGTGTTTATAGGTGGATTTTGGCAATGTTTTAGTTGAGATTCAGCACAGGGTAACCAAAAATGGTTAAGGGTGACTGATACCGGTTTAAGGGTAACCGACATCAGTTACTGTGAGACAGGAACAATTTTACCAGATGAAGCAAAGACTATTGACAGTTAGATGAACAATTTATATGATGATTGTTTTTCATCGAATCCTAGAGAGTACAAAGACTCACAATAAATCTGACAGCAAAGAAAATTAAATAAGGGTTCTTTAGGCAATTTAGCCCAAAAGAACATAAAATTGATGTCCGGTTAAGAAAAATCGATGCCGGTCAGGGGTAACCGATGTCGATTACTATAAAAATTTGGAAAAAATGTAGAAAAATGGATTGTTGTGAATTTTAGTGAGATAAATAATTAACCTAGAGGTCTGGAGATGATGCAATGAATCCCTGACACACTCAGAAGAAGTGAGAATACTCCAACCGTGATTGTAGAGTGTGCAAGGCAATAGATTGGAAAAAATGGAGAAGCGTATCCTCACACCTAAAAAATACACGTCAATCAAACACTAAAGCACGTACCTAACAAGTTATTTTTATTGTGTTGAGCTTATGCTATTTAGAATACTAACTCATGAATTTATAATAGAGTTTTTGGTGAGGAAGGATTCCTACGAAGAAGTATATCTAAAAGGAGAGGTTTCAGGTATGTTATGGTGGGGGCAGGCCGTCTTCTGAGGTAATGAATCAACAGAAGTAATTAAGCTGGGTATTACCTACCTATCTGGATCGTGTGTGATCACTGAAAGGTGTTCCCGGGTAAGATGTTATTTAAGAAAGAGGTGTATATTTAAATTTTGTGTAGTTTGGTAAGACACAGAGAGAGAGAGAATGTGCTTTCTACAATTCTTTATGTCAACCATCAACTAGGCATGACTTCCAGCATATAGGTTGCCCTCATTTTAATGTGAGCTAAATGCATAAAATCATAATGTAATGCAACTAGTTTTAAGCCCAAATCGAAAATATTATGTTTGATGAAGCAAATTATGAATATGAGAGGGTATATTCTTTCACTAAATGTAGAAAGCAAGAAAGAAGAATGATTCCTTTAAAATGCACCAAGAGAAATGTTTCTTTTAGAGAAATTATAAAGAAGAGAGGATTACTAGGGAAGAAAAATATCTATGTAATCCTTTTAAAGGGAAACAAACACACAAATTTCACCTAGAAATGAAGAAAATGCAATAGAACCCCTAATGGGTCCCACCGGGAGTGCCAAAATATTTCATTGTTTTCTTTACTTTATTGAGACAAAACAAATAAGTGAAAGGGCTGAGGAGGAATACCTGCTATTACTGATCGGTTGATGGCTATTGTGTGCATTCTAACTTCTCGATATAGTGACAATTATGAGAGATTCCTTTTGGCTGGGAGGAACTACCTAAAATAGAAAACAAGACCACAAAAAGATAGTTAAATGATATATGACAATGGACTGCCTAGCATATGCTAGATCCAGGAAGTGTGATACTCCTTGGATGGCTATCAATCCACAGTTTAAAACAAATTAATGCGAGAAATAAGAAAATTCATATTGTATTTGATATGATTTAGGTATCTCATTTAATCACAATAAGAAAATATAATATAACATGTTAGGTTATAGTCAGATCTGAAAGGGTAGGTAGGTTGTTAAGGTACTAGAACTGGTTAGGGTCAGGTTCTGGGTTATTTAGGTTATTTGGTAAAATGTTGTTTGGTTTTGTTATTGGCACAGGGTATGAAACACAGAGACCAATGTCGGTTGGGTATAACTGATGACGGTTTAAAGGATGATCAATGAAGGTTATGGGTAACCAACATCGGTATAGTAGGGTGACAGTAGTTTAATGAAAACCTTAATGTAAAGTCTGGGTGAGGTTAGATGGGGCTAAAAAAGGGAATGACAAGGTCTATGGGAATGTTGAGAAAACTCAGAGAGGTGGAAGGGCCAGGATAGGTGATCTAATAAAAGGATGGGTGAGTTTCTTTGATTCTGTCATAAAGAAGGCTATGGAGGAATGGGAATTTTAATAGAAGAATGACAACATAAATGGTAACAAGTCTATGAGTAGAATAAGAAGGGAAATGATTAATGATAAAAAAAACTTACCAATGTTGTAGGTCCAATGTTTGGGTGGTGGTGATGATCGGTTGGTGGAATGGAGATTGGTACCATAGTGATGCTTCCCAGAATGTTGCCATAAGTGAAAATGCTTTTGGATTTGTCCTGATGCTGGCTATGGATGTCTGGGTGCATGAAAATACTCGGGTTCTGCTTACATGTAACTCTCTTCTCATCCTCTTGCTCTCAGAATGTGCCAACCCAACAACAAGGTTGCTAAGGTGAATAAATGGTAACCAATGATGGTTTCGGGCTGACCGACATTGATTTAGGGGTGACCAGCGTTGGTTAAGGAGGGATTCCCTAGGTTTACTAAAATTGGTAAATCCCCATGCCTTTGTTTAGTTCAGGTTGGTTCCTATTCTTCACAGATGTAAAACGGAAGCTTACCTTCTTATGAGTGGGAAGGTGGTTAGAGAAATCTTAGGCATGTGATTTTAGGGTTAGACCAAATCTTTTTAGGGTTAAACTAATTCTTAGTTAGTTATGGAAAAATGCCAAGAATAGGTCTAAGGTGAGGTGGCTAGGTGAGGTGGAAATTAGCTTAATTAGAATAATTAAGTAATATATACTGTAAGGGTCGGTATTAATTTAATTAAGTTGATTAAACTAATATTAATGTGGGGTGTAAGGGACCATTGTTAGGTAAGTATGTTTGAGCTGATTATTTGACGAGGGACCAAGGGCAGTGTGACCCAATTTTGGTGTCTACACTCATTCTTTTGGGCTTGTGTCCTTCGGATGTTTCACCATGTCTACTTCAAGATTTTACACCACCCAAACTCATAAAGGACCCTCTAAAACCACTGAGGTTGACAGCCACTGACCCTCGAATCTCCCATAGCTCCTGATGTTCCCACCATGTCGGGATTTTGAACTTTTACGACTTCAGGTGTTTGGCTCAAATTTTACCTCGGGTGGCACTCGATTCCCCAAAAAACTAAAATGCCTTATTCTAAAACTTCAGACTTCAGGCCTCCCTTTTGTGCCACTCTGACTCGCCATTGAATCGCCCCAAAAGATTTCTTTGTCAGCTCATTCGTCACCATGCCTTTGTGACAAGATAGACTCTATGCTCCCATAGCCGACTCCATCGCATCGGGTCCATTTGACTTGCTCGGCTTGGAGCCCGAGCTCCCTATTTTTACCTTTTCCGATGCCGAGTCCTATCTTTGCCTTCACATAGAGTTCTTGCAACGAGATCACCTTCAATCTTGAGTCGAGCTTCCCTTTTCAATATGTGAGCTTGGTGTCACCATAGCTGTGGTGATTTGATAGTTACAGATTGCTGAATAGCCATTAGTTAGTCACTTGATCATCACCCTACATGATGCATTGTCTTTGATGAGCATAATGAGCTCGTACGTCTACCCTTTTCTTTGGTCATGTCATGAGATTGACGTGAGTTTGACTGAATCTGATCCTACATGAAGGATTCAAACTCTCCTAATCCATGCAAGTGTCTCACTCTGAAGTCCCCTCGTGTCATTCCATCCGCTAATCCTAACCGTCGAGCCATCCTATGCATAGATGCAAATTGGCTTGGACTTCTCCCAATATGAACCCAACTCAGCTCGTTGAGTAGCTCACTGAGCTACTAAGCAAGTAACCCTTTCAACTCGCCACCCCATGCAACCTTACAGCTCGGTGGGGCCTCATAATGCCAAAGTGTGATCTCTTGACCTTGAAGCTCTGCACTAGGGATTTTTGGAAATTTTTTGAGTGGTAAAAGGCGAAAAGGGTTTCCACACCCCAAAACACCAAATGTTTCTTGTCATTTTTTACCTTTTTTTAGGGTCAGAGGCCATTTTTGCCTTGCAATGGGAATATGATCCTAAGATGGCACTGAATGGCCAAATTACATCTTGAATGTTCCAAAACACTTGAAATTGTTTCCCAAGACCTTGTAAACACTTGTGTTTTTTATTACACCCTATGGGGCCCACTCAGGAGCTTATAACTGCTTGAGGACCCTATTGGGAAATTTTGGCCCATGGTGAGGAAAATGTTTGTCAACAATTTGGTGACTCATGGGGACATCTTCTTGCTAGATGTTTTCAAACTAGTAGCCTAGGAATATCCATTAGGTATAAAGTAACTCTATTCATGCAAATTGATCCTGAACCTATTTAAAATTGAAATCTGGAGGCTGCTTGCACATTGCTGAACTTGCTCTGCCACTTGTACTCTCAATTTTCATAAGAAAATCTTAAAAATAAGATTTATGAGAGTAGAAAATTGTCTTGACTCAAGATCTTCACTTGTTCCCATCTATAACCCTATTGTGTGAAACTGAAATGGACTATTCCCAAAACATCGATTCCACCAAGTATGGAGAACACAATTGATCAATTACTTGGTGCATACCTTGTATATTGTAGAGTTTTGAATAGGAAAATTTTCAGGTTTTTTACTTCATTGAAACTCTATTGACATTTGGATTTTCTCTTTCTTTTGAAAGTTCCACTCTTTTGACATGTTGTTGGATGCTTCTTTCTTGATCTAGCGGAGGCACTTGGAGGTCCATCTATGATTATTTTTGAAGGAATCGTAAAGAATTAAAACTTATTAAAATATGTCTTTAACCTTATTTTAGTTTCTCTGCATTTGTTTTCTTATAAGATTTGTAATTATTTCCAATCCAAGTATGAACTTCCTCATACATGTGGGAGGCCCAATGAAACACTCAAGTACTATCTTGGATCAATCATGAAACAAAAAAATATATACAAAATAACAAATCATACATGCCCCAGAATACATGCAAAGTGTACCTAAGAGAACTTGTGATGCTTGAAAAACAACATCCTACACCTACCCTACACTAACCGGTCACTTGAGAAGACTTCAAACAAAGCCTGCAACTAGAAGCGTAATAGTAGATTACCATTCCTTAAAACATGCATCCATTGTGGATGATTTGACATTGGATCATGGCTGATAATTATGAATGAGAAATTTTCATAGAAAAAACCTCTCCACTTGAATTATCATTGAGATATCAACCAAAAAAAAAAACAAACATCAGTTCAAAATGATTCACATGAGGCTCTTAGGACGATATTGTAATTGATGCAAGCTGATTTTTGGTACTATGAAACTCATCCTTTATGTTTTGGAGATTGAACATGACTAGTTGTGGCAACTTTGGCTCTAGCTCTAACTGAAGCTAGATACCTAATGGGGCATGGCTTGAACCGTCGAAGTGTTCTTACTACTCTGAAATGGAATTTCAATGAGAATTTTTTTTAAGAAGAATTTCATTGGAAAAGGTGACTGTATCTATTATTCAAAAATCCTCTTTATCTTCACACATCCACAGAAAATTGATGTGTCACCTTAGTTGGAATGGTATGGAATAAATGATCTTCCTTATGCTCTTTCCCCTCCATGGAAATGTATAACTCTTCCTTGTCCGACATTCTCTTTAGAAAGACTCAATTCCTCTAATCTTGACTCAAGAGTATTCTTATGAAGGATAAACTTACTCTTGCATGTGATCCATCTTTGGAAATGAGATCATGTGCTTGAGAGAGGTAGATGATGGAGGATAACATTGTGATGATTTCCATGAGGATCCTTTTCATTGAAGACAATCCTCCAAGTTTGAGAGATAATTTGTCCTCTCTCATTGTCTTGTTATGCTAGCTCAACCTCCTCCATAGTGGGAGAACGCTCCTCTTCTTTTAGAGTTGGAGCTATTATTTCTTCCCCTCCTGCTGATTTTATAAATTGTTTTTGATTAACATTTTTTGAAAACAAAGTTTCCGTCATGAATGTTGCATTTTAAACACTTTGACTGTTGATCATCCTCAACATGTTCTTGCTCAGACCACTGCTAAAACCAAATCAAGCTTTATCCACCTGCTCTTTCTCTACCTTGAGCCTCCTCTGATGGCTTGACCAATAGAGGGATTTTTTCTATTCTTATATTTGTAGCCCAATTCTTCAAAAATTGAGGCATTTCTTCAAAGTTAGGATCCTTTTGTTGATGTTATTCTATCACTGGTTTTTTTAGTTTCATCCCTGCTATGGATTTCAAAAAGTGAGAAGGATTATTGGGTTAAGTCTCGATAGGTTTTCTTTCTCGGTGAGTGGAGATGGTGGGAGGGGTTTAAAAATATGGTCCTATGAAGGGGACAATTTTTTGGAAGGGAAGAGGAAAAAAGTATTGAGATGAGATGGAAGGGTGGAAGATGGAGAAGTGGAATCCAAAATATGCACATGCAAAAAATGGGAAACTTAAGAATTTGGGGCTTGGGTTGAAATGATACCAATTGAGGACAAAGGAAAAAAACTCTGAGAGTGTAATGTAGGGGTCTAATGTAGACAAGGATGACTTTCATAACATGTCTAGTGTCCCTAATCCATCCTTCTATTTGGGGTAGCATTTCAATTATGAAGCTTAGTTTCTCCTAGGCGGGCTAATATAATATGTAAAGGGGCCTTCCCAGGGACAAGGGGTCTTGAATTTGATCTAAAATACCTTCATTTGGGATGAAGCCCTAGAGCTTCACCATACTTACCATTATTTTTAGGATCTTCATTTGTAACTCAACATTTCTAGGTGAATAATGTCCTTCAAAATCCATATACCCCCTCTCTTGAAAATATGGATGGTTTAGTGGATAACCAAAATGACCTATCTCTTTTTCATTTGGGCATGTGTAATGAATTTTATTTCCATTACAGTATGGATCCAAAGATGGTTGATGACACCCTAGAAATGAATTTTAAAACTATGAAGGAGGGTTAGGATTGGTACTGACTATTGTTCTAGATGTGAATCCCAAGAGGTGAATGAAGCCATGACTGTAAGACATTCATGAAATGGAAGAAAAATGAAATATATGGAAGATGAGAAAAATGGATAGTAAAGAAATGAGAAACATATGCTACTCAGAGAATGGGTTTTTGACCCAAATGGAGTCACCATTTATACTTGTATATGTGTCTCTGAAGATACCGAGGTTCCACTAAGTGCACAACAAACTTGATGAAATGAGATGGATACCTATATGCACACCTTAAAGAGATCAAAATATTGTTGTAGGGGGTTAAACTGATTCAACTATAAATGATCCTTCTGAAATCTTGAAATTCAGAACCTAGTTTGAGTTGAAAACCTCCCAAGTCTAAAGTGGTTGAAACTCCAAAACCCAAAGTACATAGAAAGCCCTGAAACTCCAAAATGAGGAAACCCTAAGACTCCAAAGTATGAAACAACCCCCAAAATTCTAAAGTCCAAAATCACCACAACTTCTGAAGTCCAAAAGCCCAAAATTTCAAAACCTTTGAAATCTTGAAATCTGAAATTTTGAAAAGGTCTAAAAATTGAAAGACCCCCAAAATCTCGAATCTTGAATTCCCAAAATTTGAAAAAAACTCAGAAATTTTGGACAGTAAAAATTTAAAAAATCTTAGGATACCATTTTGAAGTTTCAGCCCCCGATCTATCCTCCTGGTGAAATTTTGAGATCCATTTTACACATTTTAAGCCTTCCAAAATTGATTTTTGATTTTGACATTGTAGCTGAAACCTCTGAAATCAAAAAATGACAACCTTGAAATTCTGAAGTGCAGGGAAACCTCCTGAAAATTACTTGTTTTGAGATTTGGCTTCAATGTGACTGGATTTTGTCAGTAGAAACAAACTATGAAAATATAACTATAACTTCTTGTTGTCCCACCAAGTGTGCCCAAAACTGTTGATGCAAAATCACAGACATCCCCCAAATTTCCCAGTTTGAGATGGGGCATTCGAGCATAATTGTCTCAACATGGATTTTTCTTGAAGTGTGGGACCTTACAAAATTAGAAAACTCTCCGAAGAAGTCTGATTCCTGCTCCTAATCTTACCTACCACTAAATACTCCGAAGTGCATGCCACAACTACTCACTAAAATCTTAAAATAATGCTTTCAAAAGGTACATAGAAAGAAGGATTGCATGAAAGTGAAAACCTATAATACGAGTGATGATACACCAAGAAAGGAGTAGCTATGATCAATCTTCGCAAAGCCCTGACAAAATGGATGAAAGGGTGAACCTTGGGGAAGTTGGAAAACTACATAGTTACAAACCCAAGTTCCACCAATGCATAAAGGGAAGGTTGGACAGCTCCAACACAAACCCAAAATGGAAATAATGTCCATTCCTGAATAAATTCATCACACCCAGAACTTGAAATGAATAATGTAATTTATCACAAAATCACCCAATAGTAAAGAAAGGAAAGAAAGATCAATCAAACTGTGAAAGGCTAGAAGATTTAACACAAACATAGTTCCATTACTTCTATATGAATTTGAAAAATACATTTTAGTAGGGGAAAGGCAAGAAAATATCCATTATAGATTTAAGAAGAAGGCCTTAATCCCCAAGAAGAAATGTGGTGCATGGGAGAAAAAATTATATAAACCGTTTGATAATGCAGCCCCTTATAATATTTATAGAACAAATTTTGATGATAGGAGAGAGAGAGAGAGAAGATCCCAAAATTACTCCAACAACCCATAAAAATCCATTGTTTAATCCTGTATTGAGTGTTTTGAGGTCTCCAAAATATTTGTTTTTCATCAATGGTGTTGCCTTGTGCTTGAAGGAACTTGCTATGATTGAACCTCCTGTCTAATCTAGCTCATGTAGGATCATGATGAACCTAATTCTCACCAAAATCCATTAATGGGCCTCACCTACCACTACATTTTCCACTTTTAGAGGTCCAAAAACCCTAAAATATGAAAGTGATGTTTCCATGCTGTAGATCCTAAAATCACCTTTCCAATGACTATAAATTTGCAAGAAATGATGGAGTACATTGGAAGATATGCCCATTATTTCCCGAGGTGTTTGAATGGATTTATCCTTTAAATTCTCTTTTTGAAACTAGATTTGGCTTTCACCATTGCATTCCTCTCTGAATAACCTTTCTGACAAGTATAATTTTGTTAAAAATGATTAAGGATTAAGAAAGCTAGTGCAATTTTAAATTGGGTTTGTTTTAGGGTTTTGCTGGGCTCCTGCAACTCCACCGAGTTGCTTTCAGATACCATTGAGCTATTTTCTTGGGCACCGAGCTGGCTTGTTTTTCACCTAGCACATCAAATTAGTGCATTACCCTTCCTTACTAACTAGCGAGATGCCCAATGCATCTTCCACTTACTGCACTATGTTTCAAAAATATGACTCAGCAAGAGCTTGTTTGAAATTAAAAGGGTAGGAGTGCTTGTTTTAGACGCTATCTCTTTAGAATTCACCTCCTCCTAACTTTGAAACTGACTCATTACATACCCCAAAATTAGGCACCACCAAAACCTTAAATTCCCAACCCTCGAAACCTCAATAGCTTTCCATGTCGCCTTTGTGCTTGGTCTTTCGGGCTTGTGTCCTTTGAACATCTCACCACTTCTACTTCGGGATTTCACATCACCCAAACTCTAAAATTATCCTCCAAAACCACCGAGGTTGACCACTGTTAACCCCTGAATTTCCCATAGCTTGCCACATTCCCACTCACTTAGGCTTTCAAAATTTTGCAACTTCAAGTGTTTGGCTCAACTTTTACCTCGATTGACACTCGATTCCGCGAAACAATAAAATGTTGAAGTCTAAAAATTCAAACTTCAGGCCTCAATTTTATGCCAATTCGACTCTCCATTGAATTTCCTTGAAATACTCCCTTATTGGCTCATTCGTCACCATGCCTCTACAATGAGCTAGACTCCATGCTCCCACAGCCGTCTCCATCCCACCAGGTCCATTTGATTTTCTCGACTTGGAGCCCAAGCTCCTTGTTTTAACCTTCACCGAAGTTGAGCTATCTGTACACCTTACCATGCTGAGTCCTACCTTTTCCTTCACATAGAGTTCCTACGATGAGCTCACCTTCAATCCTCGGCTGAGCTTCCTTTTTCAACATGTGAGATTGGTGCCACCGTACCTATGGTGATTTGACTATTGAAGCTTGCTAAATAGCCATGAGTTAGTTGTTTGATCATCGCGCTACGTGATGTATTGTCTTGGTTGAGCGTGGGGAGCTCAGCCCTCCACCATTTTCTTTGGTCCTATGGTGAGCTTGACGTGAGTTTGACAGAATTGGCCCTTGCATGAAGGATTCAAACTCGCTTGAGCCATGCAAGTGTCTCACTCCGAAGTCCCCTCGTGTCATTCCATCCTCTAATATCGACCGTCGAGCCATCCTCTTCATAGAGCCAACTCGATCCGAAATTGTCCCACCATGAACCCAACTCAACTTAACAAGTAGCTCACTGAGCTACTTGGCGAGTCACCCTTTCAACTTGCCATGCCATGCAATTTTCCAGCTCAATCGGGACTCGTAAGGCCAAAGTGTGAACTCTTGACCTTGAATCTCTGCATAAGGGATTTTTGAACATTTTTTGACTGGTAAAAGGGGAAAATGGTATCTGGACCCTCAAACAATTTTTTTTTCTCATCATGGGCAATTTTTTACCATTTTTTGGGGTCAGAGGCCATTTTTCCTTGTAATGGGAATATGATATCGAGATGGCCATGAATAGCCATATTACATTATGAATGTTCAGAAACAATTTCCATTGCTTCCCAAGACCTTGAAAACACTTGTGGTTTTGCTTACACCCTGCGGGGCCCACTCGGGAGCATGTAACTGCTCTAAGACCTTGTTGGGAAATTTTGGCCCATGGGGGGCAAAAATTTGTCAACATTTACTACCTAGGCTTCCTTCACATGCATATCGTCAGTCTCATTCACCATCGATCTTAGAGCATGATCACACACCTTTATCTCCTTAGACATCGAGTGGAGGACCCTTTCCCTTCACTTTCATTGGATAACTTACTCATCATCATGCTCAATCTTCCCCCCTTTCCTACCATCATTAGGTGTCTATCATTTCTACTCATACACTTTATGCTTCATACCTCATCTTTCTAAGCATCATTACACGTCTTGATATAGATCTTGTATCGTCATTACCCTATAATGCACTCTTGTGCTAAGGTTCCCACTTGACTATTGAGGGCATGTTACATCTATGAACCTCACACACTACACATTTTATGGTCCACGCTTGTGAACATATTAAATTAACTAAGCTATATCAAAAGAAACTAACATGAAATAACCTCTAAAGAAAGTTAATTTACTAAGTACATCATGATTAAAGCTTGATGGAAACTAGCTAATAAATGCAAGAACATGAAAAAAATCATCTATTTTCTAACCATTCATACGAAAAATGTATGATTAATCTATAACATGAGCCTCTTTAGATCATGTGCAATCAAATTTGTGTGTTTGATTACCAAAGAGAGGGAAGGATCTCACTGAGAAATGGCTACAAGGCCAAGCTTGCATCACAATGAATGTGGGATAAATGATAAAGTAGATTTAGACTTGTTAAGCTTGATTAGAGGAATTAACAAGTGATTAACAACTCATGGGAGTTGGAGATGGTTCAATTAATCAACTAGGATTAATTAATAGGCTAGAATAAGATTTTTAGGCTATTTGGAAGTGATTTAGGAGGAATTTGATATGATTTGAAGCATTTGAAAGAGAGATTTAACCAATAAAAGGTTTATTGATTAAATACATTGTTAAAAAGGCTTAATTAAATCATAATAGTTAATTAATCAATTGGAAGAGGATTATAACTAACAAAGTGTCATTAATTGGCATCTAGAATGGAATAAAGGATAGTTAATTAATGAAGTGTCATTAATTTATCAAAATAGAGAGAAACATTAGTTAATTAGCAGAAAAATCACTAATTATAATGGAAATGATAGGAAATAGGATAGTTAGTACAATTTTAGAAATATAATTGTGTAAGGAGGATTTTAGGTTTCTACATTTGCCCCTCTTTAGAGTGCCATAAGTCGACACCACTTCAAAGATAGTAGACAATTATAAACAAGTTTTTTTCTGAATGGATAGAATAAAAATTAGTTCAATTAATGAAGCTCCCTCGAGTGTCAATGGGGTGATGAGAATGAGGTCGATTGACATGATTGAAAATATGATAGAAATGGACATATAGAGGAAACAAGGTAGGAGATGGGGGATAAAAATAATCGCTATTGCCCTAGGTGATGTTAGAAGACAAAATGAGAGTGATGATAAATGATAGTGGACAATGAAGAATATAGAAATATATTTTACATCTAGTCTATGTTTAAGGCACAACATTTTTTTCATCACTTTGCCTCATGTGATCTATGTCATCAGCTTGTTATTATAATATACACATAGAACAAAATGTGTAAAATAACATCAAAAGATATAATACAAACATTTTTTCATTGCTAAAACTCTTAACTCGATGAAAAATACATAACATAAGGAAATATGACAAAGTAAACAAGCTAAAATTGGTAGGAAAAACAAGTGCAAACACACATACTCAAATAAAATAATGTTCAAGACAACTGCACCAATGTTGTTTTATATCTGGATTTAGCTCCTAGATGTTTGAGTTAATGAAATGGGGTTAAAAATGGCACCCTAAGCAAGGATACATGGGATGTGAATATACATGGAGGAAAAATGGCTCCTATGAAAAAGTAATTGTGTACTATGAAACATATTTCTCTAAGTAACTACTTGTTTTGCAAGGTAATACAGACATAACAATAAAACTAGCTTTTTTAATGGAGATAGATCAAAATGATGTGCGAGGTCATTTTTGTGAAGAACAAGGAGATGACCAAAGAAATATTTTTTGCAGGATAAATTTCATATATTCAAAGATAATGCGTCTGATAAACGATTCATGCTTCTTGAATGTTTTTTTACCAAATTTTGAAAAAAACAATTTTTAGATTTTTTTTAGATTTTTTTTGAAATAGTACCATATTTTTTTTGAATTTTTTTCAATATGTTATGTGATTTTTTGGATTTTTAGGAAAGAATATGATATAGAAGAATGATGATTTTGTGGTATATCGCTAAAAAAATTGTCAAGAAAAAATATTCCCCAGGTAGTAGAAAAGGGTCACCGGGAAGCAAAACATATGCTCCAAAATAGCTAAAACTGAGGCTAAAAATGAATATTTAATAAAAATAAGCATCGTGACGGAATTCCAACATGTAGCGGGAAGAACATCAGAAGAATAACGTTAGTCATCTAGCCTTTTGGAGAGTGAGAAAAATGATGAATTAAGTGAAAAATGGGTATACATAACGTGGTAAAGAGAGTGTAAAATCTATTGCGTAACTGATTATTGTTACTTTATGCTTTTAAGATTTTTAGTGAGGTTTTTTACTCTTACATTTGGAGAGAAATGACCTCAACTTTCAGAACCGTAAAAACTGTGACAAACCAAGTTTGAAGATTACATGATACATCCCATAGACGGTGTACAATGATATGTGAAAAAAATCATTTTTGAATTTTGACCTCATTTATTATGCAGTTTATTGCAAGTAGGGGGAGATGCGTGATGATCACACTAGCGTGCAAGAATTTAGGCTACACTAGCATGTAACCAGGGTCTTCTGCTAGCATAAAGGGTCACGTGCCAGTGTAAAAAATAGTGTGATGGTGTTGCATACTAATTAAGCTTTATGGTCAGTTACAGGTTTGTGCTAGTGTGAAATTTAATTTGTTAGCGTAACCAGGGGTGCGTTAATGCATGCTTACACTAGCACAAGAATGAGGGAGTTAGCGTGAGAAAGGATGTGTGCTAGCGTAGGCTTGGACTAGTGCTGAAAAATTTGCATGCATTAGTGCAAATAGGATTGCACTAGTGCATAGCATTTGAAGCCTTATTAAAATGTTTTCGAAGAAATTGAAAATCTCTCAAAAATTTTAATAAGTGATTAGAAGAATGAAGAAGCAATTAAAACATCATAGGAAGATATTAGTATAACAAATGATGTTAATAATTTATATTATGTAATCTTGTAAGTGAAATATATTGTAAATTAGATATGCATGAGTTGACATGAGCATTCCTTCGAGTGTATGGGTAGACCTTCTCATGACATGGGAGTAGTGAGGATTGATTGTCCGTATCTAGAGGATACATGCCTCTGACTCAAATTACACACATTGCCTTTTATTAAATTTAATCACGCCCTCTTGAACTGCCTTAGCAGAGAGATAACAAAGTAAGAGTCAAAAATTTCAGAATGTCCGACCGCTGAGGTGACCATGACCTTAGAGGATGTGTATCAGATCCTCAAAGATCCAGATACTGGGAATTTTGGTGGACCTATGTTGGGGGATCGTACATGTGGATCCTTAGATTGTATTTCGGACATGTTTCTACGTTGGGACATATCCTTGGAAAGATATGGCATAGTAATTCTATACAATTTTTTTGCAGGATCGACATATTACATGAGGATACCTATATATTTGATGGCTCTTTTCAGTGGCTATTTGTTGCATGAAAATATTGAGTATGCAAACTGTCCTACTTGGTTTGATAATAGTAGATACATCGAATTATATGGATGGAGAGGTATTTTGCTAGGGTCATTGCATACTGGCCCATATGTACTGGGACTTGCATCTTGATATAATATATAGGCATGAAGAGCTGTAGGGACCCTCGAAACTTGTTACAGATATGATCCTAGGACCATATTTCTATCATGGTTTCAACCACATGAATTTACTTAAAACTTAGGGCTCTAAATGAGCCATTTTGCATGGGATGGGAGCCAATGGGTGAGTATGTTTGACTCAAACATGGTGTGCATAGTACATACTATAGACATGGGCGTTGGATCACTTATACACCTCCGTACCTGATCACTTGGTGACCGTACAAGATTATATCCAGTGGAGATATGATGTCATGTTAGCTCAACATTGTAGAGGTTGAGAATTTTATTGTTGGCATTTGGAGAAACATATCACTAAGTTGTACCAGGGTTTGATATGAGTACAATCGAAAGTTATGAAACATATCTAGGGTATCCCATGAGATGATATGTGGTATACGCGTAGAGTGTGTGAGACATTAGATTTTTTGCGAACTTGTATCAGATAGTGTTAGGGAAAGAGACTAGTTTTAGTGATGTCTGTCTCCATAACCATGGGTAATGTGAGCACATATGATAGACTCTGGTACCACTCCATGATTGTGGTCCATGCCATGTAAAAGTTACTCTGTTCGATGGATTACTATCCTGTAGGAAGACGATAGATGCAGACGTAACTGCAATAGCCATAGAGGTTATAAGGACAAGTCTCTATATAGATAGTATTTTAAGGATTGGGTCATCGTTTAGGCCGAGGTAGGGGTATGATTCATAGGGGCCAACCCATTTAAAAGATTCTAGTGGTCATAGGTCTGAGTGTAGTCAACAAATCCATAATGGTCCTCATCCATAGGTTACTGATCAACCTATGGTACCAACACAGTTATGCAACCATGTTCCACTCTCACCACCTATAGGTTAATATACTGAGTGGCACACATAGGTTATATCAGGAGCATACGGATGGTTATGGATAGGGATCCAGTCTCCCCACCTCGAGCTCCGAGTCCAGATATGGCAATAGGTTGGGGTTAGGAGGTCATCACCGAGGTCACCAAAAATGGTCACCTCAAAGAGCACCACAGATACAGGCATCATGATTTAGTATGGGGATTTCCACTACAAGTAATTGCTTAGATCACCATTAGATAGGTTGACCACAGATACAGGAGATCTGAGGGCCATGGCCATGAGGAAAGGTGATGTACAGCAGGTCAACATGGAGATGGTATCAGGTCCCTATCTGAGCAATACTAGTTAGATAGATGAGAGGACTCACAAAGAGTGTGATGTTAAAGGTTAGATCCGTTGAGAGATATCAGTTGGCTGTTGAGCTGCACAAAGTAGCATCTCATGGAGCATACAAAAATTTAGGGAGTGTGACATATCCCATATTATAGGAGAGCGTGATGTTCTTCTCTTTATTACGTAGGATTAGATACATATGGACCCAAGGAGTTAGTCTAGAAGATTTTATAGTAGCATTTATTGGTGAGGCTGCACACTATACCAGAATTTATACCTTTTTTATATTAATAGAGGGACAAAGCGGCATACCCCTTTCATACAGCTATCAGATTACTAGGTCTAAATTGAGATCATTCTAGCTATTTTCATCAGTGAAATGAGTTCAACATCTAGGTCCCCTCAGCTAGGGAGTTTCCACACAATAGGATGCAAGACATCAGATGCTGCCAGTCATAGAGCCCCTCACAAAAGCTAGCTCCACATGGCTCTAGAGGCCAGGCAGTCTCTAGCATGTGGTGCAAGATTCATCCATGACTCTTTACTCATGTATACTGATGTACTGTTTTTTAATGTGTGCCTCGTGATGAAGGCACATTTTTTTTGATCAAATGTATATGTATTGTTTTTTATTATGCCTAAAGATGAAGGCACTTTTTGTTTATTAATGCCCATGATGTCATATTTTGTATCTGATATATATCGAGACACACATTTTTGGATATAGAAATTGACATTTGATAAGGATATATGATGATGGACTTGTATATTTTATCACATTTTTTGTTTACGAGATAGTATGTTTAGCCCATATTTATATTATGTTCTATGATGGAGGGGGATAAAGATAATCCCTATCTTGCCCAAATTGATGATATTATATGAAGTTATCTTAGGTTACATGTTTAATATTAATTTATATGATGATGTAGCTCATCATTTATTAATATCTGATGATATTTAGATGTGATGATAAATGATATTGATGATGAACTGATAAAAAATTGTACAAGAAAATAGGACAAGAAAAAGCAAAAGTTTAATACAATCTAATAAACAAAAACAAAACTATGTAACAAGCATGTAGGACAAAAATGAGTCCAATGAACTTCACAACAGATTTAAAGCAAGACTTAATCTAAACAATAAAATAACAAATGAACCCAATCAAAGCATACAATATTGGAAAGGAGAACCAACTAGACTATATACAAATAAACAACTGAAGTAAGAAAACTACTAATTTGTTTTCGCGGGAAAATTTTGAAACGTTATGTACGGTATTTTTGGTAATTATCTCAAGACAATATTGTATCTGTTTATGAGTTTTCTATGAGATATGTAATTAAATTTTTAAATATTTTATAATTAAACTTATCAGAATATTTTCGGATTTTCAAAATTTATACAAATGTATTTGTGATTTTCTAAAAGTTTTCCAAAGCTATGTGTAAGAAAATCAAAGAAATGTGGATGCCCCCTCAGTGATAGATTATGCAATGTACAATGGCATAATGTGACATGTATGTGAAATAAATGTGAAGATGTGAAGATGTGAAGATTCCCCTAGCATTAGATGGGAATATTTAAAGGAAAACTCTTCGCATACACAAGTAGGATCAGCCAGATCAAGGACATGAGGGATAGGCTCAAAAGTATCTTAGACACAGAAAAATAATAGCTTAGGATAAAGCCACCATACTCCTATTTATGATATTATTGTGAATAATGGACCCTCTGATGGAACTGGAAATTATTTTTCACTAAAGGAATTATCCAGAGTGCTAAAATTGCATGTAGTTTTAAAACTTGGACACATTGAATTTCTTTTTAGTTTTTCTAATTTTTTATATATTATTTTTGTTGATTTTCTCATAGTTTGAAGGACCCCATTTGCCTAGGCATAAGGAAATGCTTGAGATGAATGGCAACTCATAGGATTCCCTGGAGTTCATCATCATCTAAAATCAGTAAGTCTTATATGCTCCTAAACCAAACTTAGCAACCACAACCTATGTTCCTAACCCGTTTGGTTAAAACTTTCCTTTCTTTTCATGTTATCCTTGGTGGTATTGAACAAAATTTCCTTTAGAAAAATGTTTCTTACCTAAAACTGGGGAGCTCATGATTATTTTTTAATAACATTGACACACTAGATTTTGATATACTTTGAGGTCATCAATGGCATGAAGGATGCTTCTCATCTAGTAACTCTATCTTTGCTCATGTTGATTCACTCTATGTAGCCCTCTTATTTATACTAAGTAGATATCTTAACTCTATGTGGAAAGTGGGGAGATCAATAATCAAGGGGGTAATATGGCTTCAATGCCAAAAAATAGGGAATATGGATGTAACACTAGTAGGGGTGTAAGATGGATGGTTCTATAAGACCAGAGAGTGGCTAGATGAATCTATAAATTCCAACCATGGACCATGTTTTATTGACACATGTTTTCCATAATATGAACAAGGGTATTTTCATTTGAGGTTTCATACATTTCCATTACCTTTATGAGTAATAGGGGGTTGAACATATTTTATTCAGACTTGAAAACATTGACATAACGACATTCACAGTTTTTGTTCTTGAACGACATACCATTTTCAGCTACAATGGCATAGGGGATGTCAATATTGGATAAATCACATGGTTCATTATAAATTTCAATATCTACACACTGATGAAATAGGTAGTAAGAACATCTTCTACCCACTTTGTGAAGTACTCAGAGATAGTAATAATGAATATATGGCCATCAAATTAGGTAGGCGTAAGCTTCCCAATGAGATCAAGTCCGCATTTTGAAAGAGGCCATAGTGTGGTAATAGGTTGCAATGATTGTGTTAGGCATGTATCAACTTTCCATATTTATAACCAAACAAGCACTTGATTACGTACTAAAAATAATTAGTCTCGATGGTAGGTGAATAGTATCCTAATCTCAATATATTTTTATCTAGAACCATTTCACTTATATGGGCTCCACATATGCCTTCGTACACCTCCTTAACCACTAAGATAAATTCATCTATGTTAAGAAAATGTATCAAATTACCATCATAGCCTTTATGATAGAGAGTTCCCCTAAGTAAGGTGGAGTTGGATATGCATTGGATAAGGTTTCGTTTCTCAGAATGGTAAATGTCTAGAGGGAAAGTTCCATCATGAAGGTAATTGAATATGCCAAGGTACCATAGGGATAAGGGACCAATAACTTCACATACCAAATAGAACTCCAACATGTCATATGCTAGCATCGTTAAGTGCTTGACGAAGAAGGGAATATTATTTTATCCACGTGGGATGTGTAAACAAGATCCTACTCTAGCCATAACATCCGTTGCTTGATTTTTTCCTCTAGGGATCTACTCAAATGTGATCTGTACATATAACTATTTCAATGTATCCACCAGTTTCTTCTAAGGAATGAGCTTCTCATCCTTAACCTTGTATTCATCAGTAACTTGTTTGATGATTAACATGGAATCACAAATTACATTGATTTTCTTGATATTCCAGCGGATAGCTTTTTTTAGCCATTTAATGACAACTTCATATTCTTCTATCTTGTTACTACATGGGAAACCCAATCTAAATGTGTGTGGAATCACATCCCCTAATGGAGTGATGAACACAAACCCTGCTCCTAAACAATGGAATGTAAAGGATCCATTAAAATAAATATTCCATGTACTGGAATCCTCAAGGCACATCATTAAAGCATCGCAAAGTTCTAGGATCACTAGTTTAGTTCCTGGAAAAGGGGATTGAGCGAGTTTATCCTCCAGTACCTTCCCTTTGACTGATTTATGATTGAACATAACTGAATATCAAACTTCTCTTAGTAGGATGATCCAATTAGCCATCCTTCCTGTAAGTGTAGGTTTCAATAACAAGTATTTCAATGGGTCAAATTTTGAAAAGAAAAAGTTGTGCTCTATCTTAGTCATATGTTGAATGCTTACGATATCAATTACCCATAGATTGAGAAGGATTTCTTGGAAATTACTAGGATTTATTGTATCACAGAGAGGAATTGAAGTAGACCCTGCAAAGGTCTTGGCTATAATAGAAAATTTCTCCTCCTAAGAATATCAAACAACTGTGTAGCTTATAAGGGGAGATTCAAGCAATCAAAATATTCATCTCCCAACTCACAGACAAGTTCCATTCATTTACACATCTTTTGAAGAAATATGTTTCACCTACATTCTTTAGGCCGAAGGGAATGACTTGATAGTAGAATTTCCCCCACGGGGTTGTAAAATTTGTCTTGTGTTGATTGTGATTACCAATTTTAATATGATTATACCCTGAAAATCCATCCATGAGTGATAACATTTCATAACCAGTTATTGAATCGATGATCATGTCGATGTTAGGAAGAGGAAAATCATCTTTAGGACAAACTTTATTTATATCTTTGAAATATTTATAGATTCTAATATTGATGGGTTTCTTTTGTATAGGGACTATGTTTGAAATCCACTCTAAATAATCAATAGGCTTGATGAATCCTATTGCCAATAATTTCTCCAGCCCTTCTTTTACCAATAACGTGACACAAGGATGCATCTTTATGAGATTATATTTTATAGGCTTTTCCTCTTTATGCAAAACTAGGTTATTTAATACTAATGCCAGATCTAACCCTGACATGTCCTCATAGGACCAAACAAATATATCTAAAAATTCATGCAAAAGAAACACAAAGGTCTTCTGTTCTTGGAATAAGAGTGAAGCTTCCAACTTGACCATTCTAGGTATTTCCTCTGTACCAATGTTTACATCTATGGTCTCCTCCATAAGAAACTTGGATTCTTCCTCTATACACATAGGAATAGGGGGAGATTGAGATCTTCCTCTAAGGGCATCTCAATGAGATTTTCACCCTTAGGTTGGTTGAATTATTTGTCCACCGATTTTTCTTTTTGTTTTTCCGCCAGTGCCTCAAAAACGTTTTCACTGTGGGACCTGGACCTATTATTTTGATAAGGATTCTTTGTGGAAATCTTTCCCTTGTTTATTTTTTTACTTAGATGACCAAAAAAATCAGCCTCCTCCCTGAAATACACACATGCCTCAAGGTTGATGGAGAAGCCTTTTTTATGATCACCCACTAGAATGTTGTCACAAATACCCATAAAATAACCAATAGTTTCATCATTTTCAAAGAATTCGATTGGTATATGTTGTTTTTGGTCCCAATTAACAAGTGATGGGTAGAAAAGGTCTAATGCTAAAATGGTAGGGGGTATGACAAGGATTATAATCAAGATAGCCGTGTTAGAAAAAAGGTTCATGGAGGTAAGGTCTTTGTAAAGACTACATTGGGAATCTGTTTCACTATCGTATTCAAATGAACTATCTTCTCATTCAGAAGATATGGTGTCAACCTTTGGAGAATTGGACCCATATGGATGAACACCAATACCATACTTACAAATCTTGTGATGGGTTGTTGGAAGAGGTTCCAACACACCTTGTTCATCGGTGGCACATCCACACCCTTAGTATCCCATGGTGTACATCATCTTATTGGGAATTGCATACTTGGGTGCTTGGTAACATGACACCATCTCATTAGTGGGAGGTGGTATCATTGAAGTAACAAGAAAAATTTCATATTATAATAGGCCACCAGGAGTGAAAGCGTTAATTTTGAAATTTTCTCTAAACCGTTGGTACTTGTAGCAAGGCCTACCATGCGATCTAGGTGATAGGGGAATATTTGAAACCATAACATCCTGTTGGAGATCATACTCTCCGTAACCGGTTGAAAGGGTCTTCATCTCCCATGTAGAAAAGGGGAGATACCAATGTTGATCCACCATTATCATTAGCAGACAAGGTATCCAGATTAACTCGTGAAGCGAGAGCCTTCTATTGAATTGGAATAACCATCTTCGTAGAAGGGAATTCAAAAGTGGTGGGAAAGTAACCCGATAATTCTCTGTAGTGAGAAAAGGGTTGAGGATTCCCCTAATTAGTAATGTTTTTACTTCATGGTATAAATTTAAACACTGATGATACATAGAAGGTACAACCTGCATGATGTGAATCCATGGGTGACCGAGTAGTTTGTTGTAAGGAAGCTCCAAGTCTATAAAATGGAACTTAGTATCATGAGTAGTTGGATCTACTCCTACGAAGAAACTGATCATGCTGGCTGACTACCACTCTTGATTGTCATATGCCTTAATGGTAATGACCTTAGTTTCTAGATCAGCCTCAGTGTGACCTAGTTGTTGAATTAGTTTCAAAGTACAAATTTTCAAGCTTGATCCACCATCCACAAGCATCCTTTTTATCTTCTTATGATTGATAATGACCTCAATATGTAAGGGTAAGTTATGGGTAGGATCCTCTTCAAGAATATATTCATGACTAAAGGTTATGTGATCCGTTGGAGCAATCTACGTGACCATGGCTTGGAAGCATGTAGGGTCAATATCAATTGATACTCCTGACCCCTATAATGTTTTACAGAGGATTTCCTTATGAATATTAGATATTTTGAGAAGATCTAAGATCAAAATATTAGCAGTATTTTTCTTCAGTTTCTCTAAAACATCATAATGAATATTTTAAGGGGTAGATAGAGGAGGTTATGAGATAACAAGGTCAGCACGTCGCGTTCCCATGTCGCACTCCTTTGTTTTAATCTTAATGGTGTTGATATACTCAAAATGTGGGTTAACAAAAACAATTAAGGAATCAAAAGGGTTCTGCATTTTTGCAACATAGTTGGCATTTTTAGTTTGGAATTATTGTCCTTGATCCAAATTTTCCTTTCCTTTTTTATGCTTGGGGAAAGGTTCTTTGTAAATTCCCAAGTTTGCATTGGTAGATTTACTAGGAGTAGAGGAATCTATTTCCACATCGCCACTATCAATTAAGTCCTGGGTGAAGTGTTTCAACTTCAAACACTTATCAATTTTGTGACCCTTGACACAATGAAACCCACAATATCCATTTTACCTAAAACATGATGGCTTAGGTGCATCATCTCCATAGATTATAGTTTTTGGGTATTTAACCATGTTGATTGCCTCTAACTGTTTTAATATTTATGACATAGAGTTAGATAGAGGGGTGAAAACACGATGTTTGTACTCAGGGGCCGGAGGTCCCTTAATAAGTTCCAAAGGAGCATGGTTTTGAAAAATGTGTACTCGTTTAGAGTCCTTTATACTATCACCCATGATGTTCTTATTCAGAAAGAACTTTGGTTTTTCGTTAGGATTTTAATTTTGACTATCGCATGAGAAGGGTTTTAAAGTCGATTTTGCTAACAATGCTTTTTCAATTTGACTAAGTTTTTATATGAACTCTTCAAATGTGTTTTCACAATGAATCTGCAAGTGAAAAAAAATCTCGAGGTGTAAGTTAGGTACAAATATGCTGACCAGTTGTTTCTTTGGTATGGAGCAAGGGAAGCTACTAGCTAACCCTCGCCACCTTGGTAAGAAAATAGTGAAGCTTTTAATGTTTGATTGTTTCGCATTGCACAAATATATCATGGTAACGTCATTTTCCATGTTAAAGGAGAAGTGATGCACAAAGTGTTTATTCTAATGTCGGCCATGTAGAAATGAACCCTTTAGGTATAAACCATAATTTCGTTAAATTTGGACATTTTACAATCTAAATTAAATATCGAAATCATCTATATTGGTTTTTCTTATACCAAATATTGGAATTTGATTTGGCTATTATTGGAATCCAAAAAGGTGTATTTTGCAATTTGATTTGGGTATTATTGGAATCCAAAAAGGGATTTTTTGGAATTATATATCATGTATGAGGGATTTCCATTTTAGAATTTTACAATTTTATAGTAAGATTATGAAATACTTATTAGAATAATTAATACATTTATAAAATTGCAATGCATACCAAATACTTATATTGTCCATTTTCATACAAAAAAACATTTTTATCTTGTATTGAATGGTCACATGTCCATTCTCATACAAACAAACATTTTTATCTTGTATTGAGTGGACATATACCCATTCTCATATACGAATCATAGAATAAAAATAAAATCAATATAAAAAGATAAAAAAATTTAGATGTGATTTATCTTAACTATGGGGTAGTGCACATTTGAATGTTGTATATTTTACATATTTTTATCATATATATTTGTGTGACAAATGTTTAATTATAACATGATTTTTTTTTTGCATAGAATGAAGGTAGGAAATGTGTTATGAAATTTTTACAACATAAAATGATGGTAATAAATGAATTGTTAAGAGATAGTCTATAAAAAAAGACCAATTTTAATATATTTTTATGAGATAGAATATAAAAAATCAAGCCAATTAATTTATATTTATTAATCAATATAATAGTAACAAGAAAAAATCAATCAAACTCAGTAATCGTGGAAATGTGTTGTTATGAGATAATACAAGTCATATTTTTTTTGCATAATGATAGTAATAAATTCAATAACCCATGTACATATTAAGTGTGAAATTTTTTCTATAATGCATTGAGATTTTCACCCCCCAATACCAATAACTTCTTTTCATGGAAAACAAAATCTTTGTATAAACATGTCAAAGCTAGATTTGAGCATTATATACTAATCACATCATTTGGATGAAATGTGAAGAAGAACTAAAAAATTGTAATAAACACATTTTTAGCACTACATACTAATAACCATCAATAACATCACTTCAAATGGAAAATAGAAAAAATAACTAGAAAAATGTAATAAACACAATTTTATATATTGATTTGTTCCAGTGTTGTTTGAAATAGAGAACATTCCCTTAAGATGTCTCTTACATCATCCGCAAACCCCTACCAAGAATAGTTCTGTAAAAAAATGATGGTATAAGCCACTTATTATTTTTAAAGCCTTTGTCAGAAACCTTTGGAGACACAAAAAATTTTTCTTCAGTAACTCCTTGATTACATTAACTATAACTATAGTTTCACATTTGTATGGAAATTCTGGTGTTTTCCAAATTGTTTCCAAATATTTAATAAATCTATCTCCCTCTTTTTCAAAATGATCCATACCACAACAAAACAAAGGATGCATGTCCACTTTAGTTTTCCTATATTGACATCTATATTCAACTCCAATTTCATTCAGTTTGATAATATCCAAGGGCTCTTGATGTTTCCAATCCCGATCCACTGTCAAATCTTCCACCTCCATACCACTTGAGTTATGAACACCATATATGGAAAAAATAACTGACATCCCTTGAAATGCATTTTATGCATTTATAATTCATAATTTTTTATAATTGTATCATATTGGCTAGATTATCCCTGGTAGAGACAAGTGTTGCGCTACACACCCTCTAGAGGGATCAAGCCTTATGTAGTTCTCATTTTATATATATATATATATATATATATATATATATATATATAATATATATATATATATATATATATATATATATCCATTCACATTTAGGAAACATAAAAGAAGAATAGATATTTTGAATGGTCATATGCTGATTCTCATATAAGAATTATAGAATATAGAATTGGAAGATGTGCATTGTGACAGTTTCAACAAGATTTGAAGAAAATGTTTATGCTAATTTTACTATCTCCACTTTATTTATGCTAATTTTACTCTCTCCACTTTATTTGTTAATCCTTTCCACTTTAAAACTTTAAGAATAGATATAACTTTAAGTTCAACATATTGTATTTACTTTCTTTTAACATGGGAAGGAATGGGAAGTTGTGCATTGTTACAACCTTTATAGAAGTTGTGCACGTTTATAATGGGCACAAGCCCATTCTCATAAAAACAAATATTTTTTGTTTTGAAGTAATTAATAATTGTATTATACTAGCTAGACTATCCCTGGCAGAGCCAAGTGTTGCACTACATACCCCTGAGGGGGATCAAGCCTTATGTAGTTATCATCTCAATATATATATCTATTATGATGTAGTTTATTTTATATAACTGTTAGAAGAAGAATATAGAATAAGATAAATTTAATTCCATGTAGTTTTTTTTATATAACTAATAGATGGAAAATCAAGATTTGTAAGGATTTGTTTTTGGGCATCCATTATATGTTGCCCATCAATAATATAGAAATTATGGGCAACATACAATGGAAGCCCAAAAAAATAACGCCAGTAATTTTTTAAAAAGGAAGAAAAATTACATCCCGCTGAAAAGGTATAAGGTTGTATAGCATAGAGTGGATAAAGAAACTAACACTTGATAAATCAAGTGATCTATATTGGTATTTTTTGGGAGCTACATGACAACAACCAATATCAATTTTGAATGAATTTTCATCAAATAAAAAAAGATGAATCTTTTCATCAATTTTGAGCTTTTTTTATAATAATTTCTCTTTTGCAGATTCTGAAATGTATTTTTCCCAGCATAGATAATTTTTTCTTCTGAGCATGGTAAACATATTTTTTTCTTCTGAGCATGGTAAAAATATTTTTTAAATATAATTTTCCTTGGCCCAATTCCTTATCCATATTCATGCGGTGGGAAATAGACGAAAAAATGAGCCTTATGTAGTTCTATTATTTAGTTTTAGAATGGGTGGGAAATATTGAACTCAATCATTTTGGCTTGAATAAGCATTGTGTTTTTTGTATTTAATTGTCTTGTTTTGGCTACTATTTTTTATTTTTTTAACATAGTTTATTGATTAATGAAAGGTAATTGTTTCGAAACACGTCTTCCATTGCAAAGTGAGGAGCGACCCATTGTAAAACAAAGTAATATTCATCTTTATGTCAAGCCCATTCGAAATGGGTAGATGCCCATTCTCATATAGAAAACGTAGAAGAACAGACAAAATAAGAGTAGATGTTTAGAATGGTTATATGTCCATTCTCAAATAATAATCATAGAATAATTGTGGGAAATTTTTAATCTCATATAAAACATAGAAGAACAATTTATTTTTAGAAGAGGCATATGGAAGATAAATATTACTTTTTTTAGAATTGGGAAAATGCCCATTTAACATATAGAAATCATGAAAGAATAATGAATCATAGAAGAAGAATTTACTTTTTTAAAAATTGAAGATAGGTTTCAGATATACTTCTAACTCTTCTCTGTCGATTTATTATGAGATGAAAAATATCATCTAGCTTTCTTTCTTTTGTATTTTGGTTTGGGTATAAAGATAATGCCATATCTTAGATATTTTGTATTATTGATATGTATTTTAAGAATATCACTTCAATATTTTATAAGACTTGCATAGTATTATCCTTCATAGTTATAAAAGGATGCATCTAAATTTGACTGTTTCTTGCATGTTTCAGAGTCTCAATAAGATCATTCCATTGCAAAAAATGTATAACTACATAGAAAAAATGGGAAATCATTCAATGTAGGTGAATCGTGTCTATGTGTATATATATAATTATCTGTATTTTTATGAAATACAGACAACCCAAAGCAGAAGGACTTAGGCAGGGTTACTTATTTTTTGAGCTAGGTGGCCTAGTGGTGTATACCTACATGGGCAGGTGAGCTGTGTAGGCTGAGCTGGGCGGGCGAGCTCACTTTCTGAGCTAAGCAATATTAAATGATGCATCTAATGATAAAATGGCCATTCTCATAATTCAAATCATAAAATAAGAAAAAAGATAAAATGTATCTTGTTTTATAATGGACAGTTTCCCATTCTCATAGCCTTCATAGAGTACTTGTTTACTATTAATTTAAAAATAAATTGGTATACCACCTTTGATTAATTCAAGGTACTTGTTTTTGAATCACATCTTTGAGCACTTGTTGGAGGGATATTGGTGAAATTAATGCCAAATAATTATTTTGTGGCATGGCAGAGAGAATGATGATGGTTAGGGTTTTCAATTATGGTAGAGATCTTGGGAATAACAAGGTTAACAGTAGTTAGAAAAGCTATCTCTTTCTTGTTCATCTCTTTTCATTTTATTTTAAATCTAGTTTCTGTATTTTTGGGCTGCCTACATTTCATAAAAACAAACATATAGATATTTGGCTATATATACACATGGATTAAATGATTTCCCGTTTTTTCTATGTAGTTAACCATTCAAGAGGGGGTACAGGGAAACTAAGCTTTTAGGAGAGGGTACTAATATAATGCAATTATTAATTATTACAAAACGAACGATATTTGTTTGTATGAGAATGGGCTTGTGCCCATTATAAACGTGCACAACTTCTATAAAGGATGTCATAATGAACAAATTCCCATTATAAAGAAAAGAACCTTCCCATAGACTGTTTCATCCTATGAAGTAGAAAATTTGAGCAATATTTTATAAGATATTGTTTTATCTCTCCGCTAAATTTTTGTTGACCCTTTTTGCTTTTGGCTCCCTTTGTTTCATAAGACCATTTTGGCTTGTGAAGAACCGGATTTGAAGAAAATTTTAGGAATATATTATTCAAATCTTCTCTGTTGAATTATTATGAGATGAAGAATATAATTTGGTTTTCTTTCCCTTATATTATGTTCTCGGTTTAAAGAAAATGCCCTATTTTTGACATTCTGTATTTTTTATCTAGGTATTAAGAATAACATTTCAATGTTTTGTGAGACATGCGTAAATGTTAACCTAATCGTAGTTTCTAATACATGGAGTTACTTCTTTTTAAAATTGAATAAAAAGTTTCAGAGATACTTTAACTCTTTTCTATTGTATTCCGAGTCTCTAGGTATAAAGATAAATTATAATGTTTTTTTTTAGAACTTTTTTTTAAAATTGAATAAAAGTTTCAGAGATACTTTAACTCTTTTCTATTGTAATTCTGAGTCTCTAGGTATAAAGATAAATTATAATGTTGTATTTTAGAACTTTTATATTTTTGATATGGGTTTTTAAAAATATCACTTCAAAATTTTGTAATACTTGCATAGTTGTTATCCTCCATAGTTATAAAATATTACATCTAAATATGACTGTTTAATGCATGTTTCAGAGTCACAACATAATCACATTCCCTTGCAAAAAATGTATATGATTATCCTTCTTTAATGTAGCTAAACTATGAACAAACTTGATATACTGCAAATAATATGAACTCCAAAAGAAAATAGATCTCCTTCTTCATTATCCAATCATGAATTACAATGTTTCCTAAATAGGAAAAAAACTCCCAACTTGATTTTCCAAGTAAACTCTAACTAACTTTGACTAAATCTACTCTAGGTGGCGGAAATTACTATTTTTAGCAGTTTACTAGAACCTGCTATTCTTAGTAAGTTTGCATGCTTATTTGTACGGGCACAAAAATTTCCATGCATCTTCTACATTCCTAAATTAGAGGAATTGCCAACTTTCTAACTCATAATGCAACTAATAGACTAAAATTAACTAATGCCCAAAAATAGGAAAAAATCAAACTACAACTTAAATTCTAATTATTGCCCTCAAGATGTCTTGATTTAGGGCCCAAAAATGTGCGAAACTTGCTCCAACTGGTAGGGCTTGGTTGTTAGTGCGTTCATCTCATCAAAACATGTGGTTTCAAAAAATAATGGACTCAAACGGACACCCAGAGCTCAAGTTATAACCTTGTCAAGTTCCTACTAATTTTGGCACATCACCAATGTTATATGGTTTTTTTCTTGATGAGGTGTTTTTATATGTGAACCATCATAGTGGGCTTAGACGACCTAGTTTTGGGGTCTTGAAGCCAATTTGAATGACAGTTGATAGAGATTGAGTTATTTAGGGGTCTTCCACTTGGATTTGAATCAAAAAGTGAGTTGTTCTTGAAATTATGATTAAGAGATATTTTCAATGGTATATGTATTTACCATTTATTATGAGATTTACTATATTAACTCATTCATTCTTCAAACTAAATTTCCAGGCATTGAAGACCTAGTGGGGTTTTCTTTCTCCTTGGATATGGATTTTTTGGCACTTACTAAGGTTTTTGATGATGCTAAGGACCTATGTATGACTTGTTTGGAGCCTTGATAAACCTTGTAAATTTTTTTTGCATTGGATTGAATGATTTAACACATTTGCAAGGCCAAGGATCTTGTTTTGAGCTTACTTGTGTTCTTACACTTTTTGGAGATGTCTTGACCCCTGCTGACCCTAGTGTTCTCTTGGAATTATTTTATATGATGTTATTATTATATTTTTGACAATGGTGATGTACCTACTTGGTCATGGCCTACCTAGGGGTGTTTTAGACTTGTGACTTGATTATATAAGCAAGTATATTTGGTCATTTGTGACTATATTGAGCTAATGGGGTTATAAACGACCTATAGAGGAGTGAAGAGGGGTTAATAACAGATATAAGAAGATCCAAGAAGACCTAAATAATATTAAATACCAGATGTGTAAATAAAATTTATATATTTAGCTCATGAAGGAGAGAGATTAAGAGAATTAGTAATATGCTTGTTTTAAATGAGGGTTTGAAGAAGTGTGAGATGAAATTGGATCACCATTATGTTGTCAAGAATAATTTCATCAGTGGTCATCCATTGAATATGTGGTTAAGTTGGATCTTGCAATGTCACCTTATTTTTATCCTTTGTAGGGTTGGTGCCTCACTAAACTAGGGGTTGTTGTTCCTTGCCAAGTTTACACTATACTGAACTAGGGGTTGGTGCTCCTTGTGGGGTTAGTGTCTCACTAATTTATGGTTTGGTGCTCTTTGTGAAGTTGGTGATTCACTAAGTTCCTTTTTTTAGTAATATAAGAAAAGGTTTAGTTGATTTTCTTCCCCTTGAGGGGTTCCCACTTACATATGGTGTTCATGTGTTGTGTATCTTGTTTCATGCTCTTATGATTGAATGTTGCAGATCTTAATAATCACATGGTTATGTATGATGAATGGAAAAATTAAATGATGAATGCATGGTTTGGTAAATTAAGTAAAAATTATTATATGGTTCGATTCACCTCCCCCCTCTCTGTCATTGTGCTTCTAACACTACCATTACCCATTCAACCTCTTCTTTACTCATTTTATTTTCATATATTATATTTTGGGAAATCAATATTTTATGCCACAATATTCAAATTTAATAGTAAAAAATATTATATATACAATTTTCTATGATTTTTTATCATCTAAGAATACATATCTACTATTCATTCAATAGATTGCTATAACATATCTGATGAGTAAATAAAAAGGGTGACTTACTCATTTAAATTGTTCTATGTCTTCCTGTAATGGTTTGAATTGGGAGAATTAGTTAGAAAATACCTATTTTGAAGAACTAGGTAATTGTTAAGATTTTAGGATATAGTATCATACACACCTCAACCACACACTATGATAACTACATGGAGTTCAAAATGTAGTACACCACTCGGTCTTAATCAAATGGGGTGACCACCAAGGAAGCTAGTGATTCATGGGATCATGAAAAATATTAAGGGTTTCATATGAAATAAATATACCAATATGCTATATAGGTGAAGGTAAAGTGACATAGGAAAACTTATAGGTGCATTGGTTACCACTTTGAAACCATACATAAGATGATCGAGTAATAGTATGGTCTAGTACATGGATTTATGGTTTAGTATTTTAATTCACAAGTAGACAATGAGATATGGGGAGCATTCCAAAAAATTTACACATCCCAAATCCAATTTGAGTAGACATCTATTGGACTAAATAATTCATCTCTCAAACCTTTATTATACTCTTACTTTCTTTTGACTAATCGTGTTTGCAAACTCTAGTTTCCAATTGTGTAATTTGATGTATATGATCTAAATGTATTGTTTATTTGATATCAAACTTGATTATTGATTTTATTATTAATAAACCTATGGGCAGATATTAAATTTATTGAATCAATAGGAAATAAATTCCTAAATATTGAATATGTGAGCAAGAATTACATTGCAATGTTATTTAGTGATGTAATATTGTAAATTAACATATAATCTCTTGCATCATATGTTTGGGTAACATGATTATCATAGCTTATGAATCTATTTTTGGTATTCAATCCTTCTCACCTTTGATCATGCTTATCTAAGTCACATTCTCTATTTATTTGTCCTTTTTTATGAATTCTATTATTCATATTCATTGCCCATGTATTATTTCTTATATATTTGTGTCGATTACTCTTTCTAATTCTTTACAATTTAAAAATTAGGGGTTAATATAATTAATAATTATTATTGTGTAAATGATGATTTAAAATTTAAAATATATTAGAAAAGTTAGTTATAGAAATCCTAAGCCATATTCTTGTAATATACAATTAAACATGGGTTATGAAAGCTTGATAAAATGAAACTTGGAGTAGGATTCTGGAGAGGTAATACCATTTTACAAAGTTTGGAAGTGTGACATATATTTAGAGTTGTAGAAATGGAATGTGTGCAGTTTCATAAAAGAATTTTCAAATATGTAGTGTGAATAATGAGTAAAAGGAAGAATCATTTGAACACAATAGAAATGATTATTGTTTCTATGCCTTTATGGATGATTTTTCCCTATGTTATTAGTCCAGAATTAACATATGACTAAATTTTCACACCCGATGCGTATATTTTTTAGACATGTAATATATGATCATAATTTTTTGATTGATTTTTGCTTTAATTCCTACAAATGGGTTCTCCTTCATAGAAACCATAGATTCTTTCTTGTGACCTAAAAATGGATTAGTATGATTTAGTTGCGCTACTTCAAATCCCATTAAGATGAATGTTTCCTACGTAACAATAATCAAAAAAGGTCTCAAACCAATAATGTTATTGTTTATGATATATGTGCGTGAAAAATTATAAGTAATGGTTTTGGAAAGACCTTAATAATTACTCTACTTGGTATTGGTCCCTGACTTTAGTATTTGTGCATGAGAGTGTTCTAAGACAACAATATAGAATGTCATTAGAATTTTAGCTTGCTTGTATGCTCTAAGTATGAAATACTTAAATAGTTAAGGAAAACCTTTATAGAACATAAATTGTTTGAGTGTTATTCCCTACATGTTTAAGCTTTCAAGACATTCCCATAATGAATATGGTGTTGTGTTTGTATATGTCTCTTGTGTGAATTAGGACCATTGCTAACCATAAGCCAACTGAGGTGAGTTGTGAATTTGAAAAATCGACAGTTGTAAGTGCATATGATAATTTTGATTATGATGAAAATATGAGAACATAATTTAATAATTCTAGAATTAGTTTTAGTGTTGTTTGATTACCCTTAAAGGTGATATGAAGCCTTTATCTCTAATTGTTGTTTATCTTTTACTTTTGGTCTCTCTCAGTTCAGTGGAAAACAACATGAATATTTCTATATTCTTCTTAATGTGAAGAATAACATTTGTTTCCCAAAGATGTAGGGAACCATTTGGGGATACTATCTACTTTATCTTCATGTCATGCCCATTTGAGTAAATTTGGGACACCAAGTTTATTCTAGTGTCCAAACATAGACTATACATGTGTTATCTTGAACTAACAATGGCATCGTTTAGGCTGTTGACCATACATTATTATGCCTCCACCAAGTGTTTCACTACATACTCGAGGGGGATCAAGCCTTTGTAGTTCTATTTTTTCTTGTATATATTTTATATTAATTTTATTTAGAAGTAACAGATGTACATACTCATATTTTTCCTAATTAGCATATTTTGTTAAAGACCATCTTCGAGGGGGATTAAGTCCTTATGTATCTCTATTATTCTATTTTAATAATGGGAATTTTGGCTCCGCCAAGTGTTTGTACTATATACCCTTGGTCAGATGCCCATTCTCATAGTTGCATTTATTTTATTAAGAAATGGCATATCCCCATTCTCATAGTTGTATTAATTTGATGTTAGAAGATGTCAGATGACCAATATCATAGTAATTAACATATTTTGTTAAAGTACCATCTCATTATTTTGTTTTTAGAAATGGATAGTTTTCCTTATGCATATTTTTCTTTGTGATTCCTATTATTAGAATGGGCATATTCCCATTATCAAGACACTACAAGAAATTGATGTGAATATTTTTCTAATTTTAGCATTTGCATACCCTTGGGAAAATATCCATTCTTATAATTAAATTAATTTGATTTAGAAATGATAGATGCCCATTTTCATATAGGATAAATTA
This sequence comes from Taxus chinensis, assembly GCA_019776745.2. Taxonomy (NCBI): domain Eukaryota; kingdom Viridiplantae; phylum Streptophyta; class Pinopsida; order Cupressales; family Taxaceae; genus Taxus; species Taxus chinensis. The sequence goes on from CM034146.1 coordinate 879,253,479, forward strand.
ACACTATATTGTTTAAGACCATGACATATCGAGACCAAGCATGCAAATATATTGTTTACCACCGTGTATTTATTAATTAAAGGTAATTGTTTTAAAACAAGACTTAGACCGCTTGTAATAATGAAAATACTTGCCCATTATCCATTCTAACATTTTGGTTTGGTGTCAATTGTATTCAACTATTTAGAAATTGGGCTTCCCATTCTTGAACTAGACATTACTGTTGGGTAACATTTGGAAGGAGGTTTTGCCATCTCATCATCTCAATTTTTTCAATTGTATTAGACTATTTAGAAATATGGTGTATTTTTCCATCCTCTAAAAAACAAACATTTACTATTGGATAGTTCCCCATTTTGCATGGAAGGAGGACCATTGCTTGTCATCTTGTCTCATCTCAATATTCATTAGAATTTATGTTTGAGTAGTGTAAAAACATTCTGAAATCCTTTATAGACTTAATAATTGTATCATATTGGTTGGACTATCCCTGGAGGAGCCTAGTTTTGCACTGCATACCCTTAAAGGGATATGAAGCCTCTATCTCTAATTGTTGTTTATTCTTTCACTTTTGATCTCTCTCTTTTCATGAAAAACAACAATGAATATTTCTAATTCTTCTCAATGTGAAGAATAACATTTGGTTTTCCTTCCATAGAAAAATGGGGAACTATCTACTTTATTTTCATGTCATGCCCATTCGAGTAAACAGATGCCCATTTTTCATTCTTTCATACAAACAAACAAACATTTTTTTCATTTTATCTTGAATACAATTGTATCGTTTAGGCTGGACTATCCCTAACAGAGACATGTTATGCCTCCACCAAGTGCTACACTACATACCCTCGAGGGGGATCAAACCTTATGTAGTTCTATAATTTTGTTTTTTAGGAATAGTTATATTAATTTGATTTAGAAGTAACAGATGTACATACTCATATTTTTCCTAATTAGCATATTTTGTTAAAAACCATTTCGAGGGGGATTAAGTCTTATGTATCTATATTATTCTATTTTAATAATGGGAATTTTGGCTCCGCCAAGTGTTTTACTATATACCTTTGGTCAGATGCCCATTCTCATAGTTGCATTTATTTTACTTAAGAAATGGCATATCCCCATTCTCATAGTTGTATTAATTTGATTTAGAAATAATCAAATGACCATTCTCATAGTAATTAACATATTTTGTTAAAGACCGTCTCATTATTTTGTTTTTAGAAATGGATCATATGTAGTTTGCCTTATGCCTATTTTTCTTTGTGATTCCTATTATTAGAATGGGCATATTCCCATTATCAAGACACTACAAGAAATTAATACAAATATTTTTCTAATTTTACCTTTACATACCCTTGGGAAAATGCCCATTCTCATAATTAGATTAATTTGATTTAGATATGGATAGATGCCCATTTTCATATAAGAGAAATTAACATATATTGTTTAAGACCATGACATATCGAGACCAACATGCAAATATATTTTTTACCACCGTGTATTTATTAATTAAAGGTAATTGTTTTAAAACAAGACTTAAACCGCTCGCAATAATAATGAGAAACATTAGCCCATTCTCTAGACATTCTAACATTTTAGTTTGGCCATATTTTTTGTTAATTATATTGGACTATTTAGAAATATAGGCATTTGTCCATCCTCAAACAAACAAACATTTATTGTTGGGTAGTTCCCCATTTTGCATGGAAGGAGGACCATCGATCGCCATCTTGCCTCATCTCAATATTCATTTGAAAATCATGTTTGAGTAGTGTAAAAATATTCTGATAGCCTTTATAGACTTAATAATTGTACCACATTGGTTGGCCTATCCTTGGAGGAGCCTAGTGCTGCACTGCATACCCTTAAAGGGATATGAAACCTCTATCTCTAATTATTTTTTAGTCTTTCTGATTTTTGTCTCTCTCTTTTCATGAAAAAACATAATGAATATTTCTAACACTTCTCAATGTGAAGTATAACATTCGGTTTTCCTTCCATATAAAAATGGTAGCATCTATCGACTTTATCTTCATGTCATGACCCATTCGAGTAGACAAGATGCCCATTGTTCATTCTTTCATACAAAAAAATAATTTTTTTTTATTCAATTTATCTTGAATACAATTGTATCATTTAGGATGGACTATCCCTGGTAGAAACATGTTATGCCTCCATGCCAAGTGTTTGCACTACATACGCTCGAGGGTGATCAAGCCTTATGTAGTTCTATAAAAAAAATTTAGGAATAGTTATATTAATTTGATTTAGAAATGATAGATTTCCAATTCTCATATTTTTCCTAATTAGAATATGATGTTAAAGACCATGGCGAGGGTGATCAAGCCATTCTCATAGTTACTATCAATTTGATTTAGAAATGGGCAGATCATATTGGAGTAATTAGAATATTGGATTCGCCAAGTGTTGAAATACATACCCTAGGGCAGATGCCAAGCCCCATAGTAGCACTATTATTTTGATTTCTAATTTTCATATTTGCATAAAATCTAATAGTTTTCTTGATATGAATTAGAATAGGAAGATGCCCATTTATTTATAATATGAGTATTAGAAGAAAATTATTGTCAGTTTAGCACTTCTACAAACTTAATCATATCCTACCCAACTTTATCTTCATGTCATGCCCAGGTAGAGTAGATAGATGTCCATTTTACTTTCTTGCATACAAACAAACAATCATTTTTTTCATTTTTATCTTGAATACAACTGTATCATTTAGGATGGACCATCCCCAGTGGAGACATGTTATGCCTCTACCAAGTGCTACACTACATACCCCCGTTGGGTATCAAGCCTTATGTAGTTCTATATATAGGCCTTATGTATTTCTATAATTTTGTTTTAGGAATAGTTATAATAATTTGATTTATAAATGGTAGAATCCCATACTCATATTTTTTTAAAGGCCATCATGAGGGGGATCAAGCTTTATGTAGCTCTATTATTTTGTTTTAGGAATGGGCATCTCGACTTTAACCATCACGAGGGGGATCAAGCCTTATTTCTCATAGTTACATTAAAATTAAAAAACCATTTTATCTTGAATACAATTGTATCCCTCGAGAGGGGGTCAAGCCTTATGTAGTTTTATTTTTTTTGGGAATGGCCATCTTTTCTCCATAAAGTATTGCACTACATACCCTTGGAAAGATTAATTTGATTTATAAATGGTAGTAAGATGATGACATATCGAGACCAACATGAAAATATATTGTTTATCATCGTGTATTTATTAATTAAAGGTAATTGGTTTAAAACAAGTCTTAGACTGCTCGTAATAATGAGAATAACATTAGCCCATTCTCTAGACATTCTAACATTTTTGTTTGGCCATACTTTTTGTCAATTGTATTGGACCATTTAGAAATATGGGCATTTGTTCATCCTTGAATAAACAAACATTTACTGTTGGGTGGTTTCCCATTTTGCATTGAAGGACCATTGCAATGGAACCAGGACCAAATTAGAAGAATAATTATATTGTAAAAACATTTTGTGTGCCTTTATTGTATCATATTGGCTCAACTCATATCCCTGGAGGATCCTAATATTGTATTGCATACTCTTACAGGGGACATCATGCCTCTATCTCTAATTGTTGTTTATTCTTTCATTTTTGGTCTCTCTCCTTTCATGAAAAACAAAAATGAATATTACTAACTCTTATCAATGTGAATAATAAAATTTAGTTTTCCTTCAATTGTAAAATGGGGGGACCACCTACTTTATCTTCATGTCATGCCCATTTGAGTATATGGATGCCCATTTTCCATTCTTGCATACAAATAAACAATCATTTTTTTTCATTTTATCTTGAATACAATTATATCGTTTAGGTTGGACTATCCCTGGTGGATACATATTATGCTTCAACCAAGTGCTGCACTACATACCCTCAATGCACTACATACCCTCAATGGGGATCAAGCCTTTTTGTAGTTATATAACTTTTTTTTAGGAATGGTAGATGCCCATACTCATATTTTTCCTAATTTTATTATTTTGTTAAATACAATCTCGAGAGGGATCAAGCCTTATGTGTAGCTCTATATTTTTTAGGAATGAGAATCTTGGTCCTAGTTATCTTAGTTTGATTTAGAAAAGGAAAATGCCCATACTCATTTTTTTCCTAATTTTTTTATTTTGTTAAATACAATATCGATAGGGATCAAGCCTTATGTAGCTCTATTATTTTGTATTAGGAATGGGAATCTTGGGCAAATTTCCATTCTAAAAAAATTAAATAATACCTCTATTTCTCTTTTATGAGAATGGGCATATGCCCATTCTATCTATGTGTTTTTTTATTCTATTAGGAATGGGCATCTTGGTGGACCAAGTGTGCACTTCATAACCTTTGGAAAATTCCCATTCTCATAGTTGAGGGATCAAGACTTATGTAGCTCTATTATTTTTTCTTAGGAATGGGCATCTTGGTGGACCAAGTGTGCACTCGTACCCTTTGGAAAATTCCCATTCTCATAGTTGTATTTAATTGATTTAGAAATGGCAGATGCCCATTCTCCATAGATGTATTATTTTGTTTTAGAAATGGAATATTTTCATTTGATCAAGACTTACGTAGCTCTATTATTTTGTTTTTTAGAAATGACAAATGTCTATTCTCGCAAGCTTTACATAGCTCTCGAGGGCATATTTCCATTCTCGTATAATAATCATAGAATAAAAATACACATAGACAGAATGGGCATATGCCCATTCTCATATAAGAGAAATAGAGGTAATATTTATTTTTTTTAGAATGGAAAGTTACCTTTTTCCCATATCTTAAGTTCAATACAGGGAAAACTTTAGTGGTGAATATTCGGTAATATGGTGAATTTTTTGGCACGGGTCAGTGACCTGTTCACCTAAAAATTACACTTTAATTTTTTTTAGGGGTTGGCTTCGCCTACCCTTGAAAAAATCCCCTATATAAACCTAGATTATTCGCCAGGTAGAACACTTCTACTTCACATTTTTCAACAATATGATATATCCCGTATGTATAGACGCGTGACAAGGGGGTAAGTTATTGATGTGTGACAAGGAGGGTTTGCAGACAAGGAGATACTGTAGATATTGATGCATAGTAGATGCATGACAAATATTTTGTTGACGAGCGACATGGAGTTTTTTTTTATGAGCAAGAAGAGGGCAGAGGTTGCAGACGCGCAACAGGATATTTTCTGTCGCGCGTCAAATAAATGCAGTGACATGCGTCAACAGGCCTTAGTGACGTGCATCAACAGACCTTAGTGACGCGTGTCACTAAGGGTCTGTTGACGCACGTCACTAAGGCCTGTTGACGCGTGTCACTGCATTTTTTTGACGCTGCGACAAGGAGGTACAACAAATATTGACGCATAGCAGATGCACGGAAAAGAGTTTCTTGATGCGCGACACGGATATTTTTTGATGAGAAAGCAGAGGTCGGAGGCTGCATACGCACGACAGGAGATTTTTCTATCGCTGGTCAAAAAAAATGCAGTGACGCGTGTCAATAGGTCTATTGACGCGTGTCACTAAGGTCTATTGACGCACGTCACTAAGGTATTTTGACGCATGTCACTACATTTTTTTTGATGTACGAAGCAAAATCTCCCGTCGCGCGTTTGCAGCCTTTCTGTCGCAGTGCTTGATAATCAGGTGAAATTTTTTCATACAACCCCCAAAAAATTCACCTTCCCGTGAAACCGGTTTCCGGGGATATTCGCCAGGTATTCTCCACCTCCGATTTCCAGGAGGTCTCTTAAAATGAACCCTGGTTCAATATTGCTTCAAGGGCATATGTCCAATCTCATAGAAGAATCATAGAATAAAAATACATAGACATAATGGGAATATGCCCATTATCGTAGAGGTAATATTTAATTTTTTTTAGAGCTTCAATGAGGTAGAATAAATAGAATAGGCATATTACCATTCTCATACATACAAAGAGTTTGGTGATTGTGATGAGAATGGGCATATTGGCTCCACAAAATGGAAGATTTCCATTCAATCAAGCCTTACATAGCTTTATTGTTTTGTTTTTAGAAATGACAGATGTCCATTCTTGCAAGCCTTACGTATCTCTATTATTTTATTTTTATAAATGGCAAATGCCCATTCTCGTATAAGAATCATAGAAGAAAAAGTACACATAGACAAAATGGCCATCTGCCCATTCTCATATAAGAGAAATAGAGGTAATATTTAATTTTTTTTAGAATGGACAATTACCCTTTCTAACATCTTAAGTTCAATATTGCTTCAAGGGCATATGCCCATTCTCGTAGAGGTAATATTTAATTTTTTTAGAATTTTTAGTTACCCAATAGGCATATTACCATTCTCATACATTCAAATATTTTTGTGATTGTGATGAGAATGGGAATTTTGGCTCCATGAAATGGAAGTTAGAAATGGTAGATGTCCATTCTCATAGTTGTGTTGTTTGAGGAATTAGCAATCCAAGATGGGCATCTTGGCTCCAAGAAATGGCAGTTAGAAATGGCATATGCCCAGGTCTCATAGTTGTGTTATTTGAAGAAAGGGAATCTTGGCTTCCCATTCTCATATGTTACCCATTTATTGTTAGATTTTTCCCCATTTTATATGGAATGAAGACAATTACAGCACATTCTAACACCCTTGTATCAGTGTTGATTTAAAATGGAACGATAACCAGATCGTACCATATTGCCATTAGATTACACAGATGCTAGTCAAACATCATGATCAATAAGATGAAAGTAATTAACCATAATCATACTTGTACATAAACCTTTGCATTTACAAATGAGAAAAAATATCATATATTATTATTGGACCTCAATGAAATACAATGAGAATGGGCCTTGCTTATAAAGGCAAGGAATAACAATCTAAGAACCAATCAAGTTTGTAGATCAAGTCATAAATCATGGAAAGAACTAGTCATCAAAGAACTAGTCAAGTCCATAGATTTATGAGAGAACTAGACATCTTGAGGATCTAGTCAATACCATATATCTAGGAAAGAACTAGTCAATACCATAGATCAAGGAAATAACTATATCTACCAACTAGATAATATCTCTTAATATCTAAATAAATAAATAAAAATATCCACACACATAAGTGGGTGAGGATAAATACAATAATGCTAAATAAATTACCTAGGTGAACATGAGCTAAAGTAAATACCTACTCTAACACCCCCTCAAGTGAAGCTAGGGGGCAAAATAGAAGTGGCATGTCTGCAGTATGAGTCCTGATAACTAGGACTGATGTGGTACTCATGTATAATATATCCATGAAGAAATATTGAACCAAAAGAAGGAAAGAATCCTACTAGAAGGAAAGAGAAAGAAGAAGAAGAAGGAAGACGTTCTCATGAACACCCCCCAAGAACAACTTCTGATAACCCGAATCATTCCATGCAACTCAAGGTAGTGAGGTGATGCAAAAGGATTCATAAAGATGTCTGCAACCTGCTGCTGAGTCAGAATGTACTCCAAGAAAAGAAATCCATCCTATATGTGCTGATGAATGAAGTGGATGTGTATCTCAATATGCTTGGTCCACTAGTGCTCAACTGGGTTGCGTGAAATGTGAATTACACTTTGGTTGTCACACCAAATCATATAGCCGAGTAAATCCTGTAGGAATCCATGACTCTATCAATAACTAGAAAAGCCAAAGAATCTGCTGACTTGCTGTAACTATTTCCCTGTACTAGTTCCTCTGAAGATGTTTTAGTGAAATAGCTTGTTGGTTTTTACACACCATATGGCAATTGGAGAAGAACCAAGATAGAGAAGATAGCTAGAAGTAGAGCACCTGTCCCACTGATTATGCATGAAAGTTTGAGCTTTTGCAATGTGAATGACAAATTGTTTGGTATCCAAGCCAGGAAGTTATAGCGCGCTATTCTCCAGAGTAGTGATGGGATGGGTGACTCTCTCTTCAGGAAATTCCCGGGTATCACTACTTCCGAATGTTGTCTGGGATACTCTTCTGGGTGTATACCCAGATAACATCGTGCGGGAGGGTCCTTTACGTAGCCAATTATTTAACACGATGAGATCCACTCTCCACCATCAGGGTCCATGCCCATTCGACAAAGGGTACTAACTGCCCCAAGACTGAAGGGTCAAGCTTTATGGTGTGATTAGCAAGTCGATGCAACTCTGATACCATAAAAATAATGATAACCAGATCATTACCAAACCAATGAACACTGATGCTAATCAAACATCATGAGTCCAATATCAGATGAAAGCAATTCGCTATAATAACTTTGATTTCATAAACCTTTGCAAACAAATGATAAGTTAATATCATATAATTAGTTTATGAAACTCGATTGTAAATATAATGAGAGTGGGCCTTGCTTATATAGGCAAGGAATAATTAATCTAAGAACCAGTCAAGTTCGTATATCAAGTCATAAATCATGGAAATAACTAGTCATCATAAGAACTAGTCAAGTCCATAGATTTATGAGAGAACTAGACATCAATTGATCGTTAGATCAATACCATAGATCTAGGATAAGAACTAGTCAATACCAGTTAGATCAAGGTAAAGAACTATACCTAACAACTAGATAATATCTCCTAATATCTAAATAAATAAAAGAAATATCCACACACATAAGTGGGTGACGATAAATACAATAAAGGTAAATAAATTACCTAGGTGAACATGAGCTAAAGTAAATACCTAATCTAACATTTTTTTTTTCTCTCTCTCTCTAGGAAAAATAAAAATGATTATTTCTAACTCGAGAATAACATCTTGTTTTCCTTATCATTACAAAATGGGGCACTGATCCACTTCATCTTCATGTCATGCCCATTTGAGTAGACAGTTGCCTAATATGAATTAGAAGTTGAAATTATATGTTGTTAAGTTAATATTAATGTAAGTTTCTTGGTAATCCTAATAATTCATATGTTAAATATATATTCTTTGATTTCTATAATTAATTAAGCATTATATTTATGATATTTATTAATATAATTAGATGTTACATTAGATATGTTACTAATTAATATTGCACTATGTAAGTTAATTACTAATAATCATATCTTGTATTATAATATTACTTTGATATTCTAATTTTTTAATAATTCCATTATACATTGTTATTGATTAATTAACTTTTAATTAATACCAGCACTGATTCTATTCATAATTTCATTAATTACTAATATCAGCGTTTTCCTTGATTGGAAGGCAATCTTGAATGGTCATTATTACTTATTGTATCATTTGATTCATTAATTTTTGACATAATACCAACACGCTCTTATTTTTAGATATTGTCATTTATTGTAGTAGGTTTGATTCAAATTTTGAATTTTGGGCACTCTTTTTTGTGACGCACTTTTTTGGCAAAATTAGGCATTATAAGCCGGAATAATGATTTTGAATGCATACCAGGTTTTTGATTTTTTCTCTAGTTGTACATTGATTTTTTTTTTAGCCTAGAGACAACTACACAAGATACAAAGACTTAACAGCAAATGACAAGAACAAAGATATAGTAACCCGATAGCCAGGAGAGATACAGTAAGAATAACAAACATTTTGCAGTAGAAGAAAGCAGGAAGAAATAGTTGGCTACTTGATCAACACTGATCTTGACTTTTTTCCAAGCATGAAACATACCCAAAGTGGTCATGTGGGCACCATCCGTCTTAAAGAGCTTCTCGAAGGTCCTTTTGAAAACTTTTTCAATGCCCCAAAGAGCCACGCCGGGTTCACCGCTAAGGTTGGAAACACTTTAGAGTATAGTCCCACGATGAACTCACTCAATGGCCCTAAAGGCAGTAATGTTGTAATCATGCCTTAATCTATAGCCTTCCCAAGGTGGGAGTCCAAGGAGGTCAACTTATTGTATATGTCTTTAATACTAGACTATTCTCAATGCTCCTCTTCCTCCGCCATGCTATTCGTGTACCTTCATGCTTAACTAGGTTTTTGACCTCATTCTTCAGCATTTTTATCTCATCCCCTATTGCCTATAGTCTATTAGAAAAAAAAAAACCCTATCTGTGCTTCCCGGGGACTGGCACTACCTATGTTCAGTAGGTCATGTGCAATTTCAAGATCAAGATTTTGCTATTTACCCTGCTGCAAGAGTCTCAAGGTTTAGTCTTCTAAAAGCCCTGGTGAATGGACGTATTAGAGGAAGAGGCGAAATGGGTGGCATTAGGATTTCAGCAGGAGGAATTTTATTAGAATCATGTGCATTTCCGGCATGGGGATAGCAGCACCGATGGCAGGGGCAGCAGCAAGGGCAGCAGGGGAAGTACCTACTTTCAGCAGCATAAGCCCATTATAGGGGTTAAGCCGGGCTAGGATCATTTATGAATACCGGGTTACTTGAGAAGGCAGTAATTAAGAATTAGTAAAATAATATCACCTGTGATTAAAAATAATACTCAATCATAGTTTTCTATTGATCTTATTAATTTCTTAGTTAAGACCATCTATGATTGTATTCAAATTAAAGAGAGATTTCAGTAATTTAATTTATGGACCAAAATCATTAATTGTCAATTATTAAGGTATCTTACTGATTAAAAACTATGAAATTTCGGCACATTTTTTTTAGATTTGGTCATTTATTATGATAGGTTTGATTCAAATTTTAAATCCTTTGGGTGCTCTTTTTTATGAGGCACCTCTCTAATGTACCCCCAAGTACCTGATTCATAAGACATTAATGAAATTGAATGAATCAGGTTTTCACCCCCTCATGCTCTATTGGTGTATTGATATTTAATTTTATTCAAATAATTACTTGGGGAAACCTCAATATGAACCCAGATGTAGCTAGAGATATATGAAGTTAGCAAAGATTTTGTAGACCGCCCCCATGAAGGTAGAGCGAGCTGATACGAGGAGTTTTATATCTCATTTTATCCATGATTTACTTCAGAAGAAATAAGAAGCCTAAATAGCCACTGATATAAGCATAGATCTTTTAGTTCAAGGGAGACTATCTAAATCATTTCTTCAAGGGAAATATATGGTAGAGCAGGATATTCTAGGTTTTTATGTCTGAAAAATGTTTCCATGTTTACTTTTAAATCCTAAAAAATAGTTCACAATAGACTATCTGAACCGTTTTCCCATATATCTCATTTATTTTTATGTCTGAAAAATGTATCAATTTTTTTCCATTTATAAACGTAACAGAAAAAAATAGAGAAATCATTTTATTTACATTCGTAAACGTAACATCTACTGAATATACAAATCGAAATTATTTCGTTCAAATGTGTACCTATTTATGGTGTGAAAAAAATGATTAGATAGATTAAGTACCACCTGTATCTTTCTGTGTCTCTTTTAATAACCTCTGCAACAAGTTTTTTTTTTCAATAATCTTTGTATCCAATCAGGACAAATCCTTTCGCATAAGAAAAAAAGATTTGATAAACTCAGTACCACAATTATCTTTCTGTAACTTTTTTATTACCGTTGTTATAAGTTTCATTTTAAATAATCTCTATTTCCAATCAATCCAAATCCTTTCACATAACTTCTTATTTCTCATAAAAAAGATCTAAATGAAAAAAACCCGGCCGTAACAGAGAAAAAAAAATCGTTTGTAAGAGAAAAAATAAAACCCTAGCTATTCAAAATTTATATCTTTATATAGTAATTGACTAAAAAAATTGCCTCTAAAAAATGGCACCAAAAATTTGAAATTTGAATTTAACCTACCATAATAAATCACCACCCTTCAATAATTAAATGCTTTTCATATCCTAATATCACAAGTCTCTAAATTTGAATGTATCTGACCATTATAAATCACTAACCTTTAATGCTTAAATTTCTTTAATGATTTAATGTCATATTATTGTAATGTTTAGAAACATTTAAATGTTTTGAAAAGGTATTAGAATAATGAAAAATACATAGTGATATTTTTGTATATACATTCAAAATTTGAATATATAATACATTAACAAATCACCACCTATTAATACTTTAATATGCTTAGATATTTGAATTTATTGGACCCATTTAAATGTTTTAAATAACTATGCGAATAATGAAAAATATATGTTTAATAATAATGAAATTTAAACACATTGTACTTTTTACGTATTTATTGTGTTTTAGAATAGACACCCACTCTCAAGTCCTGTATAAAGTTATAAAAACATTGAAACTATCCTACAATAATAAATAATGAAATTTTAAATAGTAGAATTTATTGTCATTCCTATTTACTGTGTTTTAGAATGGGCACCCATTTTCACGACTGGTAGAAAGTTATGAAACTGATTGAGATTTTTTTACTTTTTCTTGTATTGAATGGGTAGATGCCTATTCTTATATAGGAATCCTAAAAGACCTGCTTGGGTAGATAAGAATCACAAAAAATATTGCTTGCATGAGAATGTAGAGAAAATGCACATTTCTAGTGTCATAAAATCAGTATTGCTTGCATGAGAATGTTTAGAATGGGCACATGCCAATTCTGAAAAAAAACATATTACTTGTATTATAATGTTTAAAATGTGCATATGCATTTTTAGAATGAGAATTTTAAATAGTAGAATTTATTGTTATTCCTATTTACTATGTTTTAGAATGGGCACCCATTCTCATGACTTGTATATAGTTATGAAATTGATTGAGAAATTTTACATTGTCTTGTATTGAATGGGTATATGCCTATTCTCATATAGGAATCATAAAATATTTGCAATGGGGAGATATGAATAAAAAAAAATATTTCTTGTATGAGAATGTAGAGTTAAAAATGTACATGCCCACTGTCATAAAAATCAGTATTACTTTTATGAGAATGTTTAGAATAGGCACATGCCCATTCTAGAAAAAACATATTACTTGTATTATAATGTTTAGAATGTGCATATGCCTGATTAGAATGACCATATGCACTTTTTGAAAGGAATAATCAAATTTACTTAATTTTAGAATGTGCACCCATTCTCACATCTTGTTAAAATAGATATGAAATTGATGGAGATTTTTTTGCATTGTATTGTATTGAAAGAGCAAATGCCCCTTCTCATTTAGGAATCGTAGAAGACTTTCTTGGGCATTATGAATGATAAAAGAAGAGTATGGGTTATACATGCTCATAGATTTTAAATAGGTATGAACTTGATTGATCTTTTTTACATTGTCTTTTATTTAATGGGAAAATGTGCATTCTCATAAAATGCCCATTCTCAAAAACAAATATTATTCAATCATGACTGTGCACATGCCCATTCTTAAAAAAATAAACACTACTTGTATTATAATGTTTAGAATGGGAACATGCCCTTTATGATAGGAATAATCAAATTTACTTTGTTTTAGAGGAATTTGTACCCATTCTCACAACTTGTTAAAAGAGTCATGAAATTAATGTAGCATTTTTTTGCATTATATTTTATTGAATGGGAAGATGCCATAAGCCCTTCTCATTTAGGAAGCATAGAATAATTTCTTGGGTAAATAGGAATTATAGAAGAAAACTAAGAAGAGTATGGAATTAAACTGTCTCATAGTTTTTAAATAGGTTTAAATAGAAATAATAGGAGCAATCTCCAAAAATCAGCATTGCTTATATTACAATGTTTAGAGTGTGACATAGGCCCATTCTCATGCAAACAAAATTGTTTCATTTTGTATTGAATGGGCATCGTATTTTTAATCCTATATTCTCATATAGGATTCCCATGGGAATATGTTCATTTAAAAAAAAACAAATATGTTTTGCCTTGTATTAAATGGGTAGATTCCCCCTCACAGCTGTTAAATACATATTAAAGCGTGAGAAGTTGATAATGTTTGTCTTGTATTCAATAGTCATATTCTCATTCTCATATCCGTGATAGCAGTATCTCAAAGATTAAGTTTAATATTGCTAAAATTAGAATATGTAAAAAGGGCATATGCATATTCTCTTTAATATTTATTTTAGAATTGGCATTTTCCTATTCTCATAAGGGAATCATTTAAAAATGTCAATTATTGTTCATACTAGAGATAGCTGAAAATATAATAAAAATAATTATAGAGATAACATTAGAATATGAAGAATGGGCATATGCCTATTCTATTTAATAGGATTCATTAGAAAAATTCCATTATTGTTCATAAAGATATGCCTTGAATAAGTATAATAAATATAATAGAGATAACATTTACTTTGTTTAGCATGGGCACTTACCTAACATCACCGCCTTTGTAGGTGTATCAAATCCAATGTATCACTTCATAATGATTACTCTAATTCCTGCATACCATACGGAAATAATAAAATATATGCATGTCAGTTCAATGAACTGGCATGGATTTACAAAACTCGTAATCATATTGAATTATTAGTAAATGAAGACTACAAAATGGTTAACTATCCTTTTATCTACATAGTACATAATATCAATAAATAAGGTAATAATGTAATCTCTATTGGAAAACAAAATTTACTATCTAATTTTATAATCATATAGACAACTAAAAATATGATAAGAAATTTAAAAAAAAAGTCATTCATCGTCACAATAATCAATATAGAAAACAAGGTAATAATAACATCTAATAATGATACAAATGTAAACATTAAAAAAGATAATTTCACAGTCAATATTTTTTACATAAAAAACTTCATACATCATCATAGGAATTAATAGAGATAAAAATTTAGTTTGTTTCGGAATGGACAATTCCCCATTATTGTAACCTTTATATAGCTCTCAAAAATGATTTACTTCAATATTGTTGGACCCTAAAATATTGGCTAAGTACCAAGAGGCGTGCATGCGTAGGATCAACAGATAGAAGGGTGCTCAGATAAAAGTGTGCAGGAGAAAGGGGTTTAAGAAGGGTTTAAGTGAAACCAGGGCACGCATGGGAGCCAAAACAAGGGTTTAAAGGACTTAGCCATATTTGGCATGATGAAGTCACTTGAGGAAAAATGTGAGGACCCAACTAGGCATGATAAGTGGATAAGGTTCTAGCCTAGAACCTTGGAGGTCAAGAAAAGGATATTGCACATAGGGAGTATTCCCTGAGGCATCATTGTGGTTAGGGGAAGGTTTATAAAAAGGATAAGCATTCGCTAATGGAGGACCAAATCGACACTTGACATGTGATCTGCTCAGAAGAGAAGTCATGGTGGCGATTGATGATCCAATTTAAAGAGGTTCTTGGGATAGGAATAGATATAGAGTCTAGAAACAAAGAGAGAGATATATATACGGGGGGCAGAGTGCAAATGGCAGTAGAGAAAGAGAAGGAGAGTAATGAAGTGTTGTAGAAATGCTAAGGGTTTAGAGTTCATAGTGCTATGGTTTAGAGTACTTAGTGCTAGAGGGTTGTAAGGGATACCATTAAGCATATGTATGGGTGCTGGAATCTGTAACATGGGATATAATGTGAAAAGGAATAGTTAGGATCTTTGATCATATAGGCTTGTAGGAGTTGAGTCTTTGTCATTTAATGTATATGGTCTGAGATGACCCTTTTGAATGTAATATGGCTACTAGAACTCTGTTAAATTAATATACATGGATCTATTGTGTAAAAATTTCTTATGGGTGTAACCCTTATGTTATTTAGCTTATCATGAATCAGATCTAGTTTCTTGTACTTCTTATAAGGTTTATTTAGCTTCTATGATGAATTAATGTGTTCATTTGATAGTTATGTCTTCTTCCTTTTTGAGTAGATGCATGTACTTCTGTTTCTACAAATAATCCTCCATTAATGGCGGGACACTCTCATGAAGCTCACATAAAGGAGAGGCTTGGCACTCGTGCACACCTCAGGTGAGTGCCCAACATATGCTGGGTGATAGGCTGATGCACTTGGGGTTAGAAAGAAGTATTTAGGGTAAAATAGAGACTACATCTTCATTTTCGTTGTCGGGACCTCTTTTGAAGATATTGTGAGAGAAATGTTGTGATGATGAAGTACTTGACCTTGGATAGTATTGAAGTGTGGCTCAAAAAAATGGAGGATGAGTTTGATCAAATATTTAACACTGGTTCTGAGTTTGATGCATGAAAATGGGTGGAGGAGAACCTATATCAAAAACTCTACGAGACATTCTTCTATTGTTTCCTAGTAGAGTTGTATGAATGGCTATCAGCATATGCATTAAGGACAAGTTGGTAATATAGACCTTGTGTTTGGATCTAGGAGGAATATCAGTGGTTGCATGATGTTGATATGACATGGAAACATGTTTTTGATCACTAGCGAAGTAGATTGCTGACTAGTTATACCTTGGAGTATGCTATTTCTACATATTATTGCCTGGAGATTGGTGAGTTCGATTTCTTAAGGGATCCTAGAGGATAATTCTTGCATGCTATTCCACTAATATCAAGATCCTTGTCATTACTTTAAGTTTGGAAGCATTTCCCATGGCTGGCTAAACTCTTGCTAGGCACGGGACACAAAAGCTGACATGGTAGAAGCATGGTTGGACCTTGTAGTAGAAATGGAGAGAGAGGAGAGGTGGCTCAAGTATAATGAACCTAGGGAGAGGGAGTTTAGAAGATAATGTGAAGCTGAAAGAGTGATGGATTTATGGAGGCAGACATTGTGGGAAGGATTTGAGGTTTGCACACAGGACATGGAACCTGAGTAGTTTGAGCTACCCAATCTTTTCAAGCACGGAAGAGAAACCACCTCGGCTTTGGGAGAGAGCTCGTCATATGAAGAAAGGAGAAGATCTGTAGGTTTACATCTTAACCCACATAATGAAAAAAACCTTGCGTTTAGTTTTCTAGTTCCTGAGATAAATGTTGATAATCTAGTTGGTATCAGTATTAAAGTAGTCGAGCGACACCTAGGAGGTATAATTTTTCATTTGGTACATCTATGACTGCACAATCATTTCCTATGTTTGGGGATATTTTTTTTGGCACAACATTTTGGACAAGGTGTGGGATCACAAGGTTTGAGTATCGCATGTAAGAGCAACGTAGGAAACACATCTTGGGAGTGGTTCAGCATCACATATTGTCGATGCGTAGTTTAAAAAATTTAGTGGGTTCGTAAGGCGTAATTACATTAGGATTCTTGCCTATGATAGGAGGAGGATCTCTTGGATTTGGAGGAGTTGGCACTAGTGGATCTAGTGGGTTTGGTGGTGGAGAGGTAACATCAGGAGGGAATCAAGGTCTAGGATCTAGTGGACAAGGTCCACAACACCATCAACCAGGTGTTTTATGAGATGTCACTCCACTTACCTAATTACAAGGGTGTTGAGGATGTCATAGAACATGTACACAAGTGTGAGTTACTATGGCATGTGAAGGAAATAAATGTCACTGGAGTGAAATGCTAGTTCAATTTGAATAACCACATTTTAAGGACACATACATAGCTGGTATAGGAAAGTATGACCTTTCACTAGATAGTGGTGGATTACATTGTGTTGCGTAATGCACCTTTTTGGCAGAGTTTAACATACCTGATTTTGAACAAAAAAGCATTAGCGTACTGAACAAGATTCAACAAATAATGGCAGAGAGTGTGTGGGAGTATGAAGTGTTTTTCAAGACTCTCCTATCCAAGTTATCTTATGACATTCACCCTTCGCAACATGCTCAATGGTTCGTCAGAGGACTAATTACACCATTTAGGAGAGCAATTTTATAGTAAATTCAAATATCCACATGAGGCCTTGAAGGCTATATTTTGTCCACCTGAGGGCAGTAGGAAGCATTGATACAAGAGCTATTCCACTCCTAGAAACCCAAATTACTGTAATGGAAAATAATTTGGAGAGAAATTATTTACGAACTCGGCTCATGAGACTTGTAGCAGAGTATGGTGTATGGATTGTGAGGTAGAAGGGCATATGAAGGAAAAGTTGTCCTCGAGAGATCGGTACACACTATGATGGTGGAATGTGAGATTTTCCACAGAGATCATGATGCAAGTAGGTGTCTGCTACTGTAACATGTGATCTATAAGAATGTGTCTTGTTATTACATAATTTGCACCTCTACTACCCATGACACCAAGGATTGTAGATTGATTGACCAAATACATTATTCCATTGATACTGGTGTGTACCAGACCAGTGTTGCAATTAGCTCCAAGGATGAGGGGTCATCATTATGAAGGAAGTGTGAATGGAGGAAGTTGCATAAGAGGATTTCATGAAGGATTTAGAGGCCACGACAACCGCAGAGGTGGAAGAAGTGAGTTATCACGTGGAACTTGTTACAATTGTGGGTCTACGGAACACTATAAGCATGAATTCCCTGATCTTCTATAATTTTCTTGGTGTGGAAAGAAGCACAAGTATAAGGAGTTCCTGGAAGTATTTGAACACATGAGCTAGAAGCAACATAAGGATAAGAGCTCAGGGATGGTGGGCATAAAGCATGCTGATCAATAGTGGATGCCTAGAATGGCATATGAGTAAGAGTTAGAACCTGTACTAGTGATGATGCGAGATGAGGTGGCGTGTGCCAGGGAGATACCAAAGTAAAGGCCGCTGATTACAAGATAATAGGTGGTAAATGGGAAGTATCCAAACCCTACCCATCAGAAGGAAGTCTACTAAAATACCATGGATTCGTAATCAAAGGTATTTCAAGGGAAAAATTTAATGTCTAAAATATAAATCTAGGAAGTTGGAGCAGAAGAAAGGCACTGAGATCCCTCAATAAGATATAAATGATGTCAGAGAGGTGTGTAAGATGCTGAAGCAAGAGAACCATGATTCCTATGTTAGGAGAATGGTTAAGAGAAAATGTACCAAGCACTGGAGGAGAGCATGAGAGATAGGTTTTACATGCTAACCTTCCACCTCACAACCTTGACTATGATAAGGAGATTAACTTGAATACAATTGTTTTTTTTTTTAATTATTGGCAAATAGTTTTTTGAAAGGGACTATACCCTTGAATACAAAAGAAAGCCTAAAATCCAGGATAAGCAAGAAAACCAGAGTGAAAAGGATCAAAATCCAAATGTTACAATGATGTTCAAAGTAGCTAAAAAAAGCTACCAAAACAAGACAGAACAGCAAAAATACTACAAAAAAGCAGTAAAGGATTCGTAAAAAAACAGCAAAAAAGCAAACAAGGACAGCAGAATCAATTGCAGCTACTTCCTAGTAGCTTTGTCTAAGATGGTTTTGATATTCTTCCAGGAATTAAACATTCCCAAAGTAGTCATATGGGTAGTGTCATTAGAATCCAACTGCTCCAAGGTCTTCTTTCTTTCTTTATCAGTACCCCAAAGAGTTGCCGGCACTCCGCTTAGGTTGGAGACACTTCTGACGTGTTGTTCAATAAATTCCTCAATTTCCCTAAAGATGGCAATGTTGTAATCATGCCTAGTCTTGGCCTTCCCTAAGCGAGAGTCTAAGGAGTGCAATTTCTTGTATATATCTTCAATTTGGCTGATGTCCACATCCTCCTCCTCCTCCTTCTTCCTCTTTCCTTTCTATTTTGTCAAGTTTTTAACTTCATCCTTTAACAATTTCATATCTGCCTCTAAGGCTTCCAGCCTTTTAGTAGGGCTTTCCAATTGCACTTCCTGGGGGCTGGCACTACTGATATGTAGGAGGTCATGAGCAATTTCAAATTCATGAGAACCCTTCTCCACAGCAAGGGTCTCGAGGTTAAGCTTCCTAGAAGCCCTGGTAACCGGTCTCCGCGAGGTAGAGGCCAAGTGGGGGGCAGGAGCCTCAGAAGGGGGAACGGGAGAAGAATCCTGAATGGCCGGCATGGGGGTGACAGTAGCGGTGGCAGGGACAGAGAAAGGAGAAACAGGGCTGGCAGCAGCAGAGCTTGGCAAAGGAGGAATCGAGCTAGGGGAGGATGGGAGACCAGGAAACCTGAGAAGACAACATTTGTGTAACAACAAAATGAGCCCTTGGTGCAAAGGAACCACCAAGGAATGCTTTTAAAACTCAAGAATGGAGCGTTCAAGAGAGTTCAGCAAGTAATGGGGGAAACAAACCAGCCAATCCCTACGAAAATGATTAAGAAAAATAAGGTGTTTCGTAGGAACAGTGAAAAACCTCCCTTCCAAGGAGATGAACCGTATCATCATGCGGGTTACTTCATCATATGGTGGAGGGATCGAGCTAACAAGTAGGCCCGCTGTTAAGTGGGTCACTTTCTCCTCTCCCTCAACAAATCTTCTCTCTTCCACATCTCTATCAAACCTTTTGTTAAAGAATCTGAAGCCCTCCAAGCCAAGGCCGGTCGCTTCAACAATAAGCTCTTCATTGATTAAGACCTTCTGCCCCCCATACTCCACTGTCCTCTCCTTCCAATCCTTTGCAAAGCGCACAGAGATGCTCTGGTCATGCCCCTGAACTTTTTCCATGAAGTTTGTTATGCCACCCTGGCTAAGAATGCTCCATAGCTCAATATTGTCTTTCCAATCTGGGTCCACACTAGGCTCAATTTGACAAGGAGGACCCCCCATCTTCTCTATTCTGAATTATTTGCAACTAATTCCTAATTGATTGCCAAAGCCAGTCCACTCTTTGCTATAGTAATCTACACAAAAATGGAAATGAGAGCCGTTGTTATTCCCACGATCGGCTGCGTGTATGCTGATCTGAGCCTGCTAAAAAACGCGTGTGAGAATAACTCGCTCCCTGCCATCAATCACTTTATCGCCGCCTTTAGTTTCCATGGAGGTTTGAATCCACCTTTTAACAGTCACATTGCAGCCTGCATGCGCGATTTTCAAAATCATGTATCTCCACTTGTAATTCCCCATATGATTCACACTATCTTGATTATTAGACATGATTTACATAAACCAATACTTTAAATCAACACGTGTGGGAGTATTTTCCACACCCAAAATTTCATCACTCATTTCAAGATATTGCTTACGTATGGAGTTCCGCCTGAATGCTGTTTTGAAGCTGTTTGGGGATGCTGCTATTGTCCCAAACTGTAAGGTTTACATTAATGCCAATAATTTTCCAACACATCTGCCAATTTATTACCCTCCCTGTAGGTATGCACGATCCTGATGTTATTGAAAGTATGACTAATACTTATGGACTCTGCAATAAAATCCTTGATGCTCCAGCTTGGAGATGAGCACTGCTTAATAAGATTAATGATATTTAGGGAGTCTCCTTCAATGATGAGGTTCTGAATATTATTTTCCTGGGCAATTCTTAGACCCCAAAGAGCAGCTAAAGCTTTAGAAAAATGATTAGTTTGAATTCCCATTTTACTAGCATACGCAGCTATTAGATTGCCTTTATGATCTCGTATCGCTCCTCCCCCTGCCACATTCCCAAGGTTTCCCTTAGAATCCCCATCAAATTTCAACTTATACCAATTTAGATCTGGAGGATGCCATTTAATCAAAGATCTATCAATGCTATTCCCAGGAATGTTCCAATTATTAATTGATCCAATCTGCCAGTTGGAGAGAATGTATTCTTCATTTTCTGGATATCTCTTTTTCTTGGGGGGTTTAGAACCAGCAATATTCTCTTTGATACCATTAGAAATTTTCCCAATACTAAGTTTGTAGTTTTTCTTTCTGTTTCTGAAGATAATATCATTTCTGTCCTTCCATATTCTCCAGATTAAATGAGGGATAACTAGCTTCTAGATCCTTTACATAACAACACAATGCTTAAAGGGTGGGTTCCAATGAGTCCATAGCTGATTGAGATCCTTCGGCATCACCCAGAGAGCTTCAAATTTAGAAAGGGAAAAACTCCATAATCTAGTGGCATACTCACAAATGTATGAACAGGTGGCTGATATCCTCAAAATCTTTCTTACAAAGATGGCACCTATTAGGGATTATTAATCCTCTTCTCATCAAATTGTCATTGGTAAGAATTCTACCTCTGATAGCCAGCCAAAGGAAGAAATTTATTTTGGGAGTTAAATCAGTCATCCAAATCCTGTTCCAATTGAACTCTGTTTGATTACAGTGAAAGAAGTTATTGTATCCAGTTTTGATAGAGTAATTCCCATCACTTGAATACAATTTTTGATGGATGGCTCATAACCAATATTTTGATTGACATGGATGCGGAAGTTAATTTTCCCACCTTGGACGTATGGAATCAAATGGAAAGGTCACCATTTACAGTCATCCTCAAATGTGATGTATATGGCTAATAAGAAAAAAGTAATGCCCATTGGTGTTTTAAAGGATGCTGCTATCACTATCCAAGGGAAAAAAATCATTGGAGACTTCGAATTCTTAGCGCTTGTTGAGGTGGACGAATTTCCAGCGTTACTTGGGCAACCCTGCTACTATAAGAACAACGTTGACTTATGGTTCAATAAGAGGTATATAAGTTTTGAGAACAAAGAGGAACATGTTATCATTCCTTTGATGGATGGGAAGTCAATGCCCTATAATGAGCCCATAGGAGAAGAAGAATTAGAAAAAAATTATGTGTGTACTATCAGGGACCCTGAGGTTATGCAACCAACAAAAGAAGGCATTATCCAGTAGGAAGACACTCAATCTATAAGTGATACAACTAGTATGGCATGTGATAATTGGGAACACAAGACATATGAGTTAGTCAAAAGGAAATTAAGAGGATCTGTGATGAGTGTAACAAAGGCACGCTCAGTCAGGCACCTAGGAGGGAAGAAGTTACCAAGTTATATTGTGGGAGATGACCCTGATGTTTTCCTACAAGAGATGGAGACCCAATGGAGATGTGAGATCGAAAGGAGAAGGATGTTTAGTTATAACTTACTCAGGACCATAATACGTTAGTGGGAAAACCATCACGATAACCTTCTAGAGTGACACGAGGTGAGAATCACATTTTTTATTAGGGTTCTCCAAAGTAAGGCACCTACTACTATACAAGACTATCATGGGAAGGAACCCACCTTGTTTCACATCCAAACATGTGAGAAGGCCCAGATGGAAGGTACAAAAGCATTACCCCCATCTTTATGGGTGCATAATCTTTACATGACATTACAAGGCTATGCCCATGCATGGTAAATTCACTCAGAGATGTGTTATCAGATAGGAAACATGAAAGAGTTGACGAATGATCTCCTTTAAGCTTTCAAATATCGGAGTACGAATCCATTGGTGAATGAGGCATTATAGGTTGTTAAGTACCTAACTATGGGAGATAGTGCCATGGTAGAGGATAGAATACTGGAATTATTGGGTGAACGTGGTTTAGATGTGCACTTTGATGAGGAAGAATAAGGGGAGATACAACTTGAGTGCGCATGCATGGAAAAAGAGAAAGGAAAGTTGGTCTATGTAATAAAAAATGAAGAGGTGGAAAACTTATATGTTAACCATATTGTGGGCATGCATGAGGTTATGGATAGTGCTAATGAGCAAGTGTGCGCCTACCATGAACCCTTGAAAACCAATAAGGTTAACATTAGTTCAAAGGTGGAACCTAAGGAGGCTACTACCGGAGATTATTGGAAAGAAAAGGAGGTTTCAAAGATCATCAATTTGTTGCATAAATTTTAGGACTTGTTTCCATGTAGGTACCATGAGCTTAAAGGAGTTCACCACTACTTGGAAGAAATGAAGATCAAGTTAAAGGAAGGTGTGTGCCAAATTCAAAAGAGACCTTATCGAATGAATTTGAATCTACGCATCAAAGTCAAGGAGGAGATTGAAAAGATGATTACATCAGGAATCATTGAGGCTATTAAAGAATTAGAGTGGATAAGTCTGATCATCATCAACATTAAAAAGGATGGAAGGATAAGGATTTGTGTTGATTACAGAGATTTGAATGTGGTATGTATCATTGACCCTTTACCAACCACCTTCACTAAGGAGATCCTAGAAGGAGTAACTGGGCACAAGATCTATACTGTTATAGATGGATTCTCAGGATATCATCATGTTAGAATTACAAAGGAGGACCAAGAAAATACAACTTTCACCACTGTATTGCCGCAACATATTATTTGTAGCTTAGTGGTCACTAGGACTTCATGAATTAAATTAAGGTAGTATGAAATTAACAACCTCTACGTACTGTAACAACATAATATTAAAAAAATATTTTGACATGATTTAACATTATAAATGAAATTGATATGAGCTTAGTGGCCTCTATGCTTTATAATGATGTAATAATTTAAGATTAGCGTTTGTTAGGATTTAACACATAATATTTGGGGCCTAACGGTCATAAGAATTTACCACATTGAATTAAGATTCCAAGAGGCTAGCATATGCTAGAATATGCATACTCATACTTTTTGCAAGTTGTCGATGATATTATTTAACAAATCAAATTAACAAATTTTGAGCTACATGGCCTGTATTTGCTTCCACAATAGAATATTTCAAGCTTAGATGTCTCGAGCATTTAACAAGATGAAGAATGAAATTTTTATCTTAACATCCATTATCTTTGTTGCAACATATTATTTGAAGATATTTTGTCGCTAGGATTCAACTAAAAACAAGTAAGATATTACAAGCTTAGCGACCGCTCGGTTATGCCTCAAAAACATTTTCCGATCTTAGTGATTGGTTCTCAATAACAAATATCATGAATTGATATGCCATTAAGAAAGTGCCACACCATTATTTTTTGGAACATAACGACCACTAGGATTTAACAAAATAAAGAAAGATACTTCGAGTCTAGCGTCCGTTAGGTATTGTTGCAACATATTATTTGTAGCTTAGAAGTCACTAGGACTTCACAAATTAAATTAGGGTAGTATGAAATTAGTGGCCTCTAGGTACTGCATTAAGATAATATTTAAAAAAATATTTCGACAGGATTTAACATTTTAAATGAAATTGATTTGAGCTTAGAGAGCGCTAGCCTTTACAACAATGTAAGAATTTAAGCTTAGTGTTTGTTAGTATTTAACACATAATATTTGGGGTATAATAGTTGTAAGCATTTAACACATTAAATTAAGATTCCAAGAGGTTATCATCTGCTAGAACATGCGTACTCATAATGTTTGCAAGTTATCGGTGGTATGATTTAACAAATCAAATTAACAAATTTTGAGCTACATTGCATCTAGTTGCTTCCACAATAGAATAGTTCGAGCTTAGATGTCTCAAGCATTTAACAAGATGAAGAATGAATTTTAAGCTTAGCATTTTCTATCTTATGTTGCAACATATTATTTGAAGATATGTTGTTGCTAGGATTTAACTAAAAACAAGTGAGATATTATGAACTTAGCTACCGCTAGGTTATACCTCAAAAACATTTTCTGAGCTTATTGATCGGTTCTCAATAATGGATATTTTGATATTTGAAGTTTAGCGTCTGCTAAGAATTTCCACAATATATTATTTGTAGCTTAGTAGTCGTTAGGAATTCACAAATTAAATTAAGGTAGTATGAAATTACAAGCATGGGTGGTCACTAGGATATGCCTCGAAAACATTTTCTGACCTTAGTGATCGGTACTCAACAACGAATATTTTGGAATATTTGGCCGCTAAGTCACTACCACTATTAAAAATTTCCTGATTTAATGTAGCTATAATTTAACAAGTCAAAGAATGAATTTTTCTACTTAGTGTTCGCTAGCTGATGTTGTAACATATATTTTGAAGATTTGATGTCACTATGATTTAACAAAATAATGTAAGATATTGTGAGCTTAGAGATCATTAATCAATTATGGATATTTGAGCATAATGTGCGCTAGTTTATGCCACAATGACATATTTGGAGCTTAGTGTATCAAAATAACAAATGCATGTTTAGGTGAGTATAGAAATTGGAATATATACGCAAAAATTCAATCATTTATAAATATTCATCTATTAACATGTCATGCACATTACATTGCTTATCCACCTATCTCAGATACTACCATTTATGATTCACTATGGTTCTTCCTTAACAAC
This sequence comes from Taxus chinensis, assembly GCA_019776745.2. NCBI lineage: Eukaryota > Viridiplantae > Streptophyta > Pinopsida > Cupressales > Taxaceae > Taxus > Taxus chinensis. The sequence goes on from CM034146.1 coordinate 879,279,333, forward strand.
GGATTATTTTTTATCTGAGTCTGTGGGAACAATTTCTTCTTGGGTTTGTTGTGATGAGGCCACATGTTTGCATGTTTTGGCCTCATCTAAATCCTTTTTGAAGCCTCTTGCACATACAGTTTTGAGACTTTGATCTCCTCTTGATGGTTGATATGAGATAAAGTTATGATTTTGCATATATTTAGTTTTATATGTTCATTAAGATTTAATATACTTATTTACTATGGTAAATCTTGTCTCTTGTGCAAAATGATGTTTTTGATGTCCCCATGAACAAAATTACAAGATGCCATAAGATTTTGAAGTAGTAGGCCCCAACCCATAGCAACTCTGGCAATGCTCCTGCAGCAGCCTGTAGCCACTGGCTGTGGTCCTACAGTAACCCGTAGCCACTGGCTGGGAAATTATAAGAGGGAATCATGGCATTCAATAAACAATTAGGCATCATGAAGAATATGGAGCTGAGCATATGGAGTTAGAGAATGAGTTTACCAAGTGGCAGCATTGATTGGACAAGTCTAAAAAGTCTTCGGGTGATTTATCTCACCCGTAGCAAGTTCCAGGCCTGCCCGTAGCATCTTCTAGAACTACCTGCAACAACAGAGAAGTATGCACCTCCAGCTACCCGTAGCCAAAGAGAACTTGTCCATCTCACACCGTGGCATAAGACAAAAAGTGCCAGCTATCCTAACGCATCATATGTAATGTATTATGGTTATTTTTTTAAGTAGTTTTGTAATTAGTTCCTATCATGTAAATAAGACATGAATTAGCTATCTTCACTTAACAAATATGAAAATGAACAACCATAATCTGTTTGAGTGGTCTTTGATCATATTCCTAGTATAAAATAAGTTAGTGATCTGTCTATATATTTATATCCAGAGACAGGATAAAGTACTTATAGATTTGAGGAATGAAGTGATGGCTGTGTGAGAAAGAAAAAATTGTGAATGTGTGAAGATAGAATATATTTAATGTGAGTTGTGCTATTGAATCCATTTGAATCCATTGTAATCTCTCTTTTCTGTAGCAATATTAATTGCTACAGCTCAATAGATGAATCATTTATCTTCTCGAGCAGTTCTGTGACTTTTTAGGGTAGGATCAGAACTCACTTCTGTACGAGGAAGGGCCCCCTCAGAAGGAATTACAGGGAAGATCCTATTCCTCCATTTCCTATTTATGTTGTGTGGATTGATTATCAGCTATTCATTTTATTTCTCAAAGTTCATGAGTGCACCGTGTGTTGAGTTTTAGATCTGCAGATCAACAACTTCTATAGTTTACTTTCCAATTTGCATAAGCATTACTTTCTACTCTTTGATAAATTTCTAGCCTACAAAGACTTCAATCCAAAGTAATGTAGCATATATTTTGCAGGACCTTTGAAAAGCTTACACCCCTGGGTTGACATTTAATGAACAACAGGGTATGTGACCTAATATCATTGGGTGATTATTCTACACATCATGTTGCTCTCGTATAGGACCTATTTTAACATCTTGCTATCATGCCTCCTCAATATATTTTTTGCAAATATGAGAATCTTTGGTTATCTTTTTTTTTATCAATAATAAGGCTTCTATATAGCACAATATAATTTTCAAGCAAATCCTTTTGAGTACCAATTTAGTTTTTGGAAATTTCCTTCAGAGTCTCTATTTTTTTGTATTTTTCCCTTGTTTTGGAAATAATGTCAATGACATGTGAATTTTCCCCTTTGTTTTCCTCATTTATTCTCCTTTGAATATTAACCAATAACTTCTTAAGCGATGTCCTGAAATCTTCATTGGAAACCAATTCATGGTTTCTGTTAAATACTTCCATGATCGAAGTTTCTATGAAAGCTTGATATCCTCTGGAAATAATGTCGTCAAACTACAAAGAAAGTATTTTTACCTGTTTAGTCCATTCCTTTAGTCTTTCCTTTGTATAATTAGCATGTGTCTAGGTTATACCAATATTATCCATGGTGAAGGATATTTATAAATTCCTTTTTCAATAACCTTCCCCATCTATATTAATGTTTTGTGCAACGATGTCGTTGTTGTAATGAGTTTTTCATTTTTATTCAATAATGGTTTTTCCTTCTCCTTTATAGTAATGCATTCCTTTATATTATTATATAATCCATGTAATGCCTCTTCTACATCATAAACTATGTTAGGAGGAAATGTGGCCTTTAATTGAGTTTCAGGCTCTTTATTTCTAACACATACTCCCCTCACTACTTCTACGGTAGCTTCTGCTGTAGCCATTATCAAGGATTCTTGATCTTCCTCATATTTCAGCACTTGGGATCCTTTGGCTTTCCTTTTCTTTGTAAGAGTGAAGCTGTCTTTTGAAGTTTTGTACCTCCCAATGGCTTTCTATGTTGACATTTTTTTTGGTTACCCTTTTCAAGGTTCTTTTTCTTGAATTGAATTTAATGTTCACTAAGGGATCTTCTTGTGCATCTCAATCTAGATGTTCTTTGTATGAAATTAAAAATTTCTCTACTGAATCGTATCTAACTTCATATGAAGTGGAAGAAGAATATTGAGAGGGTTGCACTGGGGCTTCTCTGGCTAGAAGTTTGATTTGGGTAGTATCCTCTTCTTCACTTGATGAAGTTAAGGCATATGTGACAAAATTTGGAGATTTATTCGGTTCAGACAAGAATTCTTGAAACTCATATCGAGATTCATTTGGTGGAGATAAGGGAGCACATGGATATTGTGAATGTTCTAAATAAAAAGCTTGTTTTCTCTTTATAGTCTCCTTTTTAATAATTTGTCTTAGAGGTGGAACCACCATTGTCTCCTTCATATTCATCTTAACAAGGCTATCTTGTGTTTGGTTAATCCATACCCAATCATTATCATCATGTAAATGAGAATACAATATATTTAATTGTTGATTATGTAAATTAAGGTGTTAGGAAACCCTTTTCCTTTTGTCATATTGCCTTAAAGGGTGTTCGGGGAGATGAAATTAATTTCTATGGGCCAAGGTATCCTTTAAATCAAACCACCCATTAAAATTTTAGATCCCACATAGACTGGGAGGGAAGATGTGTTTTAAGTTTTTTCTCTTTAAAATTTAAAGCAATACCATTGCTAATATGATACACAACCTCTTGTTCTACCAATTTTTCTAGCACATAATATGGAAATTGAAATGGAGGTGTAAGAAACCCCTCGATCATGATTATTGTATATTCTGGATAGAATAATATTGATCCCATTTTCCTTATGGAAGTGAGGATGGAATCAGATATTCTTGGTGTCACCATTTCATGTAATTGTTAGTAGATAGCAGAATACAAATAAGTGCATATATCTTGAATATGTGATCTAAAATGATGGGCATACAAGTCTGAATATTGCTCTTTTACCTTCAAAGGTCTCTAAGGATACCAGATTTGACAGAAATCTAGACATTCGAGAAAACCAAAAATAAAATCGAGAAGATAGGAAAACATGTAAAATGATTTCCCTTTTTTAATGAAATTATTTCTTTTTCTCACTAAATTGACACACAACACCTGACATAAGGAGGGAGTCTTATTGTCATCAATAACAAAATAAAGTAACGGGATCCAACAAAAAACCACCTTAGAGATTGACGAATTTCCATATAGCCTATTCATGAGTGCCATGCTAATACAAAATCCTGGTCTAAACCTTTTAATAAGGATATTAGACAGAGTAAAATCATCCATATTATCAAATGGGTCAAATGCCCAACTTTGCAAAAAATCACTTACTCTCCTTTGGGCCATGTAGGAATTGAATATGTTTGAGTTGTACAAGTAGCCTGTCTCTGGAAGTTTATAATAACTTTTGTATGCATTCCCAACAAACAAACCTATTCCATTTTTCCCTTATTTAGAAAATAATGAAAAATCCTTAGACTTGGCATGAAGTAGATAGGAAGCGATCACTTCTGGAAATGGAATCACCTTTGGTTTAGTAGAAATTAAATGGATATCATCTCTTTTTATCGCCATTATGTCTCGGAACCGTAGTGCTTACTCTTTAGATATACCCTTTTTGTCTACGACATAGACATCAACACTTTCATCCTAAACTATGGAAAATAGAGTTGAGTAATTTTGAAATTCATCATGTAAGGAAGTTGGATCGAACATGATATCTCTTATTACTGTCATCCTTATTGGAATATAAATAAGCATCTACCATCAACATTACCCGCTCTCTCCCCATGTTGAAAAATTAAAGGGCCATGAACGCTTTATACATCATCAATAAAAAACAATTACTAATACAAATGATGTAATTTATTTTATGGAAACATTCATATGTACCTTATTATGACTATTAGGTAAGATTAGAAAATAATTTCCAAAAAATGAAAAATGTGTTGATCCTAGTGGTGGCCAGGGTCACCAATTACTAAATATTTAGAGCTTAGCATTCACTAGGCATTATTCACAGACTAACTATTAATGGAATGAGCAAAGTGTGGCTATAAACGAACCATTGAGGGGTTAAGATATACATAGTTTTAACCATGATGTTCGCTAGGTGTCATTCCAATAAACAATATTAATGTAATGATCTAAGTCTGACAATACAAAAAAATCTTGAGGCTTCAAGACTAACATAGTTCAGATCCTAACGATCGTTAAGTTTAGCCACAATGAAATATTTATATATTGGTCATATCTATGTATTATCCACTGGAAAACTATTATTAGAATGAGAAAAATTTATCCAATATTTTAATTAGTGGGGGGTCAAGATATACGTAGTGATGAACTTATCGGTCGCTATGTTCAGCCATAATGAATCATTTAGAGATTCTTCATATCTAGGATTATTTCAAAGCCAAACTATTAGTGCGATGAGTAATAAAATGCCATTCCTTGCACTACTGATGGGTACAAACATATGTATTTCTGATCCTAGTGATCACTAGGGTCATCCACAACATATTTTTTAGAGCTTAACGGTGTGTAAGAATCATTAACAAATAAATACATACTTCTTATCGTTGTTGTTACTATGATCAGCTGCAATGATATACCTATAGCTTAATGATTGCTAGGCATAATTAAAAATAAAAATACTAATGCATTAACAAGAAAATATATAAATCTTAGCAGTCAATAAAATCCACCTCAAAAAAATATTTTGAACATAGTGTTAGTTAAACACCATTCAATGGACATCTATTATTGACTGGAGAAATTTTTTGTAATATATGTATTTGTAAGAATCAACCTTTACTTAGGTATGATTAGTTCATTGTAGGATCATGAATACGTCTCATTTCTAAGAATCATTCACATACTTACTATTAATGGAATGACCGAAGCAATGTTGTACATGCACCACTAAGGGTTCAATATATATGTATTTTTAACCATGGCATTCGCTAGGCATCACTCTAAAAAAATATCAATTTAATGAGGAAATTCTATCAATACAAGAACTCTTGAGGCTTCAATTTTTACGTAGTTCAGATCCTAGAGGTTGCTAAGTTGATCAACAACAAAATATTTAGAGATTGGCCAAATCTAGGATTATCCAGAGAGTGAGAAAAATTTCTACAATCTTTAAACTGGTGGGGGGTCAAGATATACATAGTGTTGATCTTAGTGGTCGCTAAGTTTAGCCACAATGAACTATTTAGACCTTCTCTATATCTAGGCTTATTTCAAAGCACAACATTTATTGCAATGAGAAAAATAATTTCAATCCTTACACTGCTGAGGGGTACATACATAAGTATTTCTTATCCTAGTGGTCGATTGGCCGTATCTTTGAGTATTTAGAGAATGAACAAAATTTATACAATCTTTGAACTAGTGGGGGGTCAAGGTATATGTAGTGTTGATATTAGCGGTCACTACATTCAGACATAACAAACTATTTAGATATTATCCATATCTAGGCTTGTTTCAAAGCATAACAGTTATTGCAATGAGCAAAAGAATGCCAATCCTTACAATACTAAGGGGTATAGACTTAAGTATTTCTTATCCTAGCAGACACTAGGGTCAACCGAAACATATTGTTTGGAGCTTAAAGGTGTATAAGAATCATTAACAAATAAATACATGTTTCTTATCCTTCCTGTTACTACGATCAGTCAAAAGGATATACCTATAGCTTAGTGGTCGCTAGACATCATTAACAGGAAATCTACTAATGCATTAAAAAGAAAACATATAAATCTTAGTGGGCAATAAAATCTGCGTCGACAAAATATTTTGAACTTAGTGTTATCTAAACACCATTCAATGGACGTATTTTTAATTAATTATAATTGTATAATCTCCAAGGTCATTAAATATCACAATGAGGAGTCAACACATACAAACTTTTGTTCCTACTGGTATCTAAGGTTAGCCACAAAAAAACATTTACAAGCTCAACGGTCATTATGATTAGCATCGAAAAAATATTATGAACTTAGTGTTCATCAGGCATCATTCAGTAGACATCTATTATTGAACTGAGAAAAGAGTTGCATTACATGTTTTCTTCAAGGGTCACGCTTTTCTTATATCTCATTAGTTTGTTCCATGAATTTGTTTGAGCCAAGTGTTACACTACATACCCTCGAGAGGGATCAATCCTTATGTAGTTCTCATACTATTTACTATAAGTTATTGAAAGGAATATGAAAATTCCACATTTTAATTATATTTATGAAATCTCAAAAGCAATGGTGATCTATAATTAGTTAGTAAATGAAGTCTCAAAGGCCATGGTATAATTTTAATAAATGTAATGAACACACTCTTTGTAGTGTTAGTATGAACATACAAACTCCGAACCCTATGTATAATATCCCTTGTCATTAAACATCATAATTTTCCATGATATCACATCTCCCTATTTGCATATGCTTACTGTCACATTAAGAATTAAAAGCCATGACATCTTATAATTTTTAGTGTTGATATATCAATAGCTGATTTAACTAAAATAACTAGAGCTTGTAAGTTTAATCTCTAAATGTTTTATATGTATTTCCAGAACTATCAATTAAGTGAAACATTATTAAAAATATTTTTTAGCCTAACTTCTAAAATAATAGGTTTTATAATACCCTGATTCATTATTTTTCAAAGACAAACCTACACATACGCAAATATTTGCATTTTTACTTTAGCAGTCACATATATGTTTTTATAAAATTTTATTTCTAAAAATTTCCTTATGTAATCAAACAATTACTATAAACAAGAAACCAATTATTTGTGTTACTATTACTATTTCATCTACTAGAAATTACTATCATTATTTCATTACAATAATTTAATTTATAACAAAACGTCTATAGAAACCAGTCGTTAGCGGTTCAAAATCCCTAAATGATTAACAACCCTAACTAAACAAAATCCTTTTTCCTCATCCTTTTAGGAAACACCCATTTTATTCACTTCCAATAATCATTGATGTCCATGTTGGTTATTTTACAAATCATTTCTCATTCCTCTTGCGAAAAAATATCGATAACATGTTTTACATTACTCGCAAGCGGGGTACACACATATTGAGCAAATCATTTAGGGATCAAAAAATAGAATGAAAAAATGATGTCAAACCCTATTAGTTGAGAATTGTTTGTCAAAGAATGTTAAACAATAGAAAGATTTAACTACTGGAATAAGAAAAAATAGGGTTTCATTGAACAAGCTACGGAAAATTATACATTCATAGGATTTCAAAAATTTGGAATGAGCCAAGCTGAGAATGCATATTGATTTTTGACGCCTTCACAAAAACAACACGTGCTCAGAATTTTGGCAATCAAAATTTCTAGTCAACTATTATGCTTACAAAGTTTTTCCCTTATGCTAATGTTCTCGTCAGAAGCTTCACAAATTTAAGTGTCCTTGAAATATAATAATAAATGACAATCTATACTTATATGGAACCGACACTTCCAAGCACCACTTTCTTCTGCACATGAATTACAAAAGACCGTGGCTGCCTTTAAGTTTATTTATATTTAATGGCTATCAAATTGCACATATATTTAGAATATTGTGCAAACTTTACTTTGTTCGGTTAATGGCCAATTAATTTTAGGGGAACCACAATATTAACCATATATGCCACACGTAAAAATTATCAATATTAACAACAATATCATCATAAGAACACAATGCTCATTGTCAATATTATCATCTTTAAATTACAAAGTGATTATATAAGTATTCCATACTTTGACTATACTACCAATGATATGTGCTTTAATTGATGTCTCACAAATTAAATTATCATATTTTGAATATCACACAAACTTTACATTTTTCGTTTTAATGGCACACAAAAATATTATCCATATATGCCACACATAAATATTATAAAAAATATCAACATTATCAACAAAATAAAACCATGCTCATTGGCAATATTATCATCTATAAATTACGTAGAGAGTATATAAGTATTCCACACTTTGAATATACTACCAATGATATGTGGTTCAATTGACATCTCACATATTGAATTATCATATTGTCCCCAACAAAAATATACATGTTTACAAACATCATTTCAAAAAAAATTTGTTACACAAACTTTATCTTTGGATGTGTGTGTCAATGATCTTGGTGGTGCCCATGATGCTAATCATTGAAATTGTTCTGAAATAAAAAGGAAGAATGCAAAATAGAGAAGTATTATTGAACTCAAATGCATGATATTTTTTTTACACAATGTATACCATATTTTATAATGGAATGAATGATGCAATACTATATTACTATGGTTAAAAAAATTGTAATTTACCTAGGTAAAAATACTTGTGAATTGAAGTTGTACATCCAATATTTTCTCCATTAGCTTTCTCTCTTGTTCCATTATTTCACGCTCAAGTTGAAGCCTTCCCTGCTCAATTTTAAACAATGTCTGGTTGAATAGATGCATGTTATTTTCAATTACCTCTTTCAAATCTCTATAAGAGTTTCTTTTTCTCTTCAAACCTTTACTCTCAATTCCATTTTGATTCAAAGGGGTTTATATCTTTGATCGTTAAAAATTTTCAAAATATGATTTTTGATTTCCCTCTCATGTCTTTTTTAGAAGTAGAAATGATTATATTAACCCTCTCTTTTCCATTAAAACCAATAATTTTTTTTTTATTTTTATTTTGTGTAATGCGATCCATATCTTCATAGAAAGTGTAGACACCTAAAATTTGCTTACGCAGGATTTAGTGCTAAGATTGCACTAATTATTCTCTTTCTTGTCATTTCCATAATAATTAGTGATTTTCCACTAATTAGCTAACATTCCACTTCATATTCCTTAATTAACAACCTTTTTAAAATTAATTATCCTTCCTATCATTAAGGATGTCAATTAACGACCTTTCGTTAGTTAATATCCGCTTCTACTTGGGTTAATTAATTAATATTAATTAATTACACTCACAACTCTAAATCAATAAATTACCATTTATTGGATCGAATTTCTCTCTTACATCTTGCAAATCATACTAATTTTCCTCTAATTAGCTTCTATAATCTTACCTCTACCTATTAATTAATTACCTTTGATTAATTAAAACATTCCCCAACTCCCATGACTTATTAATGACAAATTAAAATCTTCTAAATCAATATTACATTTTATAAATCAATCTTATCCATTCTTAATATTGTTTTACCTTTATCCCACATTCATCAATTTGTTATCCTTGCCTCTTCTAGAAAGCTATATAAGGAACCCTCCATCTTACCTTTCTTCTTGCACCATGCTTTGAATAGTGCAAACTATAATCATTTTGATCTTGAGCCATTCTCCATTGTTGGAAATAAATTCTCCATCTTGCATCCTTTCACTCAAAATTGAGTAATATAGGAAGATCCAAAATGGCCTTATAGCCATTCTTGGTGAGATTCCATTCTCAATCCTTGAGATCAAACAACAATCCACTTTGATTGCTTATGTTCTTCATAGGTTCATAGTTTAAGTTAGAAATCATAGAGAGTAGGAAATATCTTAGAATGTAATTTCATTTATGCATTGAAGAAGCATTTAATTTAATCTCTTATATTTATGGTTCATTGATTAATTAGCATTTACTTTTGAAGCTATGCAGATATTAGTTTCAATTTATAGCTTAGTTAATAAAACATGAGCACATAAATTCCATGTCGAATGTGTTGCCAATGTTGTATTTTCCCATTGTTTCTCCTTCTTGAGGGATTTCTTCAATGTGTTCATCTTGTATTTGCATTGCATCCCAGTGAATTTTTTTCCACAAACTTGATTCAATGCATTTTCTATATTATCCCAATGTTTCTTGCTGAGTTTTCCACGGTTTAAATGTTCATACACCTCTTCATATTTTGAAATAAATGTTTTCACATCATATTGTGACCATAATTCTTCTTTTTATTCTATCATCATCTCCTCATTATTTTTTTCTCTTTCATATGCATGGGTTATTGAAAATGTTTCTTCTAATTTTGAATTATCAACATCATCAACATTATATGGAGAATTTAGATCGATTTGTGAATGTGGAATGCAATGACCCAATTTTTATGCGCCATTTGTATTATCTTACAAAATTGAGACACTATTTTCATCTAAGTTTTGCACGCAAAAGTCCTTTACATGTTTGTTGCATGGCTATGTTGAAAAAATCATATTGTCTACATAGTTTCTTGGAGTTGATTTGAAAACTTGGGATTTGAAACGTGAAAACAAGGAAAATGGTGATATTTCCATGTCCTACAAATTTATTAGTTACTATAAACATTCACAAATGAAACAATTTACACACTCCATCTTTTATCTACACTTAATTTCATTTTTCACTTCTAATAATAAATATAGAAGGGGTTCTGCTATCTATAAATTCACAAAATCAAAACACGTGGAGAAATAGTGAAAATTGGTTAATTACCTACTAAAAAAATTCAATATTTATAATCACTGTGAAATGGGTGTCTAAAATGAAATTCTTCAAAATAAATAAAAATGCTTTACCTCTTTTAATTTTTTGTAGCTCTGTTCTTCCCCCATTTGTATATGTGCTCCTTGTTTTGGTGTTGTTGACTTCAAAATGAGTATACAATTTTCCATTTTATTGCATTAAATAAAGACGTTAACAAATTTTGTGTGGATTAAAATTTAATATGTACCACTTAAGAATAAATGTAGTAAGAAAAAATAAAAAAATACTCTCAAGTGGGTTGGGGTATTAATGTCAAGTGGGGATAGCCACTTAGACATCCCCTTGTCTTAAAGATTATTTTTTAATAATCTTACTCGGTCTTTCACAGCCTTGAAAAGAGTGAAGCACTATAACCACTTACCCATCCTATATAAATAGGATGATCCCTCATGGGACTGTTTACTTGTGATACTAAATTACACGGTGCTATTAAGCATATAGACTATTTGATCTAAGCTCAAGCTACTTATGCAAGAAGTTATATAGTGAGGCAGAAGTCTATTATTGTTTACTGTGAGACTAAGGAGCGAAGTGGAAGTGCTGGGTTAAAGTGTGGAATTATTAATATAAGACAGTTATTTTCAGTGGAGATTTTTTCCTTTGGGTTTCTCCACTTAAATCTGGTGTCTTTTGTCTCATCTACTTTCAGTTCTTGTTATTTACTTTTGTTAATGATATGTTAACTGTTATATGTATATATAAACATCTGGTTAATTTTCTGTACATTATAATATATAATCTTTAGCTATTTATTTTATGGATCTATAATTCTTCAATTATATCTTCTAACATTGTATCAGAGCTTGTGATTATGTGTGTGTAGAGCTAGATATAGATTTTTTGGCTTCTAAGAGAAAATAATCTTGAAGACCGTTTGATCTGCGAAACCCTAAAAATTCAGCCGATAACTTCAAGCTAAATCAGGTGCAAAGTTCTAATTTTCATCCCCAAATTACTTGGATAGTGGTTGATTGATTAATTAAATCCTATCAAAGCTATTTGTATGCTAGATTCTTTCTTCTACATCTAGTTTCAGTCATTTTTGGTTTAAAACTGTTTTCTGTGAGCTTATTTTGTGTTTTCACACCATTTATAGCAGTTAGGGTTTGTTTTGAATTTGGACCAGAAAGATCTCCCTAGCTATAGTTAGTTCGGAGCATTTAAATCTGTTCCATATTTTTAAATCTTTATTTTTGGCTAGATCTGATTTTACAAATCACGATCCAATATTTTTTCCCATCTGGTTTTGTTTTGTCATTTTTTGCAAATCTTAGACCAATAATATTACTCCACGTAGCTTCCCTTATCTTATTTTTATATTTACGAATCCACACCAACTCTTAGAGTGTGAAATGGATTCAATATGACATATTTCTATCTTTATGAAGCTTGAGGCAATATTCTAGTGTCACCTAGCTTCACCCTGATAGATTTTTTTACTTCCTTTAACTACGAAGCCAGAGCCAATCACATTGCTCCTACTAGCTTCTCGTTTGTCAGCTTTTACAAAGCCCAAGCCAATCAAAAAGCTCCATCTTGTTTTATGGTGTCTGCAATATTATATATTTGATTTTTAATTGTAATCTGCGAGCCAATAAAGGCTTTACACATGTATCCTTCTTTTCAGACTTGACTTAGCTATCCTCCATCATTTGCGAAATACAACCCAATCAAATACCTCTAAGTATATTTTCTGTCGCATTTGTTAGATTTGTGAAATGTGAGCCAATAGAATTGCTCCACATTTCACACTTGTCAGTATTTTTTTATGGTAGTTATCATCTAATTAAAATTTTCCACCTTTTCACATTTGTTAGTCTTATGAAAAACAAGCCATTTAAAAGGCTCCACGTGTATTTTTATACTTTTTATTTTTTTTATTTCATTGCGAACTGTCATCAAATAGCATTTAGACATGAATATATTTGTCATTTTTTGGTAGAGTGTGAGCTAATAGAAAAGTGAAACTCATCTTAGTTTTTTGTAGTAGTGTCAAGTTCTTTGTTTCATGGGTTTGTTAACTTTCCTTTGTACCAAAAAATCTCTAATTTTCTTTATTTCGTAGATTTTTTTAAATTTTGCGAATTGCGAAGTCTAAGCTAATTAAAAATAGACACGTAGTCTTTATTTTCGCACTTTTTAGACCGTGTCAGACTTGCGAAACACGATCTATTTGTTTTTTGATACAAATTCTAATTATGTCAGGTTGTGAATCTTTATTTTGACTCTGATAATAAAATTGTGACATCTGTCTTATTTCTTTTTCAGACCCAAACATTATTTCAAGTTAGGTTTATAAATTGTTTAAATCCATTAGAGTTTCCACAACTAGCTTGTTTGAATTTGACTTTACTATCACATTATGTCAAATTGTGAAATGTATTCCAATTAATTTAAGACACATGTATATGACTGTGTCTTTTAGTTAATACTCAGTCTGTCTTATTAGCTACATTTGTGAAATGTGAGCTAATTGAAAAGTGACATCTTTATTTGTTGTCAGACTTGTTATAGTCTTTTGACACATGTCTATTTGTCTTTTGTTGTGGTTTCTTGAATCGATTTTAGACCTGAAAGAGTTTTAAATTTATTTTTTTAAAGCATCACGTCTGCTCGAGGATTTATTTTAAAGCTGACACATGCCTTTCTTCATATTGTTGATCTGTGCCACATGTCATCCCCTACCTTGGCTTTTTTTAAGTTATTTTAATTTAAATTAGGTCCTTTTGAATTTGTTTTTGGGCTCATGTAGCTCATCCTTTAATTCACTAAGCCAAGTTAAAAAATACCTCACTGAGCTCCTGTAACTCGACCTTGACTTTGCTCTGTTAAATTAATCTTAAATTCGACCAAATCAAGTTGTTTTAAACTAAATTCAAGTTTCTTTCTTTCGTATAGCTATTAAAAATATTTGTATCTAGTCTTTTATCTTTGTTCGGCTTCCTTGACTCATTTTTTAAAATTATAATTGTTTCCATTGTCATCCGAGCATTAAAAATGGCTAGTTCTGCTAGTTTTTTAGTAGATAAATCTCATATTTTGAATGGAACCAATTATAGTATTTGGAGGGTAAGGTTAAAATCTTGTTTCATGGCTAGAAAGCTCTAGGATCTTATGGCTGGTATTGAAAAGTGTCCCACAGGGAGACAAGCTACCCCTAAAAACCTTCTCTCCTTCTCTCAGAGATCTAAAGAAGCCCTTTCCATCTTATTATAAAGCATTAGAGATGAATTCTTGATGTATATAGGTCATATGGACTCACCTGCAGATGCATGGAAATAATTAGAGACCATGCATGAAGGCAATAGGCTATCTAAAATAATTAAACTAGTTTTAGAGCTGTTTACATCACCCATGAAGGGGGATGAGAAAAATGTCAACTATTTAGCTAAAATTATGAACATTAAAGTTCAAATAGATGATTGTAACTGTGAATTATTTCAGATAAGCTTCTGTACTTTATAATCCAAATTAACATTAGTGAAAAGTTTAGAAATTTCATTTCAATTCTTAACTCTAAGTATCAAAATGAAAATGATCTTCTTGATCTGAACACCTTGTCTTCTTTGTTTATTCAATAAGAGAGAGTAATGGAAAATTTTGATTCAAAAGAGACTACCTCTCAAGCCTTGTTCTCTCACAATCATAAGAAAGCCCAAAAAAATTCAAATAATTATTCTAATTATAAGTCTAGCATTAATTATAGATTTAAAGAAAAGCACAAGCCTAATCTTGCCAAAAATAGTCAAAATTTTAAAGTCAAGTTCAATGGTACTTGCAACAAGTGTGGAAAATTTGGGCATAAAGAATCTGATTATAGAGTTAAAACTAACAAAATAGTCAAGAATGATAAAAACAAAAAATTTAACAATCAAAATAAAATTCAAAATCAGAAGAAAAAATAAGCAAATATAGTTGAGCAGTCTATTGCCCTGTATACAGCCCTTTTAGCTTCAAATGACAATGAGTGGATTCTTGAAAATGGTGCTTTTAGGCACATGACCTGTACTCCTAGTATCCTTTCAGATGTTGTCAATTGTGAGGAAAATATCTATCTAGGAGATAACTCTGTCATCAGATCCGAAGTTTGTGGCAATGTTAAGCTTTCAAATGGTGTAATTAAAGATGTCTTATATGTTCCTAAAATAAAAAAAAATATTTTGTCTTTCTCTTAGCTAACTAAATAAAATTGTAAAGTTGTTTTTCTACAAGATAAGTGGTATGTCAAAGATAAGGTTAAAAATGTTATTACTTTTTCCATTCAGAAAAATGTCTTGTATATCTTTGATGGATTTATAGTTGAGTCATTTGTTTTCTTCATATTCTAGGAATGATATTTAGCTTTGGCATGAAATACTTGGGCATGTTAATTTCAAAATCTTGTATGAAATGTCTAGACTGAATCTTGTTGTTAGACTTCTTAAGACAAAGTCAGATCATGTAACTTGTGAAAGTCATCTACGTGGTAAGCAACATGCTCAACCTTTTCACAAACATCATGATACTAACTCCACATAGTTATTAGAACTGATTCATAGTGATGTAAGAGGCCCTCTTGAAGTTCCTTCTCTTAGTGGTGATTTGTATGCTATTTTATTTATTGATGATTATTCTAGGATGACTTGGTCTCATTTCATTAAGAAGAAGTTTGATGTCTTAGTTAAATTTCAAGAATTTAAAGTTCTAGTCGAGATTGTTTCTAATATGAAAATTAAAATAATTCAGATTGATAATCGAGGTGAATATGTTAGAAAATATTTTGATAAGTTCTATGTGTCATGTGGGATTCAAAGAGAGCTAACTACTCCTTATTCCCCTTAGCAAAATGGTATTGCAGAAAGGAAGAATATGATTGTCTTAGAAATGGCTCAGACTATGATTCATGCTTCCAATGTGCCTAAGTTCTTATGTGTTGAAGCAATGAAAAACCTGTGTATATTAATAATAGAGTTCCTACTAAATCTCTTTTTCAATCTACTCCTCATGAAGTATGGACAAAGAAAAAACTTGATATCTCTCACCTTAAGATCTTTGGTAGTATTACTTCTATCTTCATTCCAGAAGAAAAAAGGAAGAAGCTTGATCCAACCTCATTTTCTTGTTTTTTTTGCTATGGCTGTAAAAATAAAGGATTAAGAGTTTATAACCCATTAAAGCATGATATTATCAAAAAAATAAATGTTCATGTCTTAGAAAGAACTTTTTCTGATGATCCTCATGAACCCTCCTCTGTCACTCTGGAGATAGAGACTGATAATTCTTCCCTCATGGAAACAAAATGTCAAGAGGATGTTCATCCTAATCTAGATATGATGGAGATTGAAGAGGAATCATCCTAAACTATCTTGTAATCTAAGGTTCCTAAATGGGCCAAAAGTCTTGTTCAAAACTCCCAGCCTGATAAGCTTAGAAAGCTAACTAGAAGTTAGCATACTTATCATGCCTTGATGAACCTCTATAAGGTAGAATCACAATTATTTGAATAAGCATCTCAAGATGATAGATGGATTTAAGCTATGAAGGATGAATAAAATTATTTAATAAAAAATGAAACTTGGGAACTAGTCCCTTCTCCTTCTAAAAGAAGCATTGTAGGATCTAGGTGGTTGTTCAAAATTAAATATAACTCTCTAGGAGAGATTGAAAAGTTGAAGGAAAGGTTTGTAGCTCATGGTTTTACTCATAAAATTGGTATATACTATGTTGAGACCCTTGCTTTTGTTGCTAAGATGAGCGCTGTAAGATTTCTTCTTGTATTAGCATCCCAATATGGTTGCGAGATTCACGAAATGGATGTCAAAAATGATTTCTTAAATGGTGACTTAAAAGAATAAATCTATATGACTCAACCTAAAGGTTTTAAAGAACTTGGTAAATAACTTTATGTCTGTAAGCTTAAAAATTCTTTGTATGGTCTTAAGAAATATCCTAGAGCTTGGTATGATAAAATTAATAGGTTCTTTTAGGAACTTGGTTTTTCTAACTTCTATTCTGATAATGATTTATTTATTAAGTTTGATAAAAATCATATTCTCATTATTTTTATCTATGTATATGATCTTTTGATTACTAGCAATGATGAAAATTTAATTTTTAGAATTAAAGAAAAGTTGAAACATCGTTTTGAAATGACTGATTTAGGTTTATTAAATAATTTTATTGGCATGATTATATTTCAAGATCATAAGTCTACTGTTGCATCTTAATCTCATTATTCTATGAATTTTCTTATAAAATTTAACATGATTGACTACAAATCTGTTGCCATTCCTATTGAATTTGGTGTTAAGTTAGACCCTAAACCAACTTGTGCTAGATTTAATCCTGCTCTGTATAGACAACTAGTTGGTAGTCTAATTTATTTTACCATTACTAGACCTGATATTTCTTATGCAATATGAGTAGTTTCAATATTTATGAAAGAAAATTATGAGTCTCATTAGAAAATGGGAAAAAACTATTTTTAAATATATTAAAGGGACAATCAATTATGGTCTTTTTTATTCTTCTTGTAATGATGCATAATTATTTGGTTATTGTGATTTTGATCATGTTGGTTATGTTACAGATAGAAAGTATACTTTTGGACATCTTTTCAAGTTGGGTATAGGTTCCATCACTTGGAGTAGAAAGAAGAAACCAAAAATGTTTATCTCTTCTACTGAGGTAGAGTATCAAAGTGCTATGGAAGCTACCAAAGAAGCTATGTGGCTAAAAAGACTGTTGGATGAACTGCACATGGTCATCAAAAGGAGCACTAATCTTATATATGATAGCTAGATTTTATTTTCTCTTGTAAAGAATCTAGTTTAGCATCAAAGGAATAAGCATATTTAAGTTCATATGTATTTTATTCGAGAAAAAAGTCATAAATGGTGATATTGATCTCAAGTTTTGTTCTATTGAAGATCAAGTTGTTGATATCTTCACCAAGACATTGTGTGCTGTGAAGTTTTGAAAGTTTCATGACTTCTTAGGCCTATCAGATTTTTCATTGAGGGGGAGTGTGCATGATGATACCACCTCTTAACAGCTATTGTAAACTTCCAATAATTCCTCCATTTTGTAATAAGTAAACATGTCACTATAAGTGAAGTAACTTATAAATCCCAGCGAAGCTTTAGTTACGGGTATGACTTGGTTTATAAAAGGCTCCATAATATAATGTAAGTATTCATACATAAATCACTTGTTATTAATAATTTGTGTATGGGAAGATCATCTAATTTCCCTTATTTACATGCTATCCTAAATCGTTGTTTATGATTCAAGGATCTATAAATCCTTTTGTAGAAAAAGGTAAAATTAGCATGTCTGTTTTTTGTCTTCCCCACTTAACATTAAGGGGGAGTGTTGGGGTTATAATATCAAGTGGGGATAGCCACTTAGATAGCCCCTTGTCTTAAATATTATAAATTTAATAATCTTAGTTGGTATTTCATAGCCTTGAAAAGAGTGAAGCGGTATAACCACTCACCCATCCTATATAAGTAGGATGATCCCTCACGGGATTAATTACTTGTGATACTAAATGACACAGTGGTATTAAACATATAGACCATTTGATTTAAGGTCAAGCTACTTATGTGAGTTTTTATACGAGGAAGAATTCTATTCTTGTTTACTGTGAGACTGAGGAGCGAAGTGGAAGTTTTGTGTTAAATTGTGAAATTCTTAATATAAGACAGTGATTTTCAGTGGAGTTTTTTCCCTTTGGGATTCTCCACTTAAACCTGGTGTCTCTTGTCTTATTTACTTTCAGTTCTTGTTATTTACTTTCATTAATGATCTGTTAACTATTATATGTATATATAAATACTTGGTTAAATTTCTGCACATTATAATCTATAATCCTAAGTTTTTTATTTTGTGGATCTATAATTCTTCATTTATATCTTCCTGCATTCATTCTAACAAAGTGGAAGATTTTACATTATATAGTTTAATGGCCATTTCATGTTTAAGGAAGTGAAATACTAATTAGGTAATATTTGACATTACAAAAAAGTGTAATTGTTATTGTAAAGAATTAAGCTAACATTTTTATAACATATTTTTTAATGTACGAACACTAAAATTTGATATTGTTTGAAACTTAAATTCGACATACATATATTCAATTGAAATTAAGCCTTTAATATTGATGTGCGAGGGATAAAAATTTGACGTGTGAGAGATCACACTTTGTCATGCGAGGAATTTCACTTCGTAGATGTACGAGGCCATGTATCTCTCGCACTACGATGAGCTTAAAAGGAACGATAACTAGATTGTGCCAAGCCAAGAACACAGATGCTAATCAAACATCACGATCAATAAGATAAAATTAATTCACCAGAAGAACTTTACATAAACCTTTGCAAACAAATGAGCAGCAATATCATATATTATTATCTAACTCAATGAAATACAATGAGAATGGGCCTTGCTTATATAGTCAAGGAATAACAATCTAAGAACTAGTCAAGGTCATAGATCAAGCCATAAATCATGGAAGAACTAGTCATCAAAGAACTAGTCAATTCCATAGATTTATGAGAGAATTAGACATCAAGGATCTAGTCAATACCTTAGATCTAGGAAAGAACTAGTCAATACCATAGATCAAGGAAAGAACTATACCTAACAACTAGATAATATCTCCTAATATCTAAATAAATAAAAAGAAATATCCAGACACATAAGTGGGTGAGGATAAATACAATAATGTACCTAGGTGAACATGAGCTAAGGTAAATACCTACTCTAACACCCCTCCTCAAGTGAAGCTAGGGGAAAAAATAGAAGTGGCATGTCCACAGTATGAGTCCCGACAACTAGGATTGATGAGGTACTCATGTATAATATATCCATGAAGAAATATCAAACCAAAAGAAGGAAAGAATCCTGCTAGAAGGAAGGAGAAAGAAGAAGAAGAAGAAGGAAGATGTTCCCACAAACACCCCCCAAGAACAACTTCCAAAACCCCAAGCATTCCAAGCAACTCAAGGTAGCGAGGTGATGCAAAAGGCTTTGTAAAGATGTCTGCAATGTGCTGCTAAGTCGAAATGTACTCCAAGCAAAGAAATCCATCATGAATCTGCTAACGAATGAAGCGGATGTGTATCTCAATATGCTTGGTACGTTGGTGCTCAACTGGGTTGTAAGAAATGTGAATTACACTTTGGTTGTCACACCAAAGTACAGTTGGTGAATCCTGTGGGAATCCAAACTCTGTCAATAACTAGTGAAGCCAAAGAATCTACTGACTCGCTGTAATTGCTGCCCTGCACTCTTCCTCTGAAGATGAAAGTACAATAGCCTATTGCTTTTTGCATGCCCAAGCAATTGGAGAAGAACGAAGATAGAAAAGATAGCCATAAGTGGAATGCCTGTCATCAATAGAACCTGCCCAATCTGAATTTGTATACCCAACCAACTGAGTAGAGCCCCTAGTGTAGTGGAGGCCAAAGTGGGAAGTGCCATGCAAATAGCAGAAAATACTTTTAGCAGCCTGCCAGTGACTACTATGAGGAGAATGTGCAAACCAAGATATAAGCCCTACTGCAAATGAAATATTAGGGCGAGTATGGGTCAAGTACACGAGAATCCCAACCAATTGCCTATACAATGTAGGATCACAAAGTGCTGTGGTACATGTGGATGTAAGAGTAACTCCAAACTGAAAAGGAGATGGAATTGGCTTGTAATCAGTCATATCAAAGCACCTAAGAAGATCATGGGTGTAATTTTTTATGACTCAAATGAATCCCTGAATCTGTCTAAGAAATCTGCAAACCAAGGAAATAATGCAATAGCCCAAGATCTGTCATGTCAAACTGTGTAGAAAGAGCCCTCTGAATACTCTGAATGTGGGAGGAAAAAAGAGCTGTCAGTGAGTAATAGATCATCAACATACAAGAAAAGTATCACAATATCCTCACCGACATGCTGGAGGATACACTATATGATCAGAGTGGCAATGAACAAAACTGGTAGATAGAAACAAACAATCCATCTTCTCATACCAAGCCCAAGGGGCTTGTTGAAGACCGTAGAGAGACCTTCGGAGCTGATTAAATAAGAGAAGAATCCTTAAAAAATCTAGCTGATTGCTCCATACATATTTCCTCTTGTAGATCTCCATGTAAGAAGGCACTCTTCACATCCATCTGGTATACAGGCCACCCCTATGATGCAGCAATAACAAGTACAAGGTGTACAAAATCCATCTTGGCAACTGGTGTAAAAGTCTCAGAGTAATCAATACCTTCGAATTGTGAAAAACCCTTTGCAACAAGACGAGCCTTATACTTGTCAATGGACCCATCAGCTGCGTATTTGGTTTAGTATACCCACTTACACCTAACCATATTTCTTCCTTTAGGAAGAGATACCAAATCCCAAGTATGATTCTTTATCAAAGAATAATACTCAGCTGTCATTGCATCATCCCACTCCTGTATCCCATGAGCCTTTGAAAAAGACTATGGATCCTCAAAAACCATCTGAAACAAAATTCTAGAACCTGTAGAATGTGCATGATGATGCCTAGTGGGTGGAAGATCCTCTATGAAAGGTGCTACCTTAGAAACTGTAGTATGAGCCCACTTAGGCATAGTGACAACATCAGTGAGAATATGATCCTCAATGGCATCTATAACCTCCTCATCAATCTCCTCAAAGAAAAGATCCTCAAGATGATATGAAGAAGAAGAAGGAATGTAAGAATATGAAGAATCATGAGGAGTGAAACACTCATAAAACTGAACATGTGTTTGAAAAAGAACATCATGTGTATCAGGATCTAAAAGATGATAAGCTCTCATGTCCTCACAATACCCTACAAAGATCAAGGGTTTAATCTTCTTATCAAAATCTTTCCTTTTATTCTTTGACACAAAGGCCCAATCATGGCTCCCAAAGACTCTTAGTTTTGGACCAAGCTTCCTTTGGAGTCAAATGCTCAAGTGCTCTTTGTGGTGTATGATTCTGAATGTAGTTAGCATAATTAACTACTTCTGCCCAATAGATAGGAGGTATATCTCTAGAATGCATCATACAGTTAGCCATTTCCTTTAAAGTTCTATTCTTCCTTTTTGCTAATCCATTCTATTATGGAGTCTGAGGAACAAAATGCTGGTGAATAATGCCTTGAGTTGCCAAAAATTTAGAAAACTAATTGTTGAAGTATTTCCCCCCATTATCAGTGCAAAGGTTCTTTATGCTACTAGAAGATTATTTCTCGACCAAAGCCTTGAAGACTTTGAAGTGTGAAAAAAAATCACTTTTTTACTTGAGAAAATAAACCCAAGTACGCCTTGAGAAATTATCAATAAATGTAAGTGCATACTTAGCTCCATTGAAAGATGTGGTAGGAAAAACCATCAAGTCACTATGCACAAGCTCAAGTGGTGAAGAAGCTCTCTTAGAAAAATTCTTAGGAAAAGGATCTTGGTGGTGTTTCCCTAATGCACAACCGTGACAAACTCCCTCAAGACAAGAAACTATAGGAAGACCATCTACCATACCATGAGTGCTCAACTCCTTCAAATATTTGTAATTGAGATGTCCAAATCTTTCATGCCAAAGCTTACTCTCTGAATCTGAATGAGAAACCAATCCTATCCCTATAGAAGAAGTGTCATCAAAATCCTCAAAGTGATATAGTCTAGAACTATGATCAAAAATACCCTGAGAAACAAGTGAATAAGGCTCCAAAAAAGTTCTTACTTCTGCCCCATGTGGTGTAAAAGTCACTGTTTTCCTTTGACCAGAATGAAAAATTTGATATACAGAAAGCAAATTTGTAGTGATGTTAGGAACATATAGTGCATCTTGGATATTGCCACCATCAAGTTGTATATCACCTTTTCCCTCAACAAAAAGAAATTAAGAATCTACAACCTCAATTTTGGAAGTAGAACTCAAACCTAGAGAAACAAAAGACTCCTTGGAAGAAGTCATGTGATAAGAAGCACCAAAATCTATAACCTAATTGTCTGCAAGTGGAGACTGAGATCTTCTAACAAAATTAAGTGCTTTTCCATGCTGATTAGAAGGAGGTGGAGTGGAGATAGAAATTTTTTGTTTCTTGACTGCATCCTCTAAGGCTTTCATTCACTTATAACACCTATTTTCTTCATGATTACTACCCCCACAAAAGAGCATGAACGGCTAGACTTATTCTTGGATTTAGAAGACTCCTTGGGTTTTGAGTTGTTTTCTTTGGGTCTAGGAGCATTTTGAGATGGAGAAGGTGTGGATTTGGTTTTACTGTTTGGTTTTCCCTTGCCCTTAGGATTAGATGCAACTAATTCCTTTTGAGAGGTGGAAGACTCAAGGTGAGATAATTTGAATTCTTCCCTAGTAATTCTTTCACAAAATGTTTCTAAGTTAGACATTTTGAAGGTGTCACCTAAGGAATCCATGCTAGAGAAAAAGGTAGAAGCAAAAATTTGGAATGGTCATCTCAACTTGGATAGAATCAAGTAAACACACTCTTCATCTTTCTTATCTCTTCCACTCCCCTTCAACTGTGTCAACAAATGCTTGAACTTGGTAAAATAGTCTATAATTGTTGGAAAATCTTGAGGTAATCTCAATTTCAAGTTGCATGGCTCTCATATGACCCACCTTACCAAATAAATCCTCCAATTTCTCCCATATTTTGAAAGGAGAGTCACACTTTTCTAATTGAAATAAAAGACTGTCACTTACATAAGTTCCTATCAAACCCATACACTCATCAAATTTGCATTGGTACTGAAATGTCTCATATTCTCTAGTGAAAACTGGTTGTTCTTTAGAAGTTAAAGTCCATAATCCTTTCCGCTTAATTATTGTTTCCATTCTTGGTTTCCATGTGTGGTAATTATGTGTTGTTAATGGCTCGACATGATCTAATGCAGAAGTATATGCCATCCTAAAAAAATCACCAAAAGAAATTCAATAACCAAGCAATGCAACAAGAGCCCCAAGTAATGCAACAAGAGCCACCCCATATTTTGGTGCTTTATAATGAGTGCATGTTACAATATGGCACTTTTATAATTATAGTGCAATTCTCAAAATAAATATTTCCAATGGAAATAACATGAAAAAACAAGAACTTTTACAAAAAATAGTATTCAAAGCCGAGTTACCGATCAAAAGTTACAAGCTTTTCAATATTATGCTCTACTATTTATTTTAGTTACCACTAAAACAAAATAAAATGCTCTTGCCTTCACCACACAAATAAAATGAAAGGGGGCTGGACTTAAGCACCTACTAGTAGGAATCACAAGCTTTAATACCTCATATGACCATACCATATGACCAGGGGCTAAGAATTTCAATGGGTGTATGTTTCTCTATACAGCAAAAAAACCGATTGCCCCCTGAAATGGTCAAGTGTACAACCGATCTTAGGGTTTTTCTACCTTCCGGGTCCAATGGAAGCCTCTGTTTTACATAAAAATGCACACAACAACAAAATATGAGCAAATCCTGAAATATATGACTATATAAAAAATTTATTTGTAAAATAAAACTTACAGACGAATGTCAATAGCAATCTCTTACTCTGATACCATAAAAGGAATGATAACCAGATCATGCCAAGCCAAGAACACAAATGCTAATCAAGCATCACGATCAATAAGATGAAAGTAATTCACTAGAATAACTTTACATAAACCTTTGCAAACAAATGAGCAGCAATATCATATATTATTATGAAACTCAATGAAATACAATGAGAATGGGCCTTGCTTATATAGGTAAGGAATAAAAATATAAGAACCAATCAAGGTCGTAGATCAAGCCATAAATCATGGAAGAACTAGTCAATTCTATAGATTTATGAGAGAACTAGACATCAAGGATCTAATCAATACCATAGATATAGGAAAGAACTAGTCAATACCATAGATATAGGAAAGAACTATACCTAACAACAAGATAATATCTCCTAATATCTAAATAAATAAAAAGAAATATCCAAACACATAGGTGGGTGAGGATAAATAAAATAATATACCTAGGTGAACATGAGCTAAGGTAAATACCTACTCTAATAGAGCTATCATTGTCACATGTAAGTGTGAGTTGTCGAACTTTGAATTGTGCTCACTCACACATTGAAGTGTGATTACCAACTTTTTGCCTCCCATTCTAGTCAATATTTTAATTTTATCATGTAAGAAAAAAAAATTAGATCACAATGGTGACTACGCTATACAAATTTTGAAATCCAAAGTGGAAAGAATCTAATGATTATACATAAGCCAATGACTATGAGTGGTAATGTGAAGGATAGTACCACTAGTTAAAAAAAATTGAAGTCAACATTTATAACTTTTATACTAAAAATTTAGAAAAAAGGTAGCCAATAACACAAGTAAAATAGAGTCACATGTACAAATCAACTAATAAAAAGTTAACACAGTAGTTGTCCCGAAAAGGTGATTTTATTCACAAGAAAGGGCCAATATTAATATTCATTGTAATGAAAAGTACCTATTTTAAATCCCTTAGAAATACTTTTTCAACAAAATTTAAATGCACAAAAGATGAAATGTCCCTCTTTTTAGATATTTTGTATCGAAGACATTTGGCCCATTTTTTTCTACTTGACAGCCAAAGGGTGAGTCAAGGGTGACTAAGTGTTATTTATTTTATTATATTGTGCAAATATTAAAATATAAAATTATAAAATGCACATATAATAAAGTAATAAAGTTTTATATTAAAATTAAAGTTAGGAAAGTGCAAATGTAAAAATAAAAATAGTTTTAATTGTATTTATAGGGAAAATGTGATTTAGAAGTCTAAAAGTCACTTTCATTTGGAATTCCAAAGGTCACTTTCATTGGAAGTATAAAGGCTGATTTCATTTGGAAGTCCAAAGGTCACTTTCATTGGAAGTATAAAGGCTGATTTC
This sequence comes from Taxus chinensis, assembly GCA_019776745.2. NCBI lineage: Eukaryota > Viridiplantae > Streptophyta > Pinopsida > Cupressales > Taxaceae > Taxus > Taxus chinensis. Next base: position 879,305,176 of record CM034146.1, read on the forward strand.
ATTTGGAAGTCCAAAGGTCACTTTCATTTGAAGTCGAAGGGTCACTTTGGGTCCCATTTCTCCTTTATAAGGAGAGGTTGACTTGTGTAGAGATATCCAAAAAAATTTTATGACATTTTCTCTTGCATGAAATTTCAACTTTTACATCAAAAATTCCAAGGATGAAACCCCTTGTGAATTCAATCTCTTTTGGACAAAACCCCCAAGAATTGAGAGGGTTTTTCACTCAGAAATTCCCATTGATTATAATCATATTTTTAATCATTTCCAGTAGTGTATTTGAAGGCATTTTGGAGAATAAAATTATAGTATTGTTTTTTCTATTGGATCAATTCACCTTAGGACTATTTTGGGCATTATTATTGAGGTATCTAGATCTGAAATTCATTGTCTAATATCTCATATTTTTGTGAATGAAAATACCCAAGTTTCATAATTTATAAGAGGGTTTTTAGTGGGTTTTTTACCAATTTTATAATCAGATTCCAGATCTGATTTCTGAGTGTTTGTGGCATCAATAAAATAAGATTTTGGTATGTTTGAACTCCTAAAATTAGTTGCAGTCATTGGTGATAAGGAAATAAGTTTTTGGAAGCCATTTATGTGTATTTTTCCATCAAACCCTAGTCACCATTTTTTAATATTTATTACAACAGCTAGGTTGATCTTGCATGGTCTTGTATTTTATTTTTGAGTCTGATTTGGTCCATAGAATTTTTTTTGTATACTATTGTTTTTACCTAACCTTTAAGCAGTTGCATGTTAAGTGTTTGGTGAAATGTCAAACGAATCAAACTAAAAATTTGGGTCATATTTGGGGATGGGATCTTACAGTGGTATCAGAGAAATGTTCCTCACACCTTGAGGGTTTTGATTGATGAAATCAAGAGGATTTGGACCCCACATGTATTATAGAAGGAGACATGCACGTATCATAGCTAAAACCATGGACAAAAGAGATTGATCACGTAGCCCTCCCCAGGATAATTAGATTGACCCAGATCGTGATATTTTCAGGACTATGATTACTACTTAGTAATAAACTATACATACCATACAGAAAATGATGGAGAGGATTTCCTTGGATAGGTCAAGAGAAATATGTGATAGGAGGGATAGGTCTATATCAGTGGTCAACAGTCACAGGAGACACAATAGATCACCTAAGGAGGTTGGAACATGAGGGATTCCCCTCACCATGAGAGGAGACATACACATACAGAGGAGAGGAGATCTACTAGGACTATGGATAGACCTATGTAGCCTAGCTTTCTACCTAGATATGAGCCACCATTGGTTGAGGATCCACTTGAGGATACAATATTCCAAGATAATGTGATGGAAACCAATGATGAGTGGAGAGATTTATCATAGGAGGTGTGGGATGCCTTTCCCCTTCATCAATATTGTGCTAAGAGGAGATACAGTTTGAGGGCCAAACAGGATCAAAGACCTAAAGCACATCAAAATAGGGAGTTACATCAGACCACCAACAAGGTGATCATTTCCACATTTGATGGTAATGGAAGGATCAGTTCTAGAGCATGGATTCACAGGCTCGACACATACCTCACTCTTAAGCATATGAAAAAGTAGGAGGCTATTCATTTTGCCACATTGCACCTTGAGGGAGTAGCATACGATTGGTGGCACCATGGGCTAGTCACGCTAAATCATGATCTTCTGCGGTCATACAAGGATTTTAGTGAGAGGTTGATTTAAAGATTTGATCGCAAGGATATAGAGCTTTACTATAGTGACTTGGAATAACTCTATCAAAATGGACACATTGATGTATACATCAATGAATTTCAGCATATAATGATGATGATACCACATATGCCTAAGAAGAGAGTAGTGATGATTTTCATAGAGGGGCTTCATGATAGATTGAGAGGGTTTTTAAAGGTTCTTAAGCCTAGGAATTTACATGAAGACATTTAAACAACCATGGAATTGGATACTACCCCTTCATTGCAGCTCAAAAAGAAGAATGTCAAGAATGAGAAATCAGAGCAGCCTGGAGGTGTACAACCCACTTATTCAAAGGTTGAGTCGACACCGAAGATGGAACAAGAGACTCATAATGGGTTGAGGAGGAAGAAGATTTTCTTTCATTGTAAGGATCATTGGGAGCCAGGAAATAATTTCCTTGGTAAAGACAAGATACATCTCATAGAGGTTATTTCATATGTGGATGATGATACTAATTTAGAAAAGGAAAATGAGTAGCCAACACCAAACATTAAAAAATAAGGTAAAATCATTCATCTTTCAATAGCACCAAGGTATAATCCATTCATATTTGAAGGTACAATGTTTAGAATGTAAAATCATGGCACCTCTTGATAGCGGATCCACACATAACTTCATAGATGAGGGATTGGTGAACATAAGAGATTTGAACTATGATATTTTTGATGGCTTTGATCTAACTACAAAAGGTGGTCTCACTATTCCTTACAAGAAGAAAGTGAACAAAGTCAACATTATATTTGGTGAGTACACACTTTGTGATGACTTCTATCTTATTGATTTGAAAGATAACAATGTTGTTCTTGGTATGTAATGGCTTCATTCTTTGGGAAGAGTCACCCAAGATTTGCAAGCTATGGAGTTGAGTTTCTAACATGAAGGGAAACAAGTTTCCATGAAAGTAATCAAATACACACTGCCACATCAAATGAAATCCATGTCTATGATAGTTGTGGATAAGGAATCACCTAATGAAGATCAATATAAAGATTTTTCACTACATTTCAGCATGGGAAAGCAAGTGTAGGATAAATAATACAACAAATTTTGGGCATACATGAGGAGGATTGTGGAAATTTTTACAAGTAAGTTGCATAAGTTCTTTTTTGCAGCCTTTGAGCAGTTTGGTATAGTGCACGTGAAGCCATACAAAAAACTTAGGCTGATTTGGAATCCAAGAACTGATGATGATGTAGATTTTCTATTTGTCATTGCTTGGGGGGAAAGCAATCTCAGGAAGGGAGGACTATAATGCCCCTCTTTTCGGATAGGTTGTATTGAAGACCTTTGGCCCATTTTCGTATACTCGACGGCCAAAGGGTGAGTCAAGGGTGACTAAGTTTTATTTATTTTATTATATTGTGCAAATATTAAAATATTAAATTTTAAAATGCACATATAACAAAGTAATAAAGATTTATATTAAAATAAAATTTAGGAAAGTGCAAATGTAAAAATACAAATAATTTAAATTGTATTTATAGGAAAAATGCAATTTGTAAGTCCAAAGGTCACTTTCATTGGAAGTCTAAAGGTCACTTTCATTTGGAAGTCCAAAGGTCACTTTCATTGGAATTCTAAAGGTCACTTTCATTATGAAGTCCAAATATCAATTTCATTGGAAGTCGAAGGATCACTTTCGGTCCCATTTCTCCTTTATAAGGAGAGGTCGACTTGTGTAGAGGTATCCAAAAATATTTTATGACATTTTCTCTTGCATGAAGCTTTAGCTTTTGCATTAAAAATTTCAAGGACAAAACCCCTTGTGAATTAAATCTCTTGTGGATGAAAACCCCAAGAGTTGAGAGGGTTTTTCACTCAACTTCCCATTGACTGTAATCAAATTTTTTAATCATTTCCAGTAGTGTATTTGAAGGCATTTTGGAGAATAAAATTGAAGTAGTTTTTTCTCTAGTGGATCAACTCACATTGGGACTATTTTGGCAGGCATCTAGATCTGAAATTAATTTTCTAATATCTCATAATTTTTGTGAATGAAAATAGTCAAGTTTCATAATTTATCAGAGGGTTTCAGTGGTATTTTTACCAGTTTTATAATCAAATTTCATATCTGATTTCTGAGTGTTTACAACGTCAATAAAATCATATTTTTGTATGTTTGAACTCCTAAAATTAGTGTTAGCCATTGGTGATAAGGGAATAACTTTTTGGAAGCCATTTTTGTGTATTTTTCATCAAACCCTAGTCACCATTCTTTAAGATTTATTGCAGCAGGTAGGCTGATCTTGCATGGTCTTGTATTCCATTTCCGAGTCTGATTTGGGCCATAGAATAATCTGTTTTGTATACTATTGTTATTACCTAACCTGTAAGTAGTTGTATGCTAAGTGTTTGGTGAAATGTCAAATGAATAAAAATAAAAATTTGGGTTATATTTTGGGAAGGGATCTTAGAAAATAAAATGTGTGCATTATAAAAATATTAATCTTTTAAAAGGTATTTTTAAGAAAAAAATGATAGTTAAGTAACTCTAACAACCTCCTACATTAAGATTCATGGTCATTAGCTTCGTTCACCTACAGTATGTGTTTTATGGATAAAATTATATACATAGCAACGAGATCTAAGGGTGTAATACAATTTTTTATATGTTTAAATATTTGGATTAAATGAGGTTTTAAAGATGTTCATATAAGATGTATATTTTTATTTTCTCATTTTGATTTCCATTCTCCATACTAATGTTAAATATTAAAGTGTCCTTAGTACTAATTTTCTCTTTTTATTTCTGGATACAGTTGAAAATGAGCTCTATTTTTGAAGATGGAGCACATGTGAATTTACTATCCAAAGGTGTGAAAGTTGTGGAGGGACTAGTTTATCCATCTAAAGATACACTCCATTGTAGAGATGTTGGGGTATATATTATTCATTGTAAAAATAAGTATTATATTCAATGGAAAAGTGAGAATTCCATACACAATTGATGATTGTGAAACCCTGACAAAAATTGAAAACAAGGAATACTTTATCCCATGTGAAAGTCAACAAATGATTAAGTACGTGATTTCAAATGTTTCCCATGTGGGGGGTGATAGCTTTCAAAAAATTGTGAGTAGTGACTCAAAGGATACATTAAAAGAGGATGCAGATTTGACTTCTAACAATGATAGCCATTATTTCACAACTCCTAAAGATAGGGATGAATTTTCTAAAACATACATGGTGATAAAACATAAGTATACTTAGAAAGAAGGTGACATAACTGAAGGGTTTATATCCATGGTACAATAACAACATGTGATTTTAGGAGTAGTGTTGGGATTGACAAAATTTTCTTTTTTTTGTAGAATATTATAACTACATGCAATGATTGCTATCTAAGTCTACAATGCAATAACGAAGTTTCCCAGCCAATGAAAAACTGAGTTTATCTAGATACAAGAACTGCACTTCATGTGAATGGAATTTATGAACTCCACGAAACAACTGCCACATCTAACAATGAATTTTATTTGAATTTAAAGGGGGTTAATGCCAAGTTGATACATTTTTTTTCAAAAGAACGTAAATTTGTTGCAAAAGCAACAATTACAAATGTCTAAGAAGGAGACATGGTGTAATTTAAAAATATAGATGGTAATATATTTGGGGTGCAAGTTGATAAATTAATTACACCTTTTTACAAGGGTTGCTCTATATCAGAAGGATATATCATTCCATGGTTTTCCATCTAGTTAGTCCATCAAGATGGGTTTGTTATGGAAGTAAGGATAAAAGAAATTCCAGAAGAGTTGCCGGTAAAAATGTGCAGTGCATTTGAAGATCCATTTCCTCAATTGGTATACCCAAATTCATATGAATCCTCCATATGTAGTAGTAATGAAATCTTGATAAAAATATCTTACAATGCCAACAAATGCCAAATGGAAAATTCTACTCCATCTCGTACACCAAAGGCAAGGGGAAAATGATGAAAAATCAAGATAATTTTTTTTTTCTTCTGAAGTTGAGAAAAACCTTACTGCAAGGAAGGAGGTCTCTCCAATCTATTTCTACACGCTTTCAATCACAGTTGGAATTTAACTCTAGGTATGAATGAACCTGTCATCAAAATTTTTTTACTTAATACATTCACCACAAATTCTAGTAGTTTTCATCAAGGTCAAAATTTAGAACATACTATGGATAAGTTGAATTTATGTGGAAGGGATGTATGTCAGAATGCGTGGTACAAATGTCACGGAATCCCGAAAAGCACCTATTATGGATACAGACAATCTTGGATTAATGGCAAGAGGAGGGAAGTAAATGGAAATACAGGAAAACAAAAACAAATGCCAAACATTGTCATAACTATTGCATTAATATCCAAAATGGTGGAGAATAATTATGATATATCCCTATACATGTCTTGTTCAATGGGACAAGATGGTACTAAAGTAACAATGAGACTGTTGCTTGCATGTTATACTTTTTCTTACATACTACAGAAGTGTAACAAGGGCATTTCACTATTGGACCTTCCTCCAACATCACAATAAAATATCAACAAAATATGGAAAGAACATTTCTCCCATGTTTCAATCACCAAGAACAACTTCTTTTCCAAATGTGATGAGTGCACAAAGCTTAAGAAAAAATGTGTAGGGACCTCACATCTAGAAACACTAGCAGAAATAGATCAAGGAAAGAAATGGCACAATGATTACATTATAATTTTCCATGTAACTTACTATGTAGATAGAGTGCAATCAAAACAAAATCCTAATAGCTATTTGAGCATTGTGCATGGAAAAATGGACAAGATGAAAAGTAAAATACCAAGGATTAGTAAAAAAGTAAGATCAATAAGCAATTATATTAATCTCCCTATCACCTTGGCTAGTATGCTGACACATGGGCATAAAATAGTGGGTTTTGGGGAATTTGGTCTCCCTTTTGTTGAGAAAGGAGAAAACATCACAATAACATCATTTGCACTATGAATCCGGAAGCTAGAAGAACCACTTACATATCAGTATGGTGATTTTTTATATAGTAGTGGGATGTCAAAACACCCATTACATGATCCACTTTTACAAAATGATGCATATGACAAGTGCAATGAATACACAAAAAAAAATGAGGGTGCTCTTAAAAATAATATTGTAAGTAGATGTTCAAGTTCATTTAGAAAAAAACAATCAATTCTCTACTTGCAACTAGATAATGTTGAAAGCGACAACAAAAATCACACATTTTTTACGTTTGCATCCATGCTGACAGCTAGAATGGTTTTCAACAAAGTGTATGTGAGTTTCCTTTAAGTGGGTCACATGCATGAAGACATAGATGGGACATTCAACCGATTATCAAAAACATTGTGCAAATTGGATACATTCTCTTTGCCAAAAATAATGGACATTTATAGAACATGCCAAGAGGATTCCTACACATTCACTCCACACCTTATCGAGAAATTCTATGAATTTAAGGCCTTTGTGGAGTCACACCTATTAGATGGTAACCACAAGATCATGGGTATTAGCAAACCAAATATGATTAAATTCCATGTTAAAGACAAAATTCCCATCATGGATTTCAAAACATCAATCACGGAGTCTAATTGGTCATGCATAATTAAGATCTTGAAATTAGTGGATGGGAAACCTTTCTTTCCTGAAGGGGATCCTCCATTAGCACCATTCAAAGAACTAAAAGAGATGGAAGACATGCAGATAGGCATTTAGGTATACATCACACACTAGGAAAATATTTAAATTGATGGTGGAGAAGCATATTGAGTTCCAAAGATTGCATATTGGAAAAAAATTTCTACGTGCCCTAGTGAATCCATTTGTTAATTGTAGCATTACGAGGAGATATTTTTTTTTGGCCAAAAAAAATTCAAGATAGCGCAATGTATGATTAGATAGTGGGTACACCATGTCTTAACATGGATAGCTACTATAGTCAAAATGTCCTTTCAAATAAGGATATATATGTTGGGCCTATTTATGATATAAGTCTAGAGGAATTCAATCCAATAGTGGAGGTGAGTATTGGGAAAATGATATTAGTAAGACTGGTTGATGATAATGTACCTATATAGATGGGAAAGGAATAACTAAAAATAATACAAGATGTTCACAAAAACACTCAAAAGATAAGGGTACACTAGTGGGAACCAACAGGAAAAGGAACTACAAAAAAATAAAGGTACCAGGAATGCTTAAAGAAAAATAAATGGTGGCAAAAATCAAGGGACACATAAGATATTGATATAGACAACGTCATCTAGGCATGGATTCCAAGAAAAATGTGGAAAGGAGATTAAATTAAAATACCAAATTGGGGTCATGAAGCTATCCAACAATACCTTGCACAAATTAAAGAATAATAATTAATACCCTTGGGAGTGATCAATGTTTATGTAATTTTCTTGAAGGAATTGATTGCCTATGGAAATACATTTTCAAATGTATTTCCTCAAAACAACATGTTTAATTTAATTCTTAACTCTTTGTTGATCATGATGATTTACAGAATGGAAAAGCATAAAATTAGTTGAATTTATCACACGTAACTTGCATATTTACAACATCACTCTCATTTTTTATATATATTTATATAAAAATTATATCAATATATAATATACATAAAATATTAAATAAATATAAATTTGAAGTGTTTAAATAACTACTATTTTGTTTTTTTAAAGGGAAATATTGTAAAATTACCATCATCTAAACATTTTTTGATAGGCATAGGTGTTGTCAAATTAAACTCCTAGGATGATGTAACTTTATGGCGCCTAGACTTATATAACTTAGTAGCTGCTAGGCTTATGTAGCTTACCAGTGGGCAGGCTTATGAAACTTGCTACCGGTAGGATGGTGTAACTTCTAGCCACTAGGATTATTTCACATAGATGAATCTATTGTTGTGTAAATTAATGGCCACTAGGCTTATGTAAGTTAACAACCTATAAGCTTATGTAAGAAAATGAATGCTAGGCTTATGTAAGTTAACATCCTATATGCTTAAGTAAGATAGCAGCCGTTAGGCTTATCATCCTTTTGTGTAACTTCTAGAGGCTACAAGGGTTATGTAACTTAGTGGATGCAAGGTAAATGTAACTTAGTGGCCACAAGGAAAATGTAACTTTAATGACGTTACACTTATTTCACCTTGCATGTGCTTTCATCATGTAATTTAGCAACCACCAGCATTATGTAAGATAGTGGTTGCGAGGCTTATGTAAGATAGTACCCATTTGGTTTTTTGTGGGGGATTCAAATAATAACAAAATAGAAATCCTAAAATAGCAAAACTAAAATCCAAAAATTGGGATTTATAAATTGGATTACAATAGTGGTGAAATAAAATCCAATAATAACACTATTGGAATCCAATATTAGCCAAATTAGAATCCAATAATAACGATATCGGAATCCAATAATAGTGAGATTAGAATCCAATAATAGTGAAATTGTAACTAGAATAAGTACAATAATGACAATATTGGAATCCAATATTGCTACTAATGGATTCAAATAATAGTAATAATGGAATCCAATATACAAAAATGGAATCTAATATATGAAAAATGAAGATGAATTTCTTCCAATGCTTGAAATATTGGAGTCCAGATTTAGTGAAATAAGCTTTTAATTATTTTAAAGTGAGGTTACATCCTCCAATGAAGCCCCTTTGGATTCGTCGAATCAGCCTTAGCTAAGTAGCTCTTTTAACCATCTATCTAATCAATTGTGTGTAGTGTCTTTGACCTACAGGTTTCTTCTTCAGTGAAAGAAGAAGGAGATTTTATCCATTAACAGGGACATTCATCATCACAGGTATCAGTAAACCCCACCATCTTTTGAGGCCGGTTCATTTTTTTTATTTCACTTCATTAAGTAAAAGTTGGAAAGCAAAAACTCACTGGTATAGTAGGACATGAAATTCACTCCTTAATCGATGATTTTTATGGTTATAATCAATTCCAAATAGTAGAGGAAGATCAACCCAAAACTGCATTCACTACACCGTGGGGTAAATTTTGTATATACTCATCCATTTTGGCCTAAAAAAACACTGGTTCCAGTTATCAAATATATATGGCAGTCATCTTCCACAACATTATGCAAAAAATTATAGAATAATATGTAGATAATATATTAGAAAAATAAAAACAAGAGTTGATTATCCAACAGTTTTGAGGTGCATCTTTGAAAAGTATCATGAGTACAAGGTCAGACTTAACCAAAATAAATGTGTATTTGGCATGACTTTAGGAAAACACTTAGGGCTCATTGTCTCATGATGAGGTATAGTGTTTGACCCCAAAACCTTCAAGACTATCATGGTAATTCTTCCTTAGCATAATCTTAGACAATTATGATGTCTTCAAGGAAAAATACAATTCATCAAAAATTCATCTCAAAACTAGAAGAAAAGTTACATCAATCAATCAATTTATCAAGAAGTATGTAAAATTCAAATGGAATCAATAATTTCAAGGTTCTTTCTCTAATATATAAGAGTATCTATCAAATGATTCTGTGCTCATGCCACATGTTCAAGAAAAACTAATGTTTTTGAATATGTCTGCCACATAATATGCAATAGGAGCATTGTTAGCCCAAAAAAGTGATCAAGGAAAATAAAAAGTTGTTTATTATCTTAGCATGACCTTAATTGATCATGAAATCAAATATTCCCAAGTTGAGTAGGTATGCCTAGCCATCACATTCACATTTCAAAAAGCTACACCATTATTTTCTCAATCATACAACTAAGTTTATCATGAAGGTAGATCCATTCAAGTATCTACTATCCTGACTTGTTCTAATTGGAAAAACATATAATTGGGTTATTCTACTAAATGAATTTGACATCAAATTCTCCAATCAAAATTCAATTTAGGGACAAGCCATTTCTGATTATCTTACTACAGTAACCCTACCAAGTTTAGAACCTCTTCACTTTGAATTATAAATTAAGAACTCTTTTATCTTGATGAGATTCCCTCTTAGAATATATTTTTTGATGGATATTGAAATATCCACTGGTCAGGTGTGGGAATTCTACTACTCACACCAGATGGTGATGTCATTACAAAATATTTCCTCATTGGCTTCTCTGATACTAAAAATGTTGATGAATATGAATCTCTCATAGTTGGTTTGGAGTTTGTTACTTCATGGAATCTAAAGGAATTGAAATATTATTGCGATTCCCTCTTGGTCATCAATCAATTCAATGGTGAATATCAAGTAGAGGATGATAATTTGATCCCCTACAAGCTCATGGTTAATAGCTTGAAATGTTACTTTCCATATATCACGTTGAATAATTTCCTTGCATATAAAACAAATCAGCATATGCCATGGAAACTATTGAATATCTTCTCAAGTTCGGTCCAAATCAAACACATAATGGGTTTCTCATATAAAATATTTTGATTTTGGATTACAATTTTTTTTAGTCCACCATATCATGTGAAAAAGTTTGTCTTGATATCCCTTTGTACCATGATATTTACACCATCCATGGAAAAATTTCCTTGACAATATGAATTATCTAAAAAAACGGGCCCTAATACAATGTTCCTCGTGCTACACTATTCTTACTGATACACTATATCAAAGAGGATATTATGGAACTATCCTAATATATCTCAACCAAGATGAAGCTAACCAAACTCTAGTTGAGGTACATGCTAGTATATGTGATGCACACATAAGTGGCATGGTTCTAGCTAAAACGATTTTAGGTGTGTTTTATTATTGGACCACTATGGAGTTTGATGTATTTGCATTTGTTAAATTTTTTTGGTGTTTTAATGACATGGAAATATAATTCATGCGCTCTCACAATCTCTCCAACGAATCACTCCACCTTGGCTTTTCTTCTGATGGGGGGATTGACCTTATAGGAAAAATCAAACACACTTCCTTTGATGGTCATAAATTCATAATCATTGCAACCAATTATTTTACCAAATGGGTATAGGCCATGTATCTTACTTATGTTACAGGTACTAATATTTCAAATTTTATATTCAACATCTCATTTATCACTTTGGCATCCCTTCCTCCATTGTTATAGACAATGGTACGTACTTAAAAAATAAAACTGCTAAATATATAGCCAAATGTTTTCAAATCTACCTCAAATGGTCCACTCCATACTATCCGCATGGTAATGGCCAAGAAGAAGCATCCAAAATACTGATCAAACCCATTTTAGAAAAATTGTCAAAACACATGGTTGCAATTGGCATACACAAATCTATCCTTCCATATAGGGCTATCATACATCCTTTCATACTCCAACAGGATCTATACACTTTTCAATTGTATATGGAACTGAATACATGTTACCCATTTAGAGGCTGAGCTTCCATCACTCTGTATATCCCTTAGATAATTGATCAATGAATAAAAATACATACACACCCATCTTGCAGAACTTCACCTTTTTGATGAGAAGAGGGTAAATGCATTGGACCATTTAAAAGTGTTTCAGAATCAACTTTATCCCAACTAAAACATATTGATAAGACCAATATAATTTTAAATTGGCAACCTTGTAGTAAAATAAAATAAGAAAAACACAACAAAAGATCAAGAACAGAAAGGAAAATTTGAGCCTAATTTTTTGGGTCCTTATATTATCACTGTAACAAATGGATCTAGTGCATGTAAGCTATCCAATGACGATAACCAAGAGCTCAAAGATCCCATTAATGTTGTCCATATGAAGATATCATATTCTTGAAACATCTATGAGTAACCCTTGTACTGGGGGAATTTTTGGCACATCCACTTGTATAGTCACGCTTACCCTAATCTTCTTACCGTTTCATCCCAAATTGATTTTTATCACCTTTTCTTTGTAATTAGGACGTTTATCTTTCATTTACTATCCATATTCAATCATATCCATCTTGATTCATCCCTTGATATTCTAGAGCTCTTGCATTCTTGAGCATGTTCAGATGGGTCGTAGATAACCTAGAGTAAATAAAAAATTCAAAAACATTAAAAATAAATCAAAAATTCAAAAAAATTAAAAATAAATCAAAAATTCAAAAAAATTAAAAATGAATCATAAATTCAAAAACATTAAAAAAATACTCAAAAATAGTAAATGTTTTTTTTCCAAAATAAAAAACATCTACAATTTCATAAAAAAAAGTTAGACAAACATTGTCCACAAACTTCAAAACATTTACACAACTATCAAAGACTGAGGTAATGTTCCAAAAAAGACCAAAAACAAAAAATTAACAAGCATCTCAAACTCAAAATTTTACACTCTTATCCTAGTGATCATTCCAAACTATCCTACGACTATCAAAATAAAGAGTCTTACCCCTCACATGTATTTTTCTTGGGCGAAAGTAAAATGAAACCCTCACATGTATCCTCGCTGATCACATTTTTTTCCTTGCATGTATCCTTTGTTGGGGGAAATGACCCATAGAATCTTAGATTAATTTTCAATGTGGATCTAACAAGAGTGTCACTCGAACCCACTCTTTAGTATGATCCAATCTCTTCACATGTATCCTTGTTTATGGTCATAAAAATCTACTAAATCATCACTATAAAACACATTAGGGGAATAGCTAATTGTCTATATTTATAGTTGTGTTGCATTGTTATTATTTTTGACCAATTACACATATTTTATTATCATCTCAGTTTTTTCATAACCATGGTGCATACTATTACTATATATATAGGGTTTTCTTTACTTTTTTTCTTGTATTTTTTTGTATTACCAATTACAAGTATTTTTGTTACCATCTTTGTTCATTTATAGCCATGGTGTATACATCTACTTTGTATATTGGGTTTTCTTTACTTATTTTACTTCATTTTTTTTTGTGTATGTTTTTATTACACACATAATGAGTTACTCATCATAGTTCCTTAATAATCATGATGTCAACTATGTTGTGCAATAGAAAAATAAGTTACTTCAAAATTAAAAATTTGAATGTAAGTTCATGTTACAAGAATAATCAATCACATAATCATCCATAACATCTTTACCATGCCATTTTTACCATAATGAAAATCAATAACCATCCATCCATGAATAATGACCTTGTGAAAAATAAATCCACCATCATCTATATACATCAATAAATAAAATTTCCATGAAGAATGTCCAAATCAAAATGTCATATACATTAGTATACATTGAAGTTCCAAAAAGGACATCTTTAAAAAGTAAATTTTCCTTCAATATGAGGTGTTTATAAAAAATACATGTATGTCATGTCTCCCACTCCTAGACTGTCTAGTCCATATTCCCCTCACCTCGGTGGTGGAATTTTAATAGATATAATGGATCTAGATCTTAAGTGGGATATGGATGACCTCCCCATTCTACTACATGTACTCTGATTGTATATTGGAGATCTCTAGATGTTAGGAACAATTACCTCATATAAAGGTCAGTAATACCCCAAATTATGTGTGAGTGCCAATAAGTCCTATATCAAGTCCCCCATCCCATTGGCCTCAGCTACATGTTGTTTGGTATCTCTCTCTACTGTAACCTACTAGAGCTATAATACAAGATGATATCTCTCACCTATCCTCAGTTGTAACTGTGTATGCCATCTATGAGCTATAATTATATAGGCATTTATCTACCAAATCACTCTATCTCTTTGTTCCTATGCTTCTTGTAACTCTACTGTTGATGGCCCTAGAGGATGTACTGTTAGAATTTGACTCCCCATGCTAGTCTCTCCTCTATCTCCCCATCCATCATATCCAACACTGTCTCTAACTCCCCACTCATCATCTCCATCTCCATCTCATCCTCCTCCTGGGCTCAGTGGCCTTTATGGTGATCCATATAATTATATGTCCTATGCACCATATCCATATATTTCATGAATATCTTATGCCTATACCTATAAAACCTATCCATGTATTAGTACCTACAGTGCATGTCATTGTTATTTTAGCCCTCCCCTCCTATTTATTGGCCGAAGTTCACTCCTCGTTATTACTTTTATACCCACTACTATAACTTCTTGTGGGATAGTGATACACAAAGGTAAAATACCTATATATAATGCTACATACTCCGCTGACACACTGTGATCCACGACCTCTTCTTGTACATCCCATACCTAAGGTATTACTCCTCCAAAACTATCCCTCATTGTTCTCTCCTTGATGCATGGCCCAAAATCTATAGTCTCACGTCCTACAAGCACATACCACTACTCACCCACCCCGAATGTCTTATATCACTTCAAGCTACCACATGACCCTGTTCATGATCGAAATAGTCTCGCCCCATTTTCCATTGAAAATATATCAATTTATGGCCTCTGCCATATTTTATCTCCCTGTATTGTGCCTGAGAAGTCTCTTCCTTCCTTTTGTTGTCGTAATCAATCTTTTCCTGGGTTGAGGATCACGTATGGATACATGGTTGTTTCCTTGTTTCTATGTTTTTCTAGAAAGGGTCTGTAATTTGGGTCTCCTATTCTCTGTTCATCTAAAACTTGGGATCTTCTCTTCTTTCCACTTTCCACAGAAGGGATTTGCTGTCCTTGTCATTTTTGCCCTAAATACTCGAGGAAAAATGAATGGATGTAGCTTAGAGGAATGTATTTGAGCCTTGTAACATTTCTAAATTCTGTCCTTTGGGAAAATTTAATCTCCAGGCTGAAATGGTCATTTTTTAATGTATTTTATGGTTTGACAGGTGTTTCTCCTAGTCAAATTTACATCCTTGCATCAATGGGGAAATGTGGCCTCTTTTGGCTGGATACGACTCGATGGGGTACTTCAAAATTTTATGAATCACCTCAACTTGAAAACCTATCTACGTGGAAGAATGATGCTCATTTGAAGATTTGATTTTTGGTTGGCATTCAAGTTACACCAGGAGGGCATGTGGAGGTTTCCACTCCTTTTCCTAGACTTAGATAACTTTTTTATGCAACCAATACTATTTGGTGGGACAAGGACACGTGGTGAGCCCACGCTCGTTCAGGATCTCCGCTTTGGGAACCATTTTTAAATTACACCATGAAGACACGTGGAGGCTTCCGCATGGTCTTCCCATACTTAGTATTTTTTCAAAAGATTTTGAGAGGCCTGGGACACGTGGAGGGACTGTGCATGTTTGAGGATTGGCCGTTGAGTTTTTTTTTAAAGAAGCACCAGGAGGACACTTGGAGGCCTCCGCTCACCTTGAATTTTTCTTAGAATTTTCAATGGCCAAAGGAGATTGCCTCAGACACTGACACACGATGCCTTCCACTGAGATTTAAGCCTTAAAATAGATTTTTCTGGGACAGGACATGTGGTGAGCCCGTGCTCATTCAAGGTCTTAGCTTTTGGGGACCATCTCAAGATGTACCATTATGACACGTGGCAGTTTGAAAATTCAAAGGGGTAGGGAAGCGTACCATTAGAGGCAACTTGGATTTTTTTCCTCTTGTCACCAAAATGGTTAAAACATCAAAATGGCCTCTAGATCCGACATAGAATAGTCAAATTTTTACCCTGGTCAATGGCGGAGGTGCGGAATTTCAGGGAAATTCAGAAATTTTTCCTTTTGTGGAGAAAAGAGTTAAAAGTGTAAAATGAAACATGGTTCCACTGGGACCCACATCGAAGGCTAGAAGTAGAAGGGCAGAGCTGTGGGGGAAACTTGGAAAATTTTCCTTTTTCCAAAAAAGAGGTGAAATAGCAAAAAATTTCTATGGTTCCTCTGGGACCCACTTTAGGACACATGTTAGGCTCATTTCTCAAAGACGGAGCTGTGGAGAAAAATGTGAAAGTTTTACATTTTTTTAAAATTTGCATAAGGAAAAAGGGAACCCGCAGGCCCATTTTAAAAGTACATCTGCCACGTGGAGGGTCCAAATTCAAAATAGAAATCAATGGTAGCTATGCATCTGTATTTGATTTTTCTAGTGACTCTTGGGGATGCGTATTCTTGTGGTTTTTTAATCTTTTCTTGGAGTCTCCTGCATGCCAAATGAAGAGGAACATTAATCTAATAGCCTGGTTTGGTGGGAAAGGGCTGTAAACGTCTCTCACCATTAAATATGCAATCTTTCTATTGGATTCAACCTGATTTTTCTTTCCTTGGCACACAAAAGGCCTGATTGATATCTTGGTTTGTTAAGGAAAATCCGGGGATGTATTTTACCATTACGATGAGATCTGATCTCTGGGCTCGATCCAATCTTCCATTTTTCCTTCCCGGGCATGCAAAGAACCAGATTGGATAGATTAGGGGCGTAAGTGGTTGACAAGTAACAGGAAGAGTGGTCTACCAAAGGAAGGAGTTGAAT
Source organism: Taxus chinensis (assembly GCA_019776745.2). NCBI lineage: Eukaryota > Viridiplantae > Streptophyta > Pinopsida > Cupressales > Taxaceae > Taxus > Taxus chinensis. The sequence continues at coordinate 879,322,226 of CM034146.1, forward strand.
GCGAGAGATGTTTGAAGAGATATACCCCCTGAGCACCTGAAAACTTTTAACATATTTGACTATGGGAATCGTGATTGGGATCATGGTGAACACTGGTGCACTCAGAGTTTGGGTTTTTTGGGGGGAAAAATCTGTTGTAAAATGTTATAAATGGCATGCTTTTTGCTATGGAAGAGGTTGGAGGTTGGAAGGTCGGAGTGTTAGAGGTCAGAACTAATTTTCTAAGAAAAAAGCTTGATAGAACCCATCTTTCTAAGAAACTATCTGAAGAAACTTGTTTATCTCCTTTGTGTTAAATTTGATCATGTCAAGGTGGTTGAGAGTGTATAACCATTGACAAGCTCTGAGATTGTTCGAAAAAATTTCCCCTACTGATAAATTTAACCAAAATTGAGTTAATCTGTGTTATTTCTAGGAAAAATATGTGTTTTCTTCGTTTCTGAATGTCTGCAAGTAGTTTTTATTGTTCCCATTGCATTCTTACATTGAAATCTATGTGAATCACACAAGATCTTATCTTTTTGATCGTTTGGTGGCATTTGCAATTTCATTTATCAGACGAGCTTTCATTTAATAGTGAAATAAAAAAATTTAAAATCACTGTAAATCCTAACATGACTATAAGATTTTTTGTTAGCCTTTGAGGGTATCTAAGGCGTAAAGAAACAAAGATTGATAATGTTTCGTTAATTTTTCCAATTTGAGCGTTCATTTTGGGTCCTTGAAGTTTGTGTGAAAAGTGCTGATCTGAGCCTCCATTGAGGCACATATTCTAGTTAAAGGGACATCCTAGCTACTCTGAAGCATTCTACTATTCGAACTCTCCATTTTTGTAAAAATTCTCAAAGATTTTGTATAATCAACTTTATCCTACTTCACCTCCCACCAAAATCATTCAAAAATAATTAATATTACCCATACCACCCTTGTTTGTCCTATGTGTATACAGATGCACAATTTCTATTACCAAAAAATGCAAAAACACTCAGGTTTTCATTTCCTTTAGTGGCCTGAACCTTGCTTAGAAAATATCTCCATTATCTAGAGTGACAACTCGTGAGAGTTAGGTTTTTTTGCATTGATCATATTTTCTTCAAGGTCTTCTTAAAAAATTCACAGGGAAGGAATTCCCCATCTCCTCCATAAACAACAGGTATAAAAGGGTTCTTTCACCCTAGTTGAAAGGCACAACCATAAAGTAGTGAGGATAGATCAAATCCTCTTTAAGGGTGCTATCCATTTCTCCACATCTGAGTGACAGAGGGCTAATTAGATCCCATCTCCAACTACAAAATGAATCACTATGATCTTTTTATCTCTAAGTTTCCTGCCAAACCTATGATGTTGCTCAGACTTTGAAGGAGAATCAATTTGGGTACCAATACCTTACTAGCACCGTTGCCAGGGACATAGTGATTGTAGTTCATATTTAGACCCTTGTAAACAATTCTTGTATGCTCAAAGTGTTAATACATATTTTCAGGCATCATCCTGTGTTCAGGTCTGTAAGAAGTGTTCAAAGTTACAAGTGCTATGTACAATATTTCCATTTTCTACAGTTATTGCACTAATTTTCATTGATAAATTTGGGTAAAGAAAAGTTAGATCTTTCCATTTCCAGATTCTAGTATTGACATAAATTTGGCAGATCTTATTTTAGTGCATTTACACAACTAAGGTGGAAATCCTTAGTGGCGACTCCCTATTGATCTAATTCTTGATAAATACCAGTGTCTTAACCTCTGTTAAGTGAGTTTTGTTATTAATCTTTGCAAATCTAAAAGGAAGAAGATCTTTCTTTGTTAGAGATCCTGTTAGGAAACTATTTCCAGAGTTAGGAAAAACAAAGTTAGAAGGAAGAAAATCCTGGAGAGTTGTTGGAGATCAGCAGACAAGAAAAGGTTTCTCCATTGATGAAAGTGATTGGCCTATCATTGAAGACTGCAATTCAAGTGCTTCTAAATTAGGTATCCTTTTTGTGGAATTGAATTCTCCAACTAGAGAGGGTCCTTCTTTTGATTTTGACAAGTTTGCTTCTCATTCTGCCCTTTTCTTTTCAGAAGTTGATAGGGTTTTCCAAGAAACAAGGCCTTTAGGGGATATCCATTTTGGAAGTTATACTCTAATGTTTCAACGACCCTTTGTCCCTTATCAATTTGTTTCCCCTCCAGGGTCACCTCCTCAAAAAAACATGGCCCTGCCCCCACCCAAACCTCATTTTTTTGTAAACACCTTTGGTCCGATAAATTTTATAGGGATAGCTAGTTATCCAAATGTAGTTCCCCAGGATGTAAGAAATAGATTACCAAAGTTCCAAGGGAACAACACAATAACTGGTGATCAACATTTAAATATTTTTATCAATATGATGGAAGAATTTGAGATTGAACATGAAGATGTATATGTCAAGTTGTTTATCCATGCTCTGGAAGAGGATGCAAGGGACTGATATAAAGCTTTGCTAGATAATTCCATTGATTCTTGGATAGAGATGAACAATGCATTTAGACTACAGTATGGTTTTAAAATTGACCCTAGGTTTCTTCTATCAGAATTTGAAAATATCAAGAAGAATCCTAATGAGTTAGTACATGATTTCAACACAAGGTTTAACAAGACCTTAAGAAAATTTCCTGTTAGCTTAAGGCCATATGATGAATCATGTTTGATCAAATATTCAAATGCACTTGATAAAAAATCTTCTTACTACTTGAGGGGAAAACTCTACTAATTTGAGGCAAGCCTTCACTATGGCTCTACAAATTAAGAATAATATCGAGGCAATTGGAAAACCTCCAAAAAGGAAGGGTTTAAAACTAATTAACCCAGAAAATCCTCAGACAAGTAAGGATGCTAATTTGAAAGAGGTTGTGAAGAATTTTATAGGGGCTGTTAAAGAAATATCATACAAATTATCCCAGGTAGAAAAAGGGATTGGGTAGAGTTCACAAGGTCATCACAAGTAACAAGGCCAAGATAGGTTTACAAATCACCAAAGATCTGATGACAGAGGCAAGGGACCTATTGGATTTGGAAATAGAAAGTCCCAAGCTAGAGAAAATAGAATGGTACTTGATCCTTTGGCTGTCAGAGTTGCTGTTGTGGAGGAGACAAATGTCATTGAGTGGTGTGATAGATGTTTCATGTCCCATGCCCCATGTGAGGAAGATCAACAACAACAAGAAGAAGCTGATTATGATAATGATGATGATATCTGCATGATGGGTTATTCCATGATATCACAATAAGGGGAAACTTCAACTGAAGTGATAAGTGCTATAAATTTTGTTGAATTTTGGGACTACATCCACCGGGTACCTATTCTTCCTCCCTCTCTTACTTTAGAAGTAGATGTTGTACAAGCTTTTGAACTGCCCAATAATGACTTTGAATATTTAAGATCTTTAATGATAAAGAAGTATGATGGAGGAATCCCATCTGAGGAGGAAAGGGAGTTATTGATGAATGATGTTGTGGCTCAAGAAAAGGAACACAACACAAGAAGTAGGGTTGTCAAAGGGATAGGGCCTTAGGCCAAGCCAAAAAATCCATTGCTTTCAAATATTCCTAAAGAGGCTCCTAAGAAAGATGCATCTGCCAAAGGCCTTACTGTCCCAATCAACACTCATACCCCTCCTCATGCCCAAGCTGTCAAAGTTCATGTACCATCTAATGAGTGTGTCAGATTTCCTTTCAATGTTGCCTTGCCAAATTCTTCCCCTTATGATATTGCCCAAGTCTTGAGTCATATCAAGATCTTAGTTCCAATTGTTAAGTTTCTTAGGATTCCTGAGCACAAGAAAAGGGCTTTTGAATATTTGGGGCTGAAAGAGGAGAAGACTGCCTTGGGTAGAAATATAAACATTGTGCAAATTCCCCTAGTCATTGAAGAGTTAGAAGCACCACTAGTGTTGGAGGAACTAGGTGAACCACCCGAGGTTTATTTGGGGACATCCTTGGTGGATTCTCAACTAAATGTGGATCCATTCTTCACCAATCTAATCATAAGGATAGGCTGCTACACAACTGCATGTTTGACTCAGGGGCATCATGAAATGTCATGCCTTTGGAAGTCATGAATGATCTAAATATTAAGGTAATAGAAGAATATTGGAAGTGTACTGCTATGGACTCTAGAGAGGTGTTAGTGGTGTGATGTGTGAAAGGTCTAGTGGTATAACTTGTAGCCTATCCAGGTAGGGACCTGAAGCTTGATGTAGTTATTATTGACTTCCCCAACCAAGTGGGGTATGATGTTGTCAAGAAAATGGGCTGTAATTTTTTGTGGGAGTGTTCAAATGGATATGTCTTATGCCACCATTCCAATTGAGGGCAGCCTTATCAAGTTGTATGGGGAAAAGAAGATGTTACACCTTATTGAAGATCTCAAAAATGCATCCTATGAGGTGTTGTACACAAGTGTTGATGTTGATAACTTCATAGGATATGCTGATGGAAAAGAGAAAAAAATTGAATAATGAAAGTATCTTGAAGGGGAAGGCTCTCCTTGGACTTTATTGTTTGACGGAGCTCGCTCCAAGTTTGGAAATGGTGCTGGTGTTGTTATGATCTCTCTAGGCTAGGAAAAGTTTGTCTTTTCCTTCAAACTCAACTTTGAGTGTACTAATAACATTGCTGAGTATGAGACCACTATTGTTAGGTCTAAGGATTGCTTGGAAATATGGTGTTAAAGACATCATTGTCAAAGGAGATTTAAAATTAATTGTCAAGCAAGTCAGAAAGCTGTATGCCACAAAAAATCAGCAAATGAAATAATACAAGCATGTAATTTGGAATTTCATTGAGATGTTTGATTCATTCAACATTGTGCATCATGATAGGAGGTTCAATGATTTGGTAGAAATTCTTGCTGTGTTGGGATCTCGGTTTGATAATTGTGTAGTGTCCCCATATTGTGAATATGATGTTGAAGTATTGACAAGGCCATCTATACCTGACAACATTAAGCATTGGCAGGTTTTTGATGATGATGCTTAGGTCAGAATATTTCTGTAGAATAAAGGAGAGTTTACCGATAAAAATATTGATTGGGAGCCAATGGTGTGTACAACAGAAGGAAAAGAAACCTTTTTCAACAAAGGCATCATCCAACTAAAGACTAATACCATTCCTAGAGGGTTGGTTGCTCTTGAATCCAACTTCGATAATACTGATCACATTATTAACAGATGTATAGCATCCTCAAGGGATATTGAGTAGCATGACCTTGGCACAAAGGAGAAACCAAGGAAGATCTACTTGGGAAGTAATCTCAGCAAGGAGGAAAAATAGTCCTATATCCAATTGCTAAAAAAATATCAAGATTGCATGGCTTGGACTTATTCTGAACTAAAGACATATAGAGAGGATCTATTTCAACATGAGATTCCCTTGGAATCTAATGGAAAACCATTTAGGAAAAAATAGAGATCAATCAATCCACTCCTATCTCTCAAAATGTGAGAACAACTAAATAAATTGAGATATGGAGGGATTATTCAGCGCACAAAATATTCTTCCTGGGTTACAAATCTGAGTACCAGTCAGAAAGAATAATGGTGATATCAAGTTGTGTGTGGATTTCATAAATTTGAACAGAGAATCAATGAAGGATAATTATCCTTTACCAAACATGGAAAACATGTTGCAGCTAATGACTGGTTCTGAGTTACTTTCTACCCTAGATGGTTTCTCTGGTTATAAACAAGTTGTGGTAAAAGAATTAGAAAGAATTAAAGCAACCTTTACCACTCATTGGGGGAATTATGTGTATGTCAGGATGACATTTGGTTTGATGAATGTTGGAGTAAATTTTCAAAGAGCAATGGATGTTGATTTTTCTGGTTACATCAATGATTTTATTTCTGTTTACCAGGATGATGTGACTGTGTTCTCTAGAAAGTGAGGTGATCACTTGCTGCACTTGGAAAAGATGCTGATAAGATGTAGAGAGTATGGTATTTCACTCAATCTAAAGAAGTGCCATTTTGGAGTACATAAGGCAAAGTTTCTTGGTCACATTGTGTCACAAGAAGGGGTGATGATTGATCCATAGAGGGTAGAGGCCATCAGCAAGGTCCCAATTCTAAGAACCAAAAGGGGATTCAATCCTTCTTTGGGAAGATAAAATTCATCAGAAGATTCATATCAAACTTTACTGAATTGACCATTCCAATCACTGGCATTTTGAAGAAGGACCAGACCATCAAATTGGAGGAGGATGCCATTCAAGCTTTCAATGGGCTCAAGGAGGCATTGAAGCATGCCCATGTTTTAGTGTTATGTTTGTGGAGCCTATTTTCATGTTAGAGTGTGGTACACCTTCTATGTGTTACACTCGGGTATTTTACGGTGGTCCCACTCACCAGTGAGCGGGTCAGGGGGGTTTGGGGGCAAAGCCCCCGAAGAAAATTTTCATGGGTGGTTTATTAACCCATGGGTAATGGGTAACCATTATGGGCTGTTTTTTGGGCCCATGGTTTTTTGGTACCCATTTTTTTGTAAAAATGCCTCTTCGGCTACCCATAGGTTTATGGGATGGTTTTGTTTTTGCCCATTGTTTGATACCCATGGTTTTGTAAAACTACTTAAGTAGTTGTCTATTTATATGGTCTTTTGCATATGATAGATAGACAAGCAAATGTATTGCAGATGTGTTTTGAATTCGGGTGTGAATTCTGTAGAGTTTTTTTAGTATAGCTCCAAATGGATCTGGGTATTGTATTGAGAGAGTGGAGGCTTGTAATAAAATCTGAGCAATTGATTCTTGGTGGACATAGCCCAAATTGGGTGAACCATGTTAAATATTGTCTCCTTGTGTTGTGTTATTTTATTCTGTAATTTTATTTCAGATCTGTAATAATTTTTGCATATTAGTTTCTACTGTTGTGATTTTGTAAGGGATTATTCCACATATTTTATCTCTTATTTCCTAACATTTAGCAGCTCCAGATTATAATAAGCCTTTCCAACTATTTTCCTTTACTTTAGAAAACACTATTGCATCTGTCCTACTGTAGAAGGATGATGAAGGGGCTAAGAGGCTAATTTCCTTTTTTAGTAAGGCATTACAGGGGCTGAGCTGAAATATACTATTATGGAGAAACAAGCATTTGCCTTGGTGAAAGCAATAAATGTTTTCAGTCCTTACATTTTGAGTTCTAAAATTGTTGCTTATGTTCTCCACAGCATGGTCAAAGACATATTATTAGAGATGGAGGTCTCAAGAAAAATATGTAGGTGGGTGAACAAGTTGCAAGAATATGACATGGACATCCAAACCATGAAGTTGGTGAGAGGTTTGGGCTTGGCTAATCTTATGGAAAATAGCAACTTGCAAACTATTGAGGTGAATGAGGTATAATAAAGAAGGGTAGATGCCTTTGAAAAATTGATGAGTTCTGAGTGGTACAAGGATGTGATTTTTTATCTCAGAAATTTATATTTCTCTGAGTATTTGAGTAAGAACCAGAAAAGGGCCTATTGATGGTGAATCACAGCACCCCTGAATGTCTGCAACTCGATGGGTTAAGAATCTCAGTGTGATTGGATAACATGGAGATTTTCCCAAGTGTGGGACCTTGTGAATCGGAAAGCTCTCTGGATGAAGGCCAGTTCCTATTCCTCTATTCAGATGCACACATAAAAATGTAGAGGGTTTACTCAAAAACCTAATCTAACTTACCAAGGAGACAGGGTAAGAAAATGCATAAAAATAAACCTAAACTAACAAAGGTGATGCACCGAGGAATGAAGAACACCTGTCTTGCCAATAAACACAAACCATTAAAATGCAATGCAAGATCATGCACAGATAACCAAAATTGTAGTGAAAGATCATGAGGATGCAAATAAACATAGAGAGGGTTGAGAATCATCCACAGACATCCATTATCTACTCCAAATATTGATGCAATACACTACAAAATTCCAAGAGGCAAAGTTGCATTATAGTTTTAAATGGGAGGTTTGAACTCCACAAACTCACCTTCCAAAGAGAAGAAGGGAGGGGCAAAACAAGAATGTCCAACCTTTAGAAAGAATCCCCTCCATACAATTTATAGGAAGAATGAGAGAGAAAAGAGAGAGGAATTCCAAATCTACCCCAACTACCTCCAGGTTGCATTTAATTCATCTCATTATGGTGGTAGGTGAGAACCCTAGCAAACCCAAAATTGGCAAACTGTATTTTGCATTCTTAAATTCGGTTAGGTGGAGATGGTGACCTTTGTGGTCTTCTTCCTCTCCTTCCTCTTCCTGGTGATAGCTATAAGTGAACAAATAGCCCCTCTTCTCAATTATCAGACCCAGTTTGAATTCTTCTCATGTACCTAGGCAACTTGTGCTGCTATACCACTGAATTCCATCCCTTCGGAGTCACCAGATGTGTTAGAAAGTGATCCTCAAAAGGCTAGATTCTGCCAAGTTACACACCAAACTTGACAATATTAAAAAATAATTTAAAACTTTGAAGGACCCGAAAGATACAGTTCTTAAATTCGGTTATCAGGTATTGTTGTGCAGTTACTAATCCCTGAAAGGTACGGGTGAAACTCAGGTCATGCAAGGCAACTGGGAAAACCCGAAATACTAAAAACCATGAAATTTTGAAAGTCAAAATCTCAAAAAACTAAGAATACCTTTTTGAAGATTATCCCCCAATCTATCAACTGGTGAAATTTTGACTTGTTTTGAGCAAGTTAAGTCCTTCAAAATTGATTTCGAAGTTTAGCCTGGAAGGTAAAAAAATGAAATTGTAAAACTTGTAATTTCTAAGTCCAAATTTATTGAAAATTACTTCAAATCCTGTGGAATGACCTCTTGGTCCCATCGGGTGTGCCAAAACTGTTGATGGTGAATCACAACACCCCTGAATTTCTGTAACTTGATGGGTTGAGACTCTTAGTGTGATTGCATAACATAGAGCTTTTCCCAAGTGTGGGACCTTGTGAATCGGGAAAGCTCTCCTGGATGAAGTCCAGTTCCTATTCCTCTATTCAGATGCACACATAAAAATGTAGAGGGTTTACTCAAAAACCTAATCTAACTTGCCAAGGAGAGAGGGTAAGAAAATTCATAAAAATAAACCTAAAATAACAAAGGTGATGCATCGAGGAATGAAAAACACCTGTCTTGCCAATAAACACAAACCATTAAAATGCAATGAAAGATCATGTAAAGATAACCAAAATTGTAGTGAAAGATCAGGAGGATGTAAATAAACATAGAGAGGGTTGAGAATCATCCATAGACATGCATTATCTGCTCCAAATATTGATACAATACACTACAAAATGCCAAGAGGAAAAGTTGCATTACAGTTTCAAATGGGAGGTTTGAACTCCACAAATTCACCTGGCAAAGAGAAGAAGGGAGGGGCAAAACAAGAATGTCCAACCTTTAGAAAGAAGCCCCTCCTTACAATTTATAGGAATAATGAGAGAGAAAAGAGAGAGGAATTCCAAATCTACCCCAACCACCTCCAGGTTGCATTTAATTCATCTCATTATGGTGGTAGGTGAGAACCCTAGCAAACCCAAAAGTGGCGAACTGTATTTTTCATTTTTAAGAATTTTTTCCCACCCAATTATAGATATCCAATTATAGTTGGATCAGAGGACCTTGTAAGCTTTCCGAAAAGTCCAACCTTGTGTGAATCTGAGCTCCCTGTGAAAAGTTATGGCCATTTGAATATCTGGGTCAGGGTCTGCTTCCTGTCTGTGGTCAAAATGTTGCGCCTCCTGAAGGTGCGCCTTAGCACATCCATTTTTATGTCGACATACTCTTAAGTGTGCCAAGGTGTGAATTTATTCATGTCAACACCTTATGTCGTGTGCCCTTTACCTGCGCCAAGGTGTGAATTTCTTCGTGTCGACACCTTATGTCGTACACCCTTTACCTGCGCCATTGCACCAAGGCGTGAATTTATTCATGTCGACACCTTATGTCATGCACCCTTTACCTGCGCCAAGGCATGAAGTCAACATCCTCTTCGCACCATGTCAATACCTTATGTCACACCCCTTTACCTACGCTAAGGTGTGAATTTAGTTCGTGTCGACACCTCTCTACCTGCACCAGGGCGCATCCTTGCTTCATGTCGACACCTTTGACGTGCACCTTCTACCTGTGCCTTACCTATGCCCTGTGCCTTCTACTTGTGCCTTGGGCTGTTGGTGATGCAATAAATATCAGGCTCTGAGTTTCTTTGATTTCCATATTCTTCTGCTTGTCTATATCTACCCGGGGGGGAGATATTTACAACAATTTGGTGACTCAACAGGATCACTTGCCTGCTAGGTAGAAGATCAGTGGCCTTTTAGCAATCCATTGGGCATGGAGTCATAAGCAATAACCTGAAACCAACCTGATCTATCTGATCCCGAGCCTGATACTACAACTCCTTCTTCTGAGAGCATGTTGAACTGTAGAAATTCAACCTGAGAGCAACAAAACCTATGCCAAAGCACTTAGGGAAATTGAAACCTAACTACAACAAGACAATGTGCATACGCACTTAGAGGAATTTGAAATCTAGGCTAATATTTACAAGGGTAAACCTTTTCCTTTTAGTAGCAATGTTTAAGATAGATTCCGTTAACCGGAATCGGGAGTTCTTCTCCATCCAATGTAGACAATTGGAAGGCATTACTACTTTTACATCCCGTGACCATGTAGGGCCACTCCAAATGGCATCAAACTTGGAATGCCTTCCTGGTTTTTCCCAATCTGCATCCCATTTCAGAACTAGGTCCCCTTCCTGGAAGGTCCTTGCTCTTGCCTTCTTATCAAACCATCTTTTTACTAAGGCCTGATCCTTTCTCAATCATCAGAACTACATGTTCTCTTATTTCTTCCAATTCCATCAACTCTGCATACCTGGCCTCCATTGGTTCAAACTCAGACAACTCCAACTGCTTCATGAGCTCCAATGCTGGCAATTCTAATGATATAGGCAATACTGCCTCTTTCCCATAGACCAACTTGTAGGGAGAATTACCTGTAGATCTCTTTGGTGTTATCCTGTCAGCCCATAATTCTGATTTTAGCTTGGTATGCCATGTCCTTTGGTTTTCATCTAGAGTCCTTCTGATGATTCTTAGCAAATTCTTGTTCGTGGACTCTGCCTGTCCATTACCCTGCGGGTAATAGTTTGAAGAGGTGCTCAAATAGATTCCATTCTTGACAGCCCATTCTGTAATCTTGGAACCTATGAATGCCAATGCATTGTCTGATATGATAGTGGCCAGCACACTGAACCTGGTCACTATTCCTTCATAAAAGTCTAGTATGTTAGACTCATTTGCTTCTTTGAGCGCTACTGCTTCGGTCCACTTGGTGAAATAGTCCGTTGCCGTGAGAATCCACTTGTGGCCTTGGCTTGAGTTTGGATTTATGACCCCAATGAAGTCCAATCCCCATTGCATAAATGGTTGGTCAACCAAAATTGGGTGCAATGGAAGCGCTGCTAGTCTTTCTTTTCCTGTGAAGAGTGCACATTTCTTACACTTTCTTATCCATGTATAACAGTCACTGAACACTGTGGGCCAATAATACCCTGCCTTCATTATCTTGAGAGTTGTTATCCGTGGGGAAAAATGTCCTCCAGAATCTCCATCATGAAAATCTTGTAACACCCTCTCAATTTGACCTATCCCAATGCACCTCAATAGAACTCCATTGATGTCTTTCTTGAACAAAACACCATTAACAAGCACATATGGAATGGCTTGTAATCTAAAGTATCTCCTCTTTGCTTTGCTCATTTCTGGAGGGCATAGGCCTGTCTGTAGGAAGTGTATCATATTTTGAGTCCAACAAGGAGTGGGCACATCATCATTTTCCTGTTCTTGACCATCCTGTAGTACCAAGACAGTCTCTTTTTCATCACCTACTTCAACTTGCTGACTCAAAGCTAGTTGTTCACATAATCCCTTTCCACGGACCAGCTTAGTGACCTTAATTTTGATGTCATATTCCATGACATGGGTGATCCATCCTGCACGTTTCTCATTCAGATCCTTGTTTAGAAGGAAGTCCTTGACTCCCGCATGAGAGACCAATAATTGGATCTTGTTGTTTGAGACTAGGTGCTTGAATTTCTTTAAGCTTCTAATCACTGCAAGGACATGTTTTTCAATGAAAGAGTACCTAGTTTCGTATTCCTCCAAGCCTTGACTGAAGAAAGCAGACTAGTTGTTCTAATCCTTCTTTGTTTTGTTGTACCAGGATTGAAGAAATTGTGTCTCCACCACCGAAGGCATATAACATGAAGTCCTTGGAGAATTCTGGATTGATGAGAGTCAGAGCTTGAGATATAGCCTCTTTTATTGCCTCAAAACTTGCCTTGCCTTCAGATGTCCACTTAAATGTCATGCTCCTTTTCAACATCAACATTATTGGCTTTACGAGAGCTGCAAAGTTTGGAACAAACCTTGCGGACAAAATTGATCCTTCCCAAGAAGCTTTGAAGAGCCTTCTTATGACTTGGCAATGGCAACGCTCGAATTGCTTCAACTCTTTCTGGGTCAATCGTCAATCCCTCCTTTGAAACAATATGGCCTAGAAGTTTTCCTTCGTGAGCCAAGAATATACATTTTTTTGGGGTTCAATGATACCCCAAATCTTCTACACCTCTAAAATACCTGCCTCAGATGAAAGAGGTGATCCACTGCATTTTTGGAGAATACGGTGATGTCATCAAGATATATCAGAACTATTTTATTGATCAATCCCTTGAATGCCATATCCATTGCCCTTTGGAAAGTGGCTCCAACATTTGATAGCCCAAATGGTAATCTTCTTGTAGGCATAGGTGCCCCATTTGGTGGTGAAAGTCTATCTTGAACTGGTCATCTTCTTTCACCATTATCTGATTATACCCTGAGTAGCCATCTAGGAGAGAGAATCTCTCCGAACCGGATACCACTTGCAATATTTGTTCCATTGAAGGAAGTGGGTAATGGTCTTTGAGAGATGCCCTGTTGAGGTCTCGGAAGTCCACGCACAACCTGATTTCTCCTGCTCTTCTTCCTAACCGGAACCAAGTTTGCAACCCAGCTTGAGTGCTTGATCGGGAATATAATGCTTGCCTCTATTATCTTGTTTAACTCTTTCTTCATTAGAGGCTCAATGTGAGGGTTGACTGGTCTCTACTTTTGCCTGATGGGCTTAGCCTCTGGATCCAATTCTATGGTGTGTTGTGCCAACTTTGGATTGAAACCTCTCAAGTCTTCATAGCTCCAAGTGAAGACATATGGAAATTCTTGGCAAAGCTGTATGAAATCTGATTTTTTCTGCTCAGTGGCCACTTTACCAATTCGAAGTGTATCTTCCTTCCCCAAACTGGAATTGGCTCTGAATCTTCTCTCTTGACCTGTATGTTAGCCTTTTCTCTACGGAACTGGACGTTAGGGTTGAAGATAGACTCCAATGTTACTAAACCCTTGGGAAGCTTGTTTGTCCACAGTTGCACTACTTGATCACCGTACTGTTGCTCTAATCTGTCTCTGATTCCTAGTTGAGAATTTAGCCTCTTCTTGTAAAAAATTGATGATCTGTTGACCGTTCTCAAACACTTGCCAGCTTGTGTTATTATCTGGAACTGCTGGCCTCACAATCACATGGATATTTGGTTGTGTTTTTTCCCTTCTGATGTTGTCAAC